>JAQPPZ010011691.1:0-419408 GCA_028583015.1 Wollemia nobilis | reverse complement strand
TGGTTCTCTTATCCCTATATTTTCATCAACTGTTACATTTATGATCTCTACAACTGTATGAGTTCTTTTGTTGAAGCATCTGTAGGCCTTGCTTCTGCTAGAATATCCAAGAAATATTCCCTCATCACACCTAGGATCAAACTTACCCAAATTCTAATCTTCCCTTCTGATGAAGCACTTACTCCCAAACACTTTGAAGTATTTTATTGTAGTTGGTCTTCCTTTCCACAACTCATAAGGAGTTTTATGATGATTGACTCTAAGTTGGGCCTTGGTGATAATGTAGACTATTGTACTGACTGCCTCTTTCCAAAAGCCATCTGAAAGTTTTGACTCATTTAACATAGCTCTAGCCATATTTTCAATAGTTCTATTTTTCCTTTCAACAACTCCATTTTGTTGAGGAGTTCTTACTGCTGAATATTCTCTTTTGATTCCTTGTTGCTCACAGTATTCCACAAATTCATTTGAAGTTAACTCTCCTCCTCTATCTCGATATTAAGCATTTGATTCTCTTGTCGGTCTCATTTTCAATCATTTCTTTGAAAGCTTTAAATTTTTCAAAAGCTTCGATTTTTCTTTGAGAAAAGTAACCCAAGTCATTCTAGAATAATCATCTATAAACGAGCATGAAGTAGCTTTCTCCCCGAATGCTCCGAGTTCCGGTAGGGCCACATAAATCAGTATGAATAAGATCCAATGGTTTTGAAGAAGTATACCCTTTTGATTTGAAACCGGTTCTCGGTCCTGTTTTCCATGTTTACAAGGACCGCAAATGATGTTATGGGGCCTTTTTATTTTGGGCAAGTCTCTAATCTGCTTCCTTGTTACTAACATTGACAAGATTATCAAAGCTCAAATGCCCCAATATTTTATGCCATAACCAACTCTCATCTTCTTGAGTTAGAAAACACTTTTCCTTTTTTATCTCACTTAGCATGTAAAGATTGTTTGGAGTCCTTGTAGCACTAACAATGAGTTTTCCATTTTTTTATTTACTTATCTCACATCTATCTGAAAAGAAAGATACTATGTGCCCTTGATCACAAAGTTGAATCACACTTAGAAGATTATGTCTTAGGCCTTCTACATAAAGCACATTTTCTATTTTGGATTTCCCATCCAAACTAAGAGTCCCTTTACCATAGATTTTAGTCGACTCGTTATCTCCAAACCGACTGTTCCTCTGTTTGTTTCTTTTAAGACCAAAAACTTTTCTTTTTCACCAGTCATATGTTTTGAACAACCACTATCAAGATACCATTTTTCTACTTTGTCTTGAGAATGAAAAGCATTTTGAACTATCATTGACTTAGATTTGATCTCATTTCTCCTTTTAGTGAACTCAAGGCTAGATCTATCCAAACTGCACATCCTTGCTATATGCCCAAAATTCTTGCACTTGTAACACATGACATTTTTATTCATAAGAGGTGCAAAAGAGTTAACATTTTCCTTACTATGGCTATTCAAATACTTATTGCAATGCATAGATTTGTGACCAAATTTCTTACAGGAAAAACAATAGCCATGGAAAGTATTATGTAACCTGTTTTGATGCCTTGGATGATTGTTCTTCTTGTGATCAACTGGAATCCACCACTCTTCAGGATGAAGATTGATCTTGCTCGAAGACCCTATTTCATGAATGGTGATACCATCCATTTGCTTTTCACACGAAGTATTCTGTCTGAGAGCCAACTGTTCCAACTTCACTCTAAGAGACATAATCTCTTCTTCTAGTTTCTTTCAATCAACTTCCTTTTCTTTGAGAGCCTCTATCAGAACCTGTTCAACCTTCTTCCCTTCTTCAGCTAGAATTTTGAAGTCTATAACACTTTGAGACAATTCTAATCTTGCTATCTCTTCTTCCTGACATTGATGCTTGAGAACAAAATTCTCTTCCCTGAATTTCTTAAGCTTTATCAAAGCCAAGAAGAATTCACCTTTGAGATCGAACTCAAACTCTTCATCTCTTTCTGAATCTATATGTTCCTCTGATAGATCCTTCTCCAAGCTATTAGGCTCTTTCTGGAGAGACCTGCTCTGATACAAATTGAAGAACATGGACTTATACTTAGAGGGGGGGTGAATAGTATAAGACTTAACCAATTAATAATTTTAACTTTAGATAGCAGTGGCATCAACACAACATTAATCAATATAGAAAGCATCACACATTGAAGACCCATTTTTAACGTGGTTCACCCAAAAAGGTTGGGCTACGTCCACAAAACTTTTCTCTAAAAGTTATCTCAAGGTTATTTGGGAGTCCTTCCCAATTACAATGTTTATAAGCCTTGACCCAAAGGATATACCTTCCCCCAATCAGAATTTATGAGCCTCTGCTCAAAGGAGATACCTTCCCCCAATCAGAATTTATGAGCCTCTGCTCAAAGGAGATACCTTCCCCTCTACTCTGGAAATGATCCCTCGAAGATCAACTGCATCTACCTCTTGCCGTCACGTGGAAATCCTTTCCACCAAATACCTCCTGTCCTCAATGCTTAGCCTAAGAGACCTCTACCTTCTATGATCACGTCCACAGCAGCTCAGCAACCTGTACCAAACATAGTCAGTCGATCTAGTACAAGTCTTCATCTGTCTGTCAGATTTGTCCAACTCTTGAACAAATCAATCCTCTACATACAAGCCTTCTCAAAGACTTGCCAACTATCCTCAAGTTCTTTTCATAGAACCAATGCACCTCTGTCCTCAAGTTCTCTGATAGAACTATCAAACTCGACTCACGAGTCCTCTGCTAGGACCTGTCCAAATCTGCTTACAAGTCCCCATTGAAACCTGTCCAAAATTGCTCACAAGTCCCCACCAGAACCTATCCAAAACTGCTCACAAGTCCCCACTAGAACCTGTCCAAAACCTGCTCACAAGTCCCCACTAGAACCTGTCCAAAAACTTAGCAAGATCACCAAGAAAAACTTTCTTAGTAGGAAATCACAAAGTGAATTGTTAGAGACCCAATGTGATTTGTCAAACTCATAGAAGCATCAAGAGAATTTTTAGAGACTCAATATGTTCTATACTCAAATCCCAATCTCAAAACTCAACTCAAATCAACTCAGCTCAATCTCAATCTCAAATCTAAAAACTCAACTCAATATCTGAAATGAATAGGATAGAATGCTTTCTTTCAATAACATGAAACCCCAACAATTTCCAACTATGCAAAGAATCACATAATAATGATACTCATGTTCTTTTCACCATCAATTAGGGTTTCAACAACAATGCTCATCAAACAAGGTTTAGTCAACCAACACCATTCAACTCAACATCAACCTTGAAGCATTCAACCAATCATCACAAGAAAAGGAAACAAGTAGAAATCCTTTTCCCTCCAAAGATATTTGAACAAAACAACCACCAACACAATATCACCAAATGCAAATAATAACTTGTTCAAATCAACTCAATGGAGTAAGCCCAATATCATGAATAAAGTAAAGCAATAACTTGATCAAACAACCTCTATGGAAGCAACTCAACCATCAAACTCAAAACAGCCAACCAAGGGTTCCACCAACTCAATGCAAGTAGCTAGACTCACAAATATAAACCCTAGTGCACAAAGCTTCCACTATCTCAAACCAAAAATTATGCATTCACCAAAAACTCTCCTTAAGGATAACAATGCATAAGTAGTCTTCAACAAGAAAAAAATAGGATTTACACCTAGCCAAAGGATACCTATTAGAATACCTTTTCACTCCAAACTTATTTTAGAAAACATACACCAATCATACTCATAAGAAGAATGTGCCCATACCTTATTGGAGTAGAAGATAATTGAACCTTCAAGCTGTCACCACACACAACTCTCAAACTTCCAACCAAGTTAGGGTTAGAATAAAAAGAAATTAACAATAATATAAACTTCCTTTATTACACCTTTTAGCTCCACTTCTTTAAACACAACCACCATAACATGCCAATAAATCAACAATCACAGACTCACACCTTATACCTCCATTTTTAATTTTAGCATAGCAAAGAATAATCTTAAAAATACATCCAAAGAAATAAGCCCTTATTTCTCCTAAGCTTTTATTCAATGCTAATCACAAAAGCCAAAACTCATAAAATTTAATCACACCTTATAAATCACTGTCCAAGAAAATCTGAATTTCGTGGCATAAAGACGTTTTAATAAAAACGTGTGTTACTCTAGAAAAGCACCCTCGCGAGACTCGAAACGGCGACCTCCACCAATGTAGCACCCAAAAGCAGCCTTTGCTGCCACTAGCCCACGCAGGCTACGAAGTTCACAAGTGAACTTCCCTCCACTTCACCCTCAAAAAAACTCCCAAAGACTTTTCAACCGCACGTGCTTCTAAGTCTTCCTTCGATCATAGCGAATACATAGCACAAACACCGCAAATTGCATTCGCGGAATTTCAAATTAATTGGCCTTCCAACCTTAGGAGTTGGAGAATAAATAGTCTCTTCGAAGACACCTTGACGTCGGAAAAAATAAAGACCATTTTGAAATTAATCAAAAGTATTTTCAAAAAGGGTTTAAAAACCCTTAAATAATTTTAATAAATTAAGAATAAAAAAAGGTTTAAAAACCTTTAAGTATTTTTAATAAATTAAAAATAATTTCTCCCTTAATTAATTAAAGAATTAATTAATTAAAACCTTGAAGGGTTTTAAATAATAATTAAATAAATAATAAAGAGAACCTCCATTGGTTTTAATAAAAACCCTATCCAACTTGGTTTTAATAAAAACCGGTTTGGTTTTAATGAAAAACCCTTGCCAATGGAATCTCTTCGGATTCTCTTAAAAATATTCTCTTGGAATCTTCCACCTTTGAAGCCAACACATCCTCTTAACATTAATGCCATTTCCTTTTGACATCAATGACAACTCATAGACAAGAAGCTAGGATCTCAAACCCAAAATTGCCAACAGCTTGGTGATATCACTACGTGTTCATTCTGCATGAGATGGTCATTGGGATAACATAAACTTTGTGCTTTGAAGAGCTGTGTATCCAAATTGAGACCATGAATGTCTGAGAGGAAAAGCAGAACATGTGAAGTTCTCATTCGTGTTGTTGTGCAGATTCTACTGTGTAGATTCATTGGGTGATTCGATTGGCTCATGCTAAGCATAGTCATAGTTGACATCACACATAGAGGAAAGCAAGTCAATTGTTGACTATTGTGTTGCGAAGTGTTGTAGGCCCAGTTTTGTTGAACGTTGTTGAAACACTGATAGTATGCTGCAACGTTCAATATCTAAAATATGTGCTGAGAAGAGACAATTTGCATGACATCACATGAAGGATGATTTGTATAGGAGAAGACCTCGTGAAGACAATGAGTAAGATTATGTGTGTATATTGTGATCGAGGTGGTGTGTGTAGAGTTCTACGAAAATCCTGTGAACGAGGAGATAAGAATGGCTCTTGTGAAAAATCTTGCACAGTAAGCTTTTTATTCTTGTAATTGCTCTGGCTATAATGGCTAACAATTATGGTCTTGTAGTTCCAAGGTTTGAAGGAGATAACTTCCATATTTGGAAAGTGAAAATGAAAACATATTTGATGTGCCTAGATCTTTGGGATATTGTTGAGGCTGGATATGCAAAACCAGCAGATTGGAGCAGCATTGAAGGATAAGAAAGGATGAAGAAGAAAGAGAAACAACATCTAAATTGCAAGGCACTCATTGAAATGAGGAAAGGTATAAAAGCTAATGTCTTTTCTTTGATTGAAAGTTGTAGAACAAATTTTGAATTCAGTAGGAAATTGTGAGAATGAATTCACCCATGAAGAAAACAAGGAAGATGAATCCTTGTTTTATGATTTTTGCGAAGATATGTGTGTGCAGATCTGCAGAAAAGAAGTTTGTGTGAATCCCTGTGAAGATGTTTATTTGCAGGAAGAGAATTGGGAAGTCTATGAGAAGAACCTCAAGAAAAGAGGAGTGTATACTTCCAAAGGAAGAGGAGGCACGAGAGGATTTGCTTCATGTAGAGGCAAAGAGAATAATGAAGAAGATGAAGAAGAGTGTAGGGTTGTTCTAGAGTTTGAAGTATCACATGAGGAGTGCAATGATAAATAAAATATTGAATAAGAATGGGAGAGAGAATCCCATAGTACTTTTGTTCCAAATATTGAAGAGTTTGAAGATATGTTTGCTAAGTGCTTCATGGAAGAGGCACAAGAAGAAGGTTGTGAAGTAGAGGTTTTTGGGAGAGAATTTTCAAGTTTTGAAGTTTCTACAAAGGGGGAAGAAATTGATGAAGTTGGAGAACCTCCAAAAATGGGGAAATCAGTGATTGATGAAGATAAATTCAATCATATTTTGGCTGGTTTTGATGCTAAAGTAATTTTTTTATTCATGATTTGCATGATATTGATGATTTTGGTGATAGTATTTTTTATTGTGATGAATTTAATGAGAAGGTCTTTGATAGGAGTCCAATTTGGGATGAAAGTTCAGATTTAATTAATGAAAATGAAAGAAAAACACTCATGATGGAGTGTTGTATGGCTGAAAACTACTCACATAGAGTAGAGGAAAATTGTGAAACTCACTCATATGGAGTAAATGATGAAAAAGCTCAAGTGATGTGGGATAATGATCCACATGAACAGATTTATGAAGAGGATATGAGAGCTATAAGCTCCATGCTCAATGAATAAGACTATCTCAAAGAGGAGATAGAAAATGGTGAGATAGTCATTGATGAGTTTCATGTTGTGATGGCAATGGACCCTTCAATAGACTATGAAGAAATTCACTCACATGGAGTGACCAAATTGAAAAATGAGAGTTATCTTGGAGAGGTAACATTGTATGAAGGGGTACCATGGAGGTATCTTGAAATGGATAGAGAAAGGGTTGCTTGTGAAGAAACAAGAAAAGAAAGAATATGGACATCTACTCAAGGAATCACCATTGGAGGTGATAAATACTTGTTATTTGATACTAATGATTTGATTATATGTTTTAAAAATGTTAGTCTCACTATGACACTGAGAGGGGGGGGTGAATCAGTGTAGCTCTTAAAAACTTAAATCTTCAATTCTTAATGCTGAAACAATGAAAGCTTAAACCTCAATAAAGCAAATATACCAAAAGAGCATCACACAACACAAGATGTACCAAGGTTCACCAGTTTTGGCTACTCCTCAAAATTGACTGTTTGGACTCCCATCCAAATCCAGCCTTTGCAAAATATCAATTTTACAATCAATTTACCAGCACCCACTGGAAGGAGCACCAACCCCTGATTTATCTACACCAACAGAAAGGAGCACCAACCCCTGATTTATCTACACCAACAGAAAGGAGCACCAACCCCTAATTTACTAGCACCAACTGGAAGGAGCACCAAACCCTGATGCCAAGCACCAACTTGGACTTATGTTCTGAATCTAGAAGATTGACATAAATATGCTTTCACTTTTACAAGACCCTTACTGGTCTATTGCTTTCTCAACATCGCCTACTCTTCACATAGCACACACCCTGCTTGCTCGCCTCCTGCACACTCTCCTCATGCTTCACATATCGCACACCTCTCTCGCTCGCCTCTCGCGTGCCTCTCGCTTTAGTCCCGAGCGCTCTCACTCTTTTTCAGTAGCACTTTCACTCAATTTCAGCAGCACGTAATCCTCTGCACAGACCACCTTTTATACCCATATTGTATTTTTGTAACTCCAGTTGTAACTCCTTTCATTTCTCATGTGCCACTTGTTAGTTGTAATGCCTTCTAACTGTAACTGCTTTTGTATATATATAGGGTAGGCTTTTCGTCAAACACGATGCATGTTATGAATTTACACATATACCCCTACCATGACTATTCATCTTCTCGGTCATGACTATTCGTATTATTTTCTGTGCATGCATGCATATTCGATTCTATATATACGACTGTTCGTTTTCTCCTTCTTCGACTGTTCTTAAATTAGCTGCATGATTTTCTTTTGTAACATCCCTTGTAACTATTGCATAACTTTAGTTAACCGTCACATATCTTATTTCGGCTAGGTTCTATTTTTAGCTTGCGCCAAAGCGACCTGTCGTGAAATCGTGACACTTCTGCCTCTTTGTCCTCTTCTTGGCTTGTACCCGTGAAAACACATGTCGCGATATCGTGACACTTTCGTCTCCTTGCTGCTTCTATTTGCTTGTACCTACGAAAACACAACATGTCATGATATCGCGACACTTTCGCCTTCGTACTCTTCCTTTTTACTTTTGTCGCGATATCACAACACTTCTGCCTTCTTATGTTCTCTCTCCTCCTAGAGTCGCGAAAATGCGACATGTCACGATATCACGACATTTTTTCTCCTTTGCTCTATCTCTTGCCTTTGGGTCGCGAAAATGCAACATGTCGCGATATCGCGACACTTTTTCTCCTTGGCACTTTCTCTTACCTTCGAGTCACGAAAACGTGACATGTCGCGATATCGCGACACTTTTTCATTCTCTTCCTTCCTGCTCTCTTCAAGTCGTGAAAATGCGACATGTCGCGAAATCGCGACACTTTTCCTTCTCTGCCTTCATGCTCTCTTCAAGTCACAAAAATGCGACATGTCATGAAATCGTGACACTTTTCCTTCTCTGCCTTCATGCTCTCTTCAAGTCGCGAAAATGCGACATGTCACAAAATCGTGACACTTTTTCTTTCGTACAATCTCTCTTCGCTTTGGACCGTGAAAATGAAACATGTCGCGAAATCGTGACACTTTTTCTTCCGTACAATCTCTCTTCGCTTTGGACCGCGAAAATGAAACATGTCGCGAAATCGCGACACCTTTTTCTCTCTCCTCTTTCTCTTCGCTTTGGACCACGAAAATGAAACATGTCATGAAATTGTGACACCTTTTTCTCTCTCCTCTTTCTCTTGCAATATGTCACGAAATCGTGACACTTTTTCTACTTGTCTTTTTCTCTTCCAACATGTCGCAAAATCGTGACAGTTTTTCTTTCTTGCTCTTTCTCTCCGAACATGTCGTGATATCGTGACAGTTTTGCTTTCTTGCTCTTTCTCTCCAAACATGTCGCGATATCACGATAGTTTTGCTTTCTTGCTCTTTCTCTCCAAACATGTCACGATATCGCGATAGTTTTGCTTTCTTGCTCTTTCTCTCCAAACATGTCACGATATCGCAATAGTTTTTCTTTCTTCTCAACATGTCACGATATCGCGACAGTTTTTCTTTCTCTCAATATGTCGCGATATTGTGACAGTTTTTCTTTCTCTCAACATGTCGCGATATCGCAACAGTTTTCTTTCTTCTCAACATGTCGCGATATCATGACAGTTTTCTTTCTTCTCAACATGTCGCGATATCGCGACAATTTTCTTCCTTGTTATTTTCTTTTGATTTTTAGCATATGGGCCACTCTGAAGAACCTCTTAACTCCTGTCCACTGCATCAACCGATCTGTCTGACTGTGTTGACAACAATGACAATATTGTTGCTGCACCTTGCTCAATAATCTCCCTCTTTGGAATTGTTGGCAACACACGTGCAATTTCTTGTAATTCTTCTCCCCATTTGACAATAATACCAAAGGGCTACTGCAGACTCCCCCTGAGTCCATGCACAACATTATTAGGCACACGTTATGACAGTTAGTAAAAATTACAAACATGAGCAAAAAGATAATAAAATATATAAATTCTCCCTCTGAGAATGTGGTCTTGATAGCTAGTCAATTCTTGGGAAGCATGACCACTCCCAATTTATTGTGAAGGTATCCACTACTGACTGGTGGACCTCTCTCTAATTGTTATATTATAGAAGACTATGTATCTCTGCTGCACTGACTGGTGGACCTCTCTCCACTTGAAGAATCCTCACTCAGATCTATCTTCAACTGTGTTGGTTGCTGGATCTCTATCTATTGAGACTTTGTTCTTTGTACTCTACCAATGGGCTCACATAGAACCTGCTTAACAAGCTCACATAGAACTTGTCCAATGCTAAATAACAAGCTCATACAAAACCTGTCCAAATCTGCTCCAACAAGCTCACTAAGAACTTGCCCAAATCTACTCTAGAAGTCTGTCCCAACACTGTCCTCAAATATTTCCCAAAGGCCTTCTCAAATGCTAAATAAATCATCATAGGGGACAACTCTCTCTCACACAACCCTATATGTATCGAGGTTCACCAGTTTTGGCTACTCCTCAAAATTGACTGTTTGGACTCCCATACAAATCCAGCCTTTGCAAAATATCAATTTTACAATCAATTTACTAGCACCCACTGGAAGGAGCACAAACCCCTGATTTATCTACACCAATAGAAAGGAGCACCAACCCCTGATTTATCTACACCAACAGAAAGGAGCACCAACCCCTAATTTACCAAACACCACCTGGAAGGAGCACCAAACCCTGATGCCAAGCACCAACTTGGACTTATGTTCTAAATCTAGAAGATTGACATAAAGATGCCTTCACTTTTACAAGACCCTTACTGGTCTATTGCTTTCTCAATATCACCTACTCTTCACACAACACACACCCTGCTCGCTCACCTCCTGCGCACTCTCCTCGTGCTTCACATATCGCACACCTCTCTCGCTCGCCTCTCGTGCACCTCTCGCTTTAGTCCCGAGTGCTCTCACTCTTTTTCAGCAACACTTTCACTTTATTTCAGCAGCACGTAATCCCCCGCGCAGACCACCTTTTATACCCATATTTTATTTTTGTAACTCCAGTTGTAACTCCTTTCATTTCTCATGCGCCACTTGTTAGTTATAACGCCTTCTAACTGTAACTGCTTTTATATATATATAGGGTAGGCTTTTCGTCAAACACGATGCATGTTACGAATTTACACATATACCCCTACCATGACTGTTCGTCTTCTCGGTCATGACTGTTCGTATTCTTTTTTGTGCATGCATGCATATTCGATTCTATATATACGACTATTCGTTTTCTCCTTCTTCGACTGTTCTTAAATTAGCTGCATGATTTTCTTTTGTAACGTCCCCTGTAACTATTGCATAACTTCAGTTAACAGTCACATATCTTATTTCGGTTGGGTTCTATTTTTAGCTTGTACCAAAGTGACATGTCATGAAATCGTGACAATTCTGCCTCTTTGTCCTCTTCTCGACTTGTACCCGCAAAAACATAACATGTCGCGATATCGTGACGCTTTCACCTCTTTGCTACTTCTGTTTGCTTGTACCCATGAAAACACATGTCGCGATATCGTGACACTTTCACCTCCATACTCTTCCTTTTTACTTTTGTCATGATATCGTGACACTTCTGCCTTCTTATGTTCTCTCTCCTCCTAGAGTCACGAAAATGCGACATGTCACGATATCGTGACACTTTTTCTCCTTTGCTCTATCTCTTGCCTTTGGGTCACGAAAACGCGACATGTCATGATATCGTGACACTTTTTCTCCTTGGCACTTTCTCTTACCTTCGAGTCATGAAAACGCGACATGTCGCGATATTGCGACACTTTTTCATTCTCTTCCTTCCTGCTCTCTTCAATTCGCAAAAATGTGACATGTCACAAAATCGCGACACTGTTCCTTCTCTGCCTTCATGCTCTCTTCAAGTCGCAAAATCGTGACACTTTTCCTTCTCTACCTTCATGCTCTCTTCAAGTCGCGAAAATGCGACATGTCGTGAAATCGTGACACTTTTTCTTCCATACAATCTCTCTTTGCTTTGGACCACGAAAATGAAACATGTCACGAAATCGCGACACTTTTTCTTTCATACAATCTCTCTTCGCTTTGGACCGTGAAAATGAAACATGTCACGAAATCGCGACACCTTTTTCTCTCTCCTCTTTCTCTTTGCTTTGGACCGCGAAAATGAAACATGTCACAAAATTACGACACCTTTTTCTCTCTCCTCTTTCTCTTGCAATATGTCGCGAAATCGCGACACTTTTTCTACTTGTCTTTTTCTCTTCCAACATGTCGCAAAATTGTGACAGTTTTTCTTTCTTGCTCTTTCTCTCCGAACATGTCATGATATCATGATAGTTTTTCTTTCTTTCTCTTTCTCTCCAAAACTGTCGCGATATCGCGACAGTTTTGCTTTCTTGCTCTTTCTCTCCAAACATGTCGCAATATTGCGATAGTTTTACTTTCTTGCTCTTTCTCTCCAAACATGTCGTGATATCGCGACAATTTTGCTTTCTTGCTCTTTCTCTCCAAACATGTCGCGATATCACGACAGTTTTTCTTTCTTCTCAACATGTCGCAATATCGTGACAATTTTTCTCTCTCAACATGTCGCGATATTGCGACAGTTTTTCTTTCTCTCAACATGTCGCGATATCGCGACAGTTTTCTTTCTTCTCAACATGTCGCGATATCGCGACATTTTTCTTCCTTGTGATTTTCTTTTGATTTTTAGCATATGGGCCACTTTGAAGAACCTCTTAACTCCTATCCACTGCATCAACCGATCTGTCTGACTGTGTTGACAACAATGACAATACTGTTGCTACACCTTGCTCAACAAAAAATAGGTTTGGAAATCCTCTTGTGTATGAGGAACAGGAAGAATGCCTTAGCAAGGCATCATTCAAAAGCAAAATCAGATTTGAAGATGGTCTCATGGAGACAACCTTGAAGAAGAGTCTTCTTGGAGTGAAGACAAATATTGGGAGCTTGGATCACATGGATCCAAATGATGTGTTCAAAATTCCTTGGGAGAAGGAATCATGTATTGTAACAAAGAGAGAACACATGTGTGAGGAACAACAATTGTTTGTTGCATTTGTAACTAGCTATTGCATAGCTATATTTTATTTGAAAATATGTGTAGAGGTATGTGAAATTGTAATATGGCAAAACCATATACCTGAGATGATGCATTGTAAATACTCAGGAGGAGTATTAGAAGCTAAAATATGGTTTGAAGACCATAGAATGAATGTAGGAAAAGATGAGCTAGAATGGTTGATGAGAACCATTGCTATTGGCATTGTTCGAATGCCATTACAAAAGACTTTTGTTGAAGGGGGAGTTGTTCATCCAAATGACTTCAAGGAGAAAGCAAAAGACATGGAGACTAGCCCACATGGAAAGCGAAAACATGATGGGTGGCATGATAAGTGTGTCACATTTTTTGACTTTGAGTATTTTCTTCAAAGCAATTGGAAGAAGTGGAAAAGAATATATTTTTTTAGTTATGTGTTCTATGTGAAGCTTGAATTCTCTTCAAATCTACCTTTCTCTTGTGAGTGGATGTCTCCCTTTTTTTGGTTTCTACGTATCTTCAAAAAATAGTAGCCTTTTCTTCACTATTTAATACTCCTTTAGCTCTCGTTTTTTGTATCCATGTATGTGGGAATTTTTTTTGTTTGGTGTAATGTAGGATGATAGTGCCAAGTAGCACTTGTCTTACTATCCTCCTTGAAAAAAATTTGATCTTACACCTTATGAAGTGCTCATGACATGTGGTGCTTGTCTTTTCCTTCCAATCTTGCAAATGTTTGGTATAGCTCCTTCTTTCAGTGCCTATGACAAGTGGCGCCTGAGTTCTTACACTTTGGTGGTTGATGGTTGTTATGGAAGCTATTACCTCCTTCCTCCATGTTGGGCACTCATGTATGGAGAATATTTAAACTGATTTTATCTTATGCACCTTTTTTGAGTGCTCTTTCATATTATTCTACCTTGGAGGGACATTACACTATGGAGTATGAAACTCCTTTGTCCTATTCTTTCTTGGAGGATATTACACTTGAAATTTTGGGTGCTCAGACTTGTTTTGCAATGTGGCAAAATATTTCTAACTTGCTTTTTAACCTCCCTTGAAGCTTTATAGCGCTTTCCAACGTATTATTTTTGCAAACTCTTCTTGGTGCATATGTTTCATTTTTACAGTACATTGGTTCTTCCTTCAATGGTGCTCTTGGATGAGAGAAAACCTATTTTGCAGCTTGCTTCAATGGGGATGGTGCCTCTTCTATGACTTCAACTCCACCCTTGTTTTTATTTCTTATTTTATTTATTTTGTAGGTCTGATATTTGGGTAGCAACTTTGATGGTTTATGGCACTCCTTTTGGTGTCTTTTGACACCTCAAATAATCTAGAATTTTAACCTCTTTGAATGGGACCTTCTATTGCTTTTCAAAGATTCTTTTGTAGGGTTTTATTGAGTGCTCTTTTTGTAGAGTTCTTACACCTTTTCTTTCTATGAAACCTTATCTTATTGCAGATATTTTGGAGTCCTTTGAATGACTCACAAACATACACTATGACTACCTCCTGTGCTTAGAAAACATGCTTTTATCCTGCTTAGAATGTGGGATTTATTTGGCTTTATTTGGCTATTTTGGCACTTTTTTTTGTTGTCCAAGAGTGTCTTCAAAACTTGTTTTGTACTTCTCCAAATCTATCCACAAATACCTCTTGGAAATGTAAACTCAACCAGCACTTTAACCTCAAATTTATCCCTTCCTGTCGAGTTCTTTTCTCACTATATTATGCTGATTTTCTTCTCCAATTTTGGAGGTAGTGTCACCCTTCTTGATGGTTGTTTTCAGTTACTAATTTCAGCCTTTAATTCCTTCACTAAAGGTCTGAAAATTCTGCCTTCTATCTACTTGTTTTAGGCTGAACTAGGGTGATGTTATGGCTGCCTTCAATCCTTGGCAAAGCCCTCCTTTGCTTGGCTACTCTTTCACTTATAACTCCAAGCTATTCAATGTATTAATCTGCATTCTAACTTATGCAATTACAATCTTCTTTTCTTTAGAATAGGCAATATAATGTTGCTATATTTATTTCACTTGAACTATGCCTAACTTTTATTTTCTACTATGTGCAGGTTTGCTCCTTGTAAACTATAACTTTTACACTATTTTGAAGACTTGAAATGAAACTATTTTATGCAACTTTTGATCCTTTGAAAATGGTGCTTGATAAAATTTAATAAGAAACCAAATATGAAAGCTCAACTAATGAACTTTTGAACCTTAATTTTGCATACTTTTTTCTCTCGTAGATGATGAATATAGTGGTGATTCAAGTCACCTCAATTGCTTCCTTTTGTGGATGATTTTGTAGCTTTTCTATGCTATCCAAAAATAGCTCTTTGCTCACCTTTCTACAACTTCAATAATTTAAACAACTTGTTGCTCTAAACTCTAGTTTTGTGGCTTCAAAACTTCTTTAGAATGTGCTTCTAGAATCTAATTTTTAGAATTCACTAACGTTACCCATAATTTCTAAAAAATTTAACACTTAGAAATCTTCACTGTTGCTTTTAATTTCTTTGATTTGCTACCTTTTTCGCTATCCATGAGCTCTATATTTTGTAGCTTTGAGTGCTATTAATATATTTCCCTTTTATTTATCTTCAAATATAAAAAATTTCTAGATTGTAAGGTACTCAAAACCGTTACTGAAGCGTTATCCTTGAATCCCAAAAAATTGATAGGATTCTCCCCAAATCACATCTAAGATGTTGTTCAAGAACCTCCTTCAATGATGGCCCCAAAATCTTGCATATTTTGTGTTCTTATATATTTTTTCTCTTGCCAATTTTTTATTTCAAAGTAGGTCTCCTAAAATAATATATCACTCTTGAGATCTATTCAATACTACCTTTTTATTTGGTAATATTCTTGACAAATTTATCCTTTGGGATTGTTGTATGATGGCGATGATTGTCCCAATTCCTTATATTCTTATTTGGTAATAATTTCTTCAATGAGTCCTTCTATGAAGTCTTTTAATGAGTCTCACCAATCCTTCTTCTTAAGACCTATCCAAGGTTCTCAATATTGTAGCTTCTGAATATTCAATTAGACCTTCCTTGGCCTCTTTAATCTTCAACTATGAAAATAAGATCTTCTAGGATCTCCTCAATTGACTACTACTAAAATATATAATAGAAAATTTTGTTAATTATTTTCAATGCTCAATCTCCTACAATGGAATTTGTTCAATAGGATGGATATATTCTTCAATAGAGTATTCAATGAATTTGTTCTTCAATAGGGTCTTCAATGGACCTCTTATTCAATCAAAATTTTTCAGTATTCAATGGAGATCACCAATCTCCAATATTTTTCTAGGACTCTTCTCCTTGAGTCTCTTTGATCTTCAATGGGATCTTATTTCTAGGACCTCCTTTCTTCAATGGGGTCTTCTTTCTAGGATCTCCTTCCTAGATTTGTAATCTTCAATGTGACTTCCTTGGCCACTAGCTCTCTCCTCTATCTTTCAACTATGATCCTTCAATATGCAAATATTTCAATGGGACCTTTTTCATTAGACCTCTAAATTATAAATCCTCATTTTTTTGCAACAAAGAATCAATCCCTGCACGAGGAAAATAACTTTAAATTTCAGGTAACAAATATGAAGTTCTTCTCCATTTGTTGTAAGAAGCTTCCCACCTTTTGAGAGTTAATTTTCTACAACAAGAAAAACTTAGATGATAGTAACTAAATGGTTCTCCTGAAAACTTATTTTCTCTCTTATAATAAAATATTAGAGATAGTTAAAAATTTTATGACTCTATGATAAATAAACATCACTAGTTGGATTTCCAGTCTAGTGGAACAATGTTGAGTTCTAGACTTTACAAGAGTTCCAACTCTTGTGGAAAAACTCTAGCTAAATCTATCATGTATTTTTCTCTATTTTCTATTATTCTATCTAGAGCAACTTCTATCAAAAAATCTATTGTGATGGTATTTACATGTAGTGGTGCACTATGGCTGATCTAGTTTGCAAATACTCAACAATAGTACTTGTGGCTTTCCTTTGATCCACCATGGCTCTGATACCATTGTTAGCTTTTGGAGCCATAAACATAAAGAAAATGCATTCACAAGTATATAAATAAACATGCAATGATACAACTATGATAATAGCAAAAAACCATGCATGAAAATATGATAGAAAACTTAATACAATGCTCTGAAAATACTCATATAGAAAGCTCACAAAAATTACAATGCTCCTCTCATAAAGTTTGCAACTCCTCCATGATAACCAAATGGAGCTACATTGTGACTACTACTACTCACACATTTGCACTGCTTTTTCCCTCACACAATCACTCACAATGAGACCTTTATATAGAAATATAAGTTACTTGTCTCTCACTCAACCCTAAGACTTATGTATATGTGAACTTCATACACATTTACATCATTGCACATTCTAACACTTGTGCATTTATTCTATTACACTAATTAAGCAATAACTTCTAATACGATCCTAAACTAAATATGCACCCATGAGGGTACATTAGAAAATAGCCAAATGATGTAATAGGCATATTTTCCAATAAATTTTAAATCAACATATCTAAAATAATTACAGTAGTAGTGAAACTCCTTAGTACATCAGGAGTTTTAAAGTTTTTAAAAAATATATAGCAATATGGAGCATATTCTAACTCATAGATATAATTTGATATAGTACATCGTTAATAAACTGGTTATAATAGCATACCCAAACCCTAAACCCACTGCATCCTCAAACCCTAAACCCTCTAGAAGATGTAAGGAGTTTTCTTAAGTGTTAAATGGATAAAAAAATGCTTCCCAATCATAAGAAGAGTGTGATATTTTTTTGGTATCCTACTCTAGTGAAGGACCTTATATCTTTGGTAAATCTTATCACACACCTTAAAGAGCAAGCCTATCCTAAATAAAAATCAAGGGGATATTGTAGAACTAAAACCTTTGATACATAGTAGAGGTATCACACTACCCAAAGCCAGCTAAAATAAAGCAACTCCTTTCAAATCACCAAAGAAAGTGTGTTATCTATAAAAAATCAAGGTAGCTTCCAAACATTGGATCAACTAAAGGAAAAGATAAAATACAAGAGATGAAGCCAAAAAATTAAGAGCCATTAAGAGCAAAAAGCTAAAACCTTACAAAAAATAAATTGTACACTTATATGACCATTATAACTTCACAATTCAATGACTCGATAAAGAAGATACGTTCAAATAGAGTAATGAGAAGGAAAACATACAAGAAACTTCTTTAATATTAGGGATGGATATGAAAAAATTTAAATAGGATCCAAAGAAATACACTGGAACAAATAATAAGTAAAGGACCAACAAGGAGTCAAGCACTAAGTATGCACAACAAGTTCTATTTTTTAGGATGCCAACCTCAGCTAGATAAATTTTTCACATCTGAGTTAAATTTGTGTTTCCATATATTTTTCTTGTCATATTCTAATGGAAGTAAATAACATTAAAAATTTATTGTTATATCAATCCTGTTGGTAGGGTCTAATATACAACATGCACCTATTGTATTGAATCTTGAGGATTGATATTTTGAAGAGAATAAATATTTTTTTCTATGTTTTCCAACAAGTTAAATTGTAACATTCATATACTAGGGTTGAATTACACAACGAGGAATACACCATACACCTTAGAATACCTTAAGGTCAGTTTGAGCTTTATTCCTCAAAATTCCCTTGGTAGCTTTAACATGCCTAGAAACACTTCAACCCATCATCATTGCAATTTCTTCCCTTAACAATAAATTATAACCCACTAGCCATGGAAAATTTGTAGATAAAATATAAATAATATACCTTTGAAAGAAAAACAAAGCTTTTATATTGCCATAGGATATGGTTTGATATGAAAATGACAACATTAACACTGAGCAATTCAAGTCACCACTTATTATAGTTTTTGTTTCATCTATTCAATCCATTAAAAACACGTGGGAAGCAAATAAAAAAATCACATAGATTCAGTGCATCTACTCTAATTTTAGTGATGGATATGAACCATTTTAAATAGAGCAATGAGAAGGAAAACATGCAAGCATCTTCTTTAATATTAGAAATGGATATGAACCATTTTAAATAGGAACCAAATAAACACACTAGAACAAATAAAAAGTGAAGGGCCAACAAGAAGTCAAACACTAAGTATGCAAAACAGGTTCTATCCATTAAAAGTTTCACATATGAGTTAAATTTTTGTTTCCATATATTTTTCTTTTCATATTGTAATGGAAGGTAAATAGCATTAAAAAAATTGTTGTTATATAAGTCTTTTTGGTAGGGTCTTATATACAGAATATGAACAAGAATACGATGTATGTTTATATAAATAAAAAATATAAAAAAAATAAAGAGAGAGACACTAGCCTCGCCCCGCTGAGGAAAAAAAAAAAAGAAAAAAAAACAAAAAAAAGCGAAAAAAAAAAAAATAAAATAAACGCACCAAGAACACCAAAAAAAAAGAGATAATTAAACGAAAGGAAAGTGACAACTAAAGAAAGAGGAGAAATAAAACATCTAAAACCAAACAAAAAACATAAAAAAATTAAAAATATATTTCTAACATGGGCATACTATACCGCATGTGAAGACAAGGAGTATGAAAAATAGAAAAAAAAAAAAAATAATAAAAAATAAAATATTAACTTAGGCTTAATTGTATAAGCCTAAGTATCCTCAAAATCATGCACCCATTGTATTGAATCTTGATAATTGATATAATAAAGAGAATTAATCTCTTTTTACATGGTTTCCAATAAGGTAAATTGTAACGTTCACCTACTATGGTTGAATTACACAATAGGGAATAAACCATCCACCTTAGAATACCTTAAGGTCAGGTCAAGCTCTATCCCTCCAAATTCAGTTGGCAGCTTTAACATGCCTAACAACACTTCAACCCATCATCATGGTAATTGTTCCCCTTAACAATAAATCATAACCCATTAGCCATGGAAAAGTTGTAGATAAAATAAAAATAATATACCTTTGGAAGCAAAACAAAACTTTTATGTTGCCATAGGATATGTTTCAATATGAAAATGACAACATTACCACTGAGCAATTTAAGTCACCAATTATTATAGCTATTGCTTCATCTATTCAATCCATTAAAAATAAGTGGAAAATAAATACAACAATCACATAGATACAGTGAAACTACTCTAATTTTAGGGATGGATATGAATCATTTTAAATAGAGCAATGAGAAATAAAACATGCAAGTATATTATTTAATATTAACTATGGATATCAACCATTTTAAATAGGATCCAAAGAAACACACTGGAACAAATAAGAAGTGAAGGGCCAACAAGGATTCAAGCACTAAGCATGCACAATAAGTTCTACTTTTCAAGATGGTAACCTCAACTAGATAAAAATTTTATATCTGAGTTAAATTTTGTTTTCTATATATTTTTCTTGCATATTCTAATGGAAGGTAAAGAGCATTAAAAAATTGTTGTTATATCATTCCTATTGGAAGGGTCTTATATACAACATGTGAGGGAACAAATGACGATTTATTATGAATGTAAATAAATGAGGGAGGAAAGGAACTATGGGGCTAAAGGAAAGTAAAAAGGGAAAAATGGTAGAATTTTCAAAATGGAATAATAATAACTATAGCTAATGAGGTGAAAAATGCTAGAAGAAAATGAGATAACTAAAAAATAAAAAAAAATTTTAATGGGATATACCTCATGTGAATAAGTGCTGAAATTGAAACAAAAAAAAAAAATTAGGTTTTGTTAAGTAAGTATCCTCAAACACCCATTGTATTGAATCTTGAGGATTGATATAATAAAGAGAATCAATCTCTTTTTACATGGTTACCAATAAGGTAAATTGTAGCATTCACCTACTATGGTTGAATTACACAATAGGGAATACACCATCCACCTTAGAATACCTTAAGGTCAGGTCGAGCTCTATCCCTCCAAATTCACTTGGCTTTAACATGCCTAATAGCACTTCAACCCATCATCATGGCAATTTCTCCCCTTAACAATAAACCATAACCCACTAGCCATGGAAAAGTTGTAGATAAAATAAAAAGAATAGACCTTTGGAAGCAAAACAAAACTTTTATGTTTCCATAGGATATGTTTCAATATGAAAATAGAAACATTGGCGCTAATCAATTCAAGTCACCAATTATTATAGCTATTGCTTCATCTATTCAATCCATTAAAAATAAGTGGAAAATAAATACAACAATCACATAGATACAGTGAAACTACTCTAATTTTAGGGATGGATATGAATCATTTTAAATAGAGCAATGAGAAGAAAAACATGCAAGCATCTTTTTTAATATTAGATATGGATAAGAACCATTTTAAATAGGATTCAAAGAACCACACTGGAACAAATAAGAAGCGAAGGGTAAAAAAGGAGTCAAGCACTAAGCATGCACAATAAGTCATACTTTTCACGATGCTAACCTCAACTAGATAAAAATTTTACATCTGAATTAAATTTTTGTTTCCATATATTTTTTTTGTCATATTCTAATGGAAGGTAAAGAGCATTAAAAAATTGTTGTTATATCATTCCTATTGGAAGGGTCTTATATACAACATGCACCCAATGTATTGAATCTTGAGGATTGATATTGTGAAGAGAATCAATATTTTTTTCTAAGGTTACCAACAAGGTAAATTGTAACATCCACCTACTATGGTTGAATTACGCAAGGAGTATACCATCCACCTTAGAAGACCTTAAGGTCAAGTTGGGATCTATCCCTTTAAATTCACTTGGCTTTAACATGCCTAGTAGCACTTCAACCCATCATCATGGCAATTTCTCCCCTTAACAATAAACCATAACCCACTAGCCATGGAAAAGTTGTAGATAAAATAAATAGAATAGATATTTGAAAGCAAAGCAAAGCTTTTATATTGCCATAGGATATGGTTAGATATGAAAATAGAAACATTGGCATTTATCAATTCAAGTCACCAATTATTATAGTTATTGCTTCATCTATTCAATCCATTAAAAACACGTAGGAAACAAATAAAAAAATAACATAGATATAGTGCAGCTACTCAAATAAAACAAGAACAAAACTACTCTAAATGTTCTCCAAGTATGTAAGAACAAATCTAATTTCTATTTCCCAAAATGACCATCATTTTAAAAAAATCACAAGCCAAATAAGGAAATATATTACATCCTCTCTAAATTTTATATAGCACATCATTAATTAATAGTTACAGTAGCATTCCCAAATCCTAAATTGTTTGCATCCCCATACTCTAAACCCTTTGCATCCCCAAATCCATAAAGAACTATTTTGAGTATGTACCATTATATGTTCATTGTTGCTATCACATTGAAAATTTTATTCATAATTTATGGCTTCAACAATTTTACCATATCCTTCTTAGCAATATTTACTAAGTGTCAAGTTTGGGACATACACATTCTCTATATGGACTTGGTAGGTCCATAGACCTTGATAGTGAGCATAACCAAGAACAAAGCAACCAAATATATTATTGAAGAACACAAGCTTATACTAAGAGGGAGGGTGAACAATATAAGACCAATTTTTACTTTTTCTTCCAATTCAATATTATGTTGTGTAAAGATTGCAGTATCAATAGCAGTAATCAAATCAATGTACAAAAACCATACACAATAGAGACACCGCAATTTACGTGGTTCACCCAATGTGGGCTACTTCATGGAGAAAATATTTTACTAAAACTTTCTCAATAAATATATTTGGGAATCACTCCCAATTACAATGTTTATGGATCTTTGTTCAAAGGAGATGATGATACCCTAATCTCAAGTTCATGGATCTCTTCCACAGGAGAACTCTTTTCCCTTTTGCTCTGGCTATGTGATATTTTAGAAGACTCTGTCTCTCTACTGCACTGACTGGTGGACCTCTCTCCACTTGAAGACTCCTCACTTAGATCTGTATTCAACTATGTTGGCTGATGGATATCTATCCACTGAGACTCTGTCCTCTATACTCTATCACCTCCAAATATCTATCAATAGGCTCACTAAGAACTTGATCAATAGGTTCACACAGAATCTGCTTAACAAACTCACATAGAACCTATCCAATGCTGAATAACAAGTTCACACATAACCTATCCAATGCTAAATAACAAGTTCACAGAGAACTTGTCCAAAACTACTCCAACAAGCTCACCAAGAACTTGCCCAAATATGCTCTAGCAAGCTCACCAAGAACTTGCCCAAATCTGCTCTAGCAAGCTCACCAAGAACTTGCCCAAAATTGTCCACAAATCTGTCCCAATACTGTCCTCAAATATATCCCAAAGGTCTTCTCAAAGGCTCAATCAATCATGCTCAAGTAGCACTCAAATCTCATACACAAATCTATCAAGGCAAATCTCAAAGATGAACTCAACAATTAATGTCAATGTACTCTTCAATGGATGACAATAATGATTCACAATGATCTCAACTCAACTCAACTCATAGAAGCATAAAGAGAATTGTTAGAGACTCATTATGTTCTAATATCAATCTCAACTCAACTCAACTCAAATCAATCTCAACTCATCTCAAATCAAATCATAGAAGCATAAAGATAATTGTTAGAGACTCAATACGTTCTAATCTCACTCTCAACTCAAATCAACCTCAACTCAATTCAAGTCAACCTCAACTCAACTCAAGTCTTATAGAACCATAAAGAGAATTGTTAGAGACTCAATTTGTTCTAACCTTAATCTCAACTCAACATAGAATGATGGAATAGTTTATTTCATACAACTTGAATAAGCACTTTACACATCACTTGACTAGGCTCAATCAACTCAACTCAACCAATCATCACAAGGGACAACTCTTCTTCACAAACCCTAGTCCAAGTATGCATCAACCAACTCAAATATTTCCAACAATGCTCAACCACAAATCTCACATAACAATGATACTCATGTTCTTTTCTAACTCAAGTTCTTTCACAACCAATGGGCTTCAACAACTATGCTTATACAACAAATTTTAAACACAACTCTCAAATTATAAAACCTTGAAGCATTCAATCAACCACTTTTGAAAAGGAAACCACAAACAATCCTTTTTCCTCCAATGATATTTCAGAAATCAACCACCATAAACAATCAATAGAAGAATGTGTCCATACCTTTTATGAAGATGAAAAAACCTCTTTGTAAATCTGCCACAATCACAAAATTCTTTTGCCAATCTTCACAAGGGTTAGTAGATCACAAAATAATCAACATTACTCCACTTTTCAATAATAATCACCAAGGCCTTTAATTACATGATTTCCTTATCTCTCCTAAAACCACTTGTACCATATAATAAAATAAATCAAAACATTGTATAACCTTTTCACTCCCAAAACCACTTATACCATAAAATGAAATAAATCACAATATTGCTTACCTTGTCACCTCATGAAAGAATTAATCCTCTTTAAAAAAAAAACAAAGCAAACTTCACTTTTGGAACCCCTTTGCAAAATCAAAAATATCTCTTTATACACACCTTATTTCTCCTTCTAAATAAGTTAGTCAAATAGCCCTCAAAATAAGCTTTTCAATGATATATAATATGTCCCCTTTCCAAAATAAATTGAAACCTTTATATATATATATATATATATATATATATATATATATGTGTGTGTGTGTGTGTGCCAACCTCCATTAATTGCACATAGGTCGGCCCTCCATTAATTTAAACTTAAAATTTAAACTTTAATATCTTCATCACCGGAGGCCCTTTTTTTATGAAAAAAAATTCCACCTTGGATTTTAAGAAAAGCCCTTTCCACATAAGCCCACCATGGTGTTAAATAAAGCCTTTTATTTTGCTTACCTTGGTTTTCATAAAAACCCTGTAAATAGCCATGCTTTCCAAAATATCATAAATGCTTATTTATGAAATATTTTGGCCATCAAAACCAAATGTGATCCATGTGACATCAATGACAACACAAAATACCTCAAATTAGCTCAAATTTCCAACAGTTTTCCAAGTATGTAAGAACAACTCTAATTTATACTAACCAAAATACTCATAATTTAAAAATATATATTAACCATCACTACAAAGAAGAAAATTTTCCTAAATTTTGAACACAATTTCCCCTCGCGTCCCCAAAATCTGAGTAGTGCATACCACCTAAAAGCTTCAGCTCTCCATCAATCCCTAGCTTGATATCTCTTTCCATGCCTAACTCGAGCTTTTTTTCTAGACTCTGTTTGAGCAAATACCCTAACTTGAGCTCTCTATCTAGCCTCCATCTAAGTGAATGATCTAGCTCAAGCTCTCTATCCAACCTCCATCTAAGCAAATACCCTAGATCAAGCTCTCTATAAAGCCTTCATCTAAGCAAACGCACTAGCTTGAGCTCTCTATCCAATCTTCGTTTGAGTGAACGCCTAGCTTGAGCAATTTGTCTAGTGGATAAAGTGAGAGAAAATACTCATTTCATTTTTCTCGTGGTCTTTATATTTTTTTATCGAGACCCTAAGAGGGCGGTTATAGGTTGCCTAAACTACCCTCTTAGGGCTAAGAGGGTGGTTTAAAACTGCTCTCTTAGATCACCCTAAGATGGTGGTTTATAACTGTCATCTTAGGGTCACTCTAAGAGGGCGGTTATAAACCACACTCTTAGGTCTAAGAGGGCGATTTATAACCGCCCTCTTAGAGTGACCCTAAGAGGGTGGTTATAAACCACCCTCTTAAGATCTATTAGGGTGGTTTTTTACCCCCATATAAAAACACCTTAATTTAGCCATTGTTAAAGCCTTTTTTGGTGGTGTGTGGAGGGAGGCTTATAAAAAAATTATACATTTTTTATCGAATCGATTCTCTCCACAAGATCTAAATTAATTTACTAAGCTCATGACTTGAGTTAAAAAATATTACATAGATTCAGTGTCTTTCATGAAAATATTTTCAAAATCTTTTTTAAGTATCTAAAGTTTGATGATTTTTACCTTTTTTGTTCCTTGATATGCATTCTATATTAGATCCCATGCCTTTTTTATTTTTTTGTTGTAATAATTCTTGAAAAAATTGACTCATGTACTACTTGTTGAATAAAGAAAAAGGCTTTTGAGTCCTTTTTGTTTTGTGTAACCATCCTCAACCAAATCTCACAAATATTGAGAAATAAACAATATCTTCATCTTTTTTTTTATATATATAGAAGCAATGGTTACAATCACGATTTTTAGTAACTACCAGCACAACTGGTAGGGTTCAAACTATCTATGAAGGCTCCCAAGACTTCCACCATCTCGGTACATGGTAACCCGGCGTGAGATGGGGACCGCCGGACGCACAGGGGTTGCACCGTCGTCATCAATCTAGCGCACCACTCAGAGGAATCGGATCTGGGCTACTGTCTGTGCATGGGCAAGCCCATGGGATTGGAACCTAGGTCTCCTCTCGGTAAGCGCCCCAACTTACCAATCCACCTAGACCCACGGACAACAATGTCTTCATCGTATTACTCCAAAAATCATAGTTCTCCCTATTAAACATAAGAATCTAAGGATGAGTAATATTTAGCCTACTACTACTAACCATATTAAATTGATGTTGTTGCTAGTACAATAAGATCTAAATTGATGTTGTTGTACTCTACTATTACTAGCATATTTTGCAATAGTTTTTTCCATTATTGTTGCTCTCTATTTTGCTTATGTTGTTGCTGCTTTTACTATAACCTTCTTTTCTTTCTTATTGTGGGCAAATAGCTCTCAAACCAAATGTTAGTTTGAAGAAAAGAAAAAATATACAAAACAAACACACAACCAAAAAAATAAAACACAAATTATTATTACAATATTCAAAATTTTATGTATTCAATTACTTGATTACATTCAACTCAATTCAACTAAATTAAATTACAATGAATACCTTTTATCTAATAAATAAACACTTATCATATTAATAATAAAAAAATTTCTCTATATTTGAATCATGATTTTTTATTAATATCTCAATATAATCATTAAAAAAAAAAAAAAACAAGACTTCATATTACATCTATTTCACTACTGATGAGCATAAATATAGTACAATACAAATATAATACAGGGAAAGTTGGATATTCTGGACACAGGTGCTAATTTTGTCTCTCGTATGTTGCCGTCAGGACATTAAGCATTATCTTTATCATTATCATTGAAATATTTTTTAAAAATAAAAATACGAAGAAAAAGAAAGATACTAAGCGCCTACAAATTGCCTTCAGCCTTCAGGTTTGTCTTTTTATTTTCTTTATTTAGGAATTGATAGCTATATGAAATTGCTGCGTTCTAAGTTCATCCTCTTACTGGAAGCGCGGGTATCTAGTACCAGACATTTAATATCATGTTGGAAGAGAAGAGGGACTCAGATTCCATACATTACAGTATGGGACACACCCTCTTCCACACCGGTTTATTCCCCTTCTCATCCTTACAATGGCTTACCACCCAGTTCAGATGCAGCTCTCTCATGAACTCTAAAAATGCCTGCAAGTTCCTGTAAGACGATCCCCCTTTCTCCACAGCCATTTTCGCCTTCTTCCTCAATTCCTGAGCCCTCATCCTCATATGGTTCCCTTCTTCCTCCGCCAAAAGCTTTATCACCGCTTTCTTCACCACCTCCTCATCGGGTACGCTCCGTATATCCACGCATATCTGTTCGGCTATCCTCAAGTGTTCCACCAGGAGCTTCGAGTTAAAAGGCTGCTCCGCAAACATGGGCCAGGTGATCATCGGCACGCCGAGGCTCACGCTCTCCAGCGTAGAATTCCAGCCGCAATGGCTCAGAAACGCCCCCACGGAAGGATGCGATAGGATAAGGAGCTGAGGTGCCCACCCCCATATGACCAGTCCCCTGTCCCTGGTCCGCTCCTCGAACCCCTCGGGCAGACCCGTGGCATCGGATTCAGAGCCTTGGATTCGTCTGATGGCCCACACGAACGCCTGCCCGCTGCCCTCCAGCCCGCCTGCCAGCGCCCGGATCTGTTCCGGGTTCGTCGAGATCTGACTGCCAAAGCAAACGAATACCACCGAATTGGGACGCCGGGAATCCAGCCACTCGAGGCACTCCGCCTCGCTGATGTCAGCGTCTTTCCCCCGGCTATTCCCGGTCAGAGCCCTGACGGTCCCGTCGGCCTCAAAAATACTTGGGGGAAGTATGGGACCAATGCTCCACACTGGTTTCCCCGTTAAACTCTTGATATGATCGATCCCCACCGATTCCAGCTCATAGAAAGTATTAAAAATGACCCCTTGCCCCTCCATGCTCTGATTGATCTCCTCCTTCACGAAATTCTGCATGGGATTCGAGTCCGGGTCCCGCATATCGACGGGCATGTCCGCTTTCCTCAGCTTGAAATCGAACGTGAGCTTGGGAACCTCGAAGTAGTCCTCGTCTCCTTGCACGTTCTTCTGCGGAGTGTAAGTCACAACGGAATGCATGAGCGACATGGCGAACGCCCCCGAGGTGTGAAAGACCACGGTGGGGACGCCGAACTTGGCCCCCGAGTGGTGAACCCACCCGGTAAATATGTCGCTTATTATGCAAACCGGAGGATAATCATTCGCTGCGTTGCTCATCTGCCCCTCCAGCCATTCTTCGAAGGGCCCGGCGAGCTTGTGGGACGAAGTCATGAGGATCCTCACTATGTGAAACGGGACGTTGTCGGAGTTCTCGATTCCCGGGGACACCCCTTCGATGGGTGGCATGGTGAGGGACACCAACCTTATGTCCGCATCGGGGGTCGAGCTCTTGAATTTGTCCACCTGCGGCTGGAGGCGCGCAACGTTGCCGGGGGTGGTTATATAGGACACAATTAGTCCCTGCGAGGCGAGAAGCTTGGCGAGTTCGAGGAAGGGGATGAGATGGCCCTGCGCGACGAGGGGAACGGCTACCACATGAGGCTTACACGGCCCCGGCTTATGGTTACTGCTCGCCATTATAACAGTGTTCAATACCGCCAGAGTAGAATCTGCGGTGGGAAGGGATTATTATGCATTTAGCATGCACGATGAATCTTCTTAAACGTGCTCGAGAGAAGCAGAGAGAGAATCCAGCAACAAGGATAGCAGATGAGTTGACGTTGTAGGTGGCTTCATGATAGCCACACCCAACGCAACAGGACCATCTCATGACGACTGAGGAGTAGGTGTATATTGAGACACATGCAATAAAGTATCTAATGCCCCCATATGATTGCAGTTTCAGTAAGAGGAAAAGGAGGGAAACAACGAGCGTTCACGTGGACACCATTAATTGCTGTCAGATTGAGTTGTGGTGTTCACCCTATACAGATCGTTTGCAGAGCGTTCACTTGGACACCAATAACTGCACTCAGATTGAGTTGTGGGGTTCACCCTATACCAACCGTTCAGAAGTAGCTGTATACGTCCCTCCGTGTTTATGCAGTTATTTAATAGGACCGTTGGGATTGGCCTTAAATTTGAGATCTGAGATCAAAAAATTTAATACCTTTTCTGTTGGGCGGAACCATTTTTTTTCTCTTTTCTATTCTTAAATTTGGTAGACCAATTAATTCACTTATCATTAATCAAATATTAAGCTTCGCCGAGTATTAAGTTTTCATTTCGTTAATTAGTTTTTAAGGTTATATAAGACCACTTCTTCTTTCTTTGTTCCAATAAATAAATATAGATGTATCTTATTTTTGTTACTTTGAAAAGAATTAGTAACTTATATTTTAGAGTTTGAAAACAAATTGCAATAAAACAGTATTTTATACCTTCATACAAGATTTACTAAATAGTTTCATTTAAAGCTATTGTAGAATCTCTTAACAATGATTGAAATTTCTCGAAAAAATGTAATAGACTTGTTACAATAAAAACTAAGCAGTTTAGTGCAAGCCTTCAGTCATTTTATAGAATGCAATTTTGGTATTTTAGCCTTGTAGTCATTAGTCATCTTACAAATATGACCTTAATTATAAAAAGATGTCAAAAAAAATACAAAAGGTGTCCTAAACCACAACTTCTATAAAAAGGAAACAAGTATCAAGAGGGAGTAGACTAATGTGGAATCACAGCCCTATACACTACTCCTTCCTTTAACCCAGTACCAATTGGAATACCAAAGACAACTTTTGATAGACCATTTGCTTCCTCATTTAGTTCTCTGTATATATGTTTATAAGAAATCTTTACAAATTATACTTCTAGCAATTTCACCTGCTTATATAAGTATCAAATTTTACATCCCCACTAATCCTAAAGCTCAATCCACCACCAATTTTAAGTTACCAAAAACTTGAAGTTATGTTATCCCATGTTCCTACCATTCTTAAAAAAAAAAGATCAAAGTCTTCCACTCTACCACATTATTGGTGCCTTCACCAAGTCCCACCTTGAAAGTGAATTTATGATTTTGATCATGAAATAACACTCATCCTGCCTCACATCTAACTATACTCTCTTGACAAGCTCCATCGAAAAAAGCCCAATATTTTGTAATATCCACTATTAAGTTGTCAATTTGTATAATAACAATTATATTATGGGGTTTTTTTTATGCCTTCATAAGTATATCTAATGTGAGCTTGAACTTATATAGGTGGAATTTTCTTGCTCTCAAACAACATAGAATTTATTGCCAACCAATTTAGCAATTTCTCACAATATTTCAAATTAAAGTCCTCATAATATTAAGACAAATTACCTCATAAAAAATTGTGTAAAGTTATTGAAAAAGTATTAACATACATTCAGTCCATGATAATAACAAAAATTCACTAAACATTATTGAAACAAGTTTCTCCTTAAGCAATGCAAGTACAATGTATTACAAAGCTTTATATTCAATATATACACACATGGATATGAGACTTCACATTCACAAGACTCTTGACCTTCCTACTTTCACAAAATTTTCATCTTCTCAAACATCTAACATTTCATATTTCTCATAATTGGTCATGATTACATATAAGTAACTGTGAAGTTATGTGAGGTTTCATGTTAGTAAGTATGGAGTTTATAAATTATGTAAGAGTTTACAATTTAGTATGTGCAATCATTAGAAAGTTTGTGAAATATTGAGAAATATGAGATCTTCAAGATGTGTCTATTGCAATATAATTGGTCATGAAAAAACAAATTGTTGGAGTCTTCATCCATGTAAATATTGTGGAAGAAAATCTCATTCATCTATTTTCTACTACCATAAGGAGAAATATTGTAGAATATTTGAGATAGCACTAATATTTATATTAGATTATCTTTTTCAAATACTTATTTTTGAAGCATCTTCTAACAATGGATTCAAGTGTGCAATTTTTGAAGTATAGGAAGAGAAGTCATTTAGAGAACAAGGAAAATAAAAATGGATCAAACATGGTCCAAATCTATCTTACAAAATAATTAGATAACATGTATTACAAAGCTACTTGTACCTTGAAAATTAGGATGTAGAGTATGATTGAGGACTAAAGTCTTCAATAACAAAATAATGTAATATAGGTGGGTGTTGGATTATATTACATGATTTCGTACATGTTAATGTATCCCCATGGTACCTTCATGGTACATATTGTAAATATTATATTAGGGTGTGAGTAATATTTTATGTAATGTAATAATGTGTAGGAAATGCACAAGTGTTATGTAAGTGTGTATGTGTAGAAAATGCACAAGTGTCATGTGAGTAAGTGTGCAAGTATAATGTAAATTATGTGTACAAGTATCTTATATGTAAGTATGCACAAGTGTCTTTAGATTAGAGTATGCTAAGTGAAGAGTCATGTTTAGGTGTGCATACAAGATAGAGTCATTTGTATGCAAGTGTCAAGTAGAGAAGCCAAGAGTCATGAGACTTGGCATATGGAAAGGAATAGTCAAGTATACAAAGAATAATTCTACAATAGTTATAAAGTACTCCATAGTGAAGCATTGAACAATCAATAATCATCAATCAAAAATCAAATATTGAACATCAAAATGTAGAGAGTCAAGTACTATATTTGTAAGAGAAAGAGGAGTAATAAAATTTACATACATATTAGCAACTAATATTGTAAGTTGTGCTACAACTTTATACATGTATGATTCAAGTTATTTACATTCATAATTATTACTTATTAATGAATATCAATTGATATATTATAAGCCTTGATATACATATATGAGTTTGCTTGTATTATTCTATTTACATAATTTTCTTGATCTTACTATTTTATGGTTCTCTTATATTTAATCCTATGAAATTTACCTTATGAGTTTTTACATTAATATTAAGGCTTCAAAACCCATAAGTGGTATCAGAGCTACAACAAGTAGTTTCTTGCACATGTTGAATTTATTTAGCTATAAATTTTATCCAGTTTGATAAAATTGGTTTAGAATTTATCTACTTTAAATGGAGATAGACAATGACTCTATTATAATATCAAAGTAAGCAAAAATACTAGAGTCTTTACATGGTTATAGGAACAACTAGTGAAGACTAAGACTCAACTACAAAGTCTTTCCAAGGGTGAAGAATATCTAGTGAATACAAGGACGCATCTATTGGAGGACGAATAAACTTTAATATAATTGATCATTATAGGAAAATAGCCAACCCTTGACATCAAAAAAATTTCAAGGACATAGATAATCCTTGACATTGATTTCTATCAACTCAAGAGGAAGTTGAAGGATTCGATACAATCAAGTCATCTTGATTTTGATTGAGGCATCAGGGAAATATGAGTCACCTTGATATTATTTGAGTTCTTAGGTGCGACCTAAGAGATTTGTAGTAGAGATTGATCGTCAGAAGAGTGAGAAACTTCCTGTAATAGATAGAGAAGATTTTTATCTTCAAGTGCAATAGAAAGTAGAAAAGAAGGATATATCAAGGATTGGTGTATCTATATTATAGTTAGTTTTCATCAAGTAGAGGTTAATTAAAAGTTGCAAAAACAATTAGATCTTGAAGTAAGACCTTGACATAAAGAGATATTAGATCTTGAAGTGAGATCTTGACATAAAGGAAACTCGGGTATTGAAGAGAGACCTTGATAGAGATAGAAGAACAACAAAATATCAAGGTTACATATTCTAAAATACTATTTGGAATAGAGGCGATCTATGAGAATATTTAGGTCTTAAAGATAGACCTTGACATAGAGAAAGTTCTAGAAATTTTTAGGTTATAGACCTTGACATAGAGGCTTGATAAGAGTAGCCATCTAATAAAAGAAATTTAGATTGAAGAAGATCTAAGTAGCAATAGATAGAAGAAACATAAAAGTTTTTTATTTAAGATGATTAAGATAAGAAGCTCTATATTACAGTACAACAATAGTCAACAAGCAACCATTAGAATATGAAAGAAGAATCTCAAGATATGATATTAGAAGAGATGCCCTAAAATAAAGTTTCAAGGTGAATCTATTTAAAAGAGACACACAAGGAAGAGTTTTAGGGTGAAACTATTCAAACAGATGCCTAAGAAAGATTTTTAGGGAGTAGTTATCCAACTTAGACCAAAGCAGAACTATACAGCCTGCTTAATTTTTTTTTTTGTAGAATGGTTACAAGCTATTCAGTGAGGAGAACATAAAGCAACCATCACTAAAGAAGAAGAGCACCATCTAACCTGCAAAAAGGAGCAACATATTAAAGAAAAAAATAGAAACATATACTAAGTTTTAACTAGTAATATGTAGTGTGTAAAGATGGAATAGCCACATTTGAATTTAGTGCAACATAGGCATATCCACATTGGACACAAGCACAATGAAAAGACTTTGATATCCAAGAGCGAATGTCAAAATATGAAACACAACAATTGATCTCTAAGAGCCAATGTTGAAACTCCAAGAGCAAACTCTAAAATAGGAAACACATCAATCGATATCCAAAATCCAACACTCAAAGAGAAAATATAACAATCGATTTCCAAGGGCCAGTGTAGGAAGAAGAATTGCATAGTAATATCTAGAGCCAAGCAAATATCTTTATGTGATGCCAAATTCATGGTAAATGAGAAAATATTAGTAATATTTAAGTGCCATTGGGAGATTCTCATTGTGTATCCACCTGGAGATGTAACTTTCTCAATGCAATCAAATTTAGAACATTTAGAAACCCTAACGTTTTAGTTTTGCCTACCTGAAGTGAAAGGTCCAACCGTGGCATGTAGCATTCAAGCAAGTTAATTAAAGACTATTCACATGAGTTTGAAGAGGCATTTGAGGCAATACAACAAAGTAATAAGAATAGGCATGAGAATAGTGAAAAGGTAAAATTGAATCTAGGTTTTACAAAGTTTAATTTTTGGAGATATAAGTAATTTTTTGGTTTGATTTATTAAGGAGTGAAGTATTTTATTAAGGTTATAATTAGTGATAATAACTTTATCATTAATTATTTTATTAAGTTAATGGAGGGATAAGTAGGATGATAATTTAATATTGGAGCTATAAGATTTTTAATAGTTAGATAAATTTGAAATTGGTTTGCTTTATTAATTTTTTGAAATAATAGATTATTAAATTTTTGCAAATTAATTATTTTGAGAGTCAAAATAAATTCAACTTTAAACATAGGAAAATTAAATTTGCAAAATTCATATTTCTTAGTTTCTAATATTTGGGAGACAAGGATTTCTACTTCATAGGTTTTTTAATTTAGAAACTTTGATTTATTTAAACCTAGGGAGTTATAAGGTAGTCTACATCAAAGGAAATATATTCTTGACATTGATTGCATATCATGGAAGAAATTATTAAAAATGCACTCAATAATGGAGATATAGTAAACAAACTTAAAGGCTATTTTCAAAATATGATAGATGACTTTGATAATAAGGAGAAATTAACAATATTACATAATAGTCAAGAGAACACGACATTGGAATATGTTAGGATCCTCCTAACATGTCCTAATTACTTATATTATTTATTCATTATATTCTAGTGTCACAACCCTTCACTCTTACAACTATTAGACCAGGTATTTAAGTGCATGATAATAAGGCATCATTGAACAAATATATAAATTAAGTCTATTATGGGTTTTCTACCTTACAATCAAAAAGTGATTCAATATAAAAAGTGATCCTGCTTCCCGCACCATTTAGTTTCATACCATTTAGATTAGAGCTAGATCAAGGAGCAAATTCACCATTAAAAATTTTTCCCACTGCACATTTTAGCCAGTCCACATTCACAAGGACGCAAACAGCATTCACGCTTCATGGATCCGTGTCAAAATCCTCGCAAAAAATTAAACCTTCTCCTAAGGTACGAATTAAGTTGTCTTACACCCAAATTGCTCGACCTTTCGCATGGTGACCGGTGGCTATTTTGAAAAAGCTAAAATCTTCAATGCAACATCAAGGTTTTCGATGTCCTAAATGCAAAGGAAAAAAATTAAAATTAATTTTTTTATTTTTTATTTTTTGCTCACCTGTACCAAGTCATATTGATCGTTACCTACACCAACCGCAATGGTTGAAGGACGACGATCACCCGGATTCCATTCATGAGAAACACGAAAGGCTCGTTGAAGAAGTTCAACGAGAAAGAGAGGAGAATACTTGTACAACAAGAGAACTCTTCGAGAAAATATTTGCAATGGATGTTAAACTTGATGCCATCAGTCAAAATCAGACAACAACACATGCAAATTCACCCAACCACGGGTCATCAAACCGAGCAATATTAGGAGGTCCACAAACTTCCATTCTACCATGAATGACCAAATTAGACTTCCCAAAATTTGGAGGAGACCCTACAAACTGGATCTACCAAGCAGATCAATATTTCTCACTAAATCAAATTCCAAAAATGCAAAAAGTGCATATTGCCTCCTTCCACTTCGAAAACGATGCCATCCAATACCAATGGTTAGAGAAAACTAACGAAACTCCGACGTGGTCAAACTTTACACAAAATATATTAGTGCGATTTGGCCCTAGCAAGTTTCAAATCTTTATAGGGGCCCTCACTAAATTATGCCAAACCACAACGGTAAGAAAATACCAAGCAAAATTTGAAAGGCTAACTAGTCGAACATCTAGATTAGACATCGCCTTCTTTCAAGAATGTTTTGTCAGCGGATTAAAAGAAGAAATTTGAATAGAGGTGCAAATGTATAACCCTACAAACATGTTAGAGACCATCGGCTTGGCGAAATTAGCAGAGGACAAAATGAAGGCACGAAATCGGTTCACAAAACCAACTTGGGGGAAACCATAAAACACTTATACCAACCCCAAACCAATGCAAAATGGACGAACCCAAAACTCCTACATAGCCCCCAAAATTAACCCCGCTCTACCAATTAAGCGTCTGAGTTTCGAGGAAATGAAGGAAAGACAAGCTAAGGGTCTTTGCTACCATTGCAATGAGAAATTTGACAAAAATCATAAATGTGCCTCATGGAAATTATATATTCTAGATGCCACAGAGGAAGGGAATTCTACTGAAGAGGAACCTGAAATCAAAGTAGAGGTATTATCCAACACACTTGAAAGTGACGAAGAAAATGCACCAAAGGTTTCCTTCAACACTCTTGCCAGATTTTTTGCCCCTCAAACAATGCGAGTTAAAGGGTATTTTAAGAAACAAAACCTTATCGTGCTCCTAGATTCTGGTAGCACGCATAATTTTATCGATCCAAAGGTGGCTAAACAAGCAAATTGTTTTATATACCCTTGCAATAACTTCGAAGTGATGATTGGAAACAACAAAAAAATTGCATGCAAAGGAAAATGCAAAAATATAAAACTAACTATGGGTGTTTATAACATGAAAGGCGACATGTACATCCTACCCCTAGGTGAATGCGACATTGTACTAGGCGTACAATGGTTACGAACCTTGGGCATAGTCCAATGGGAATTTGATGAACTATGGATAAAATTCATAGTAAAGAACCAAACCTATATTATCCAAGGCCTGAAATTAGGACCTTCCCAAATCGTCAGCTCGCATAGAATGGAGAAAATTATCCGAAGAGGAAACAAAGGAATGGTCGCCCAATTGTTTTCAACTCAACCTAGTCACAAAGAAGACGAGACACCAGAGTTACAAAATATTTTAGACCACAATAAGGTGGTATTTAATGAACCAAAAGGACTACCTCCATAACGAAGTCACGATCACACTATTCCACTATTTCCAGTGCATCACCCTCCTAATATTAGACCTTATCGTTATCCATACCTCCAAAAGATCGAAATAGAGAAATTAGTACAAGATCTTCTTAAGGCAGTAGTCATTAGACCTAGCAAAAGTCCTTACTCCTATCCAATTATTTTAGTTAGAAAAAAGGATGTCTCGTGGCGTTTATGTGTCGATTTTCAAGTGCTTAATAAAATGACCATCAAAGATAAATTTCCTATTCCGATCATAGACGAGCTATTAGATGAACTCCATGGGGCAGCTTATTTTTCCAAGTTAGACTTATGGTCAGGCTACCACCAAATACGAGTCAATGAAAAGGATATTCCTAAGATGGCCTTTCGCACTCACGAAGGGCACTACGAATTCTTGGTGATGCCATTTGGCCTGACCAACACTCCTTCTACCTTTCAAAGTCTAATGAATAAGGTATTTCACCCTTTTCTTCGTAAATTTATATTAGTTTTCTTTGAAAACATTTTAATTTATAGAAAAACATGGGAAGAACATTTGGATCATGTTAGACAAGCGTTCCAAATCTTGGAGAAAAATCAACTTTATACAAAAATATCAAAGTGTTCCTTTGGAAAAAAAGAAATTGAATACTTAGGGCATATTGTTTCAAAGGAAGGAGTTATGGTAGATCCTTCGAGGAGGTGAAAATTGGCCTATTCCAAAAACCTTAAAAGCTCTACGTGGGTTTCTTGGACTAACAAGATATTATAGAATTTTTTTCCAAAATTATGGTAAAATCGCTGCTCCTCTAACAACATTACTTAAGAAAAATGCTTTCAAATGGTCGTCTAAAGCGGATGAAGCCTTTATCACCTTGAAAAATTTAATGTGTACCACCCCTGTTCTAGCCATGCCCAACTTTTCTAAACCGTTCGTCATTGAAAGTGACACTTCAGGAATAGGAATGGGAGTCGTACTCATGCAGGATGAAAGGCCTCTAGCTTTTATAAGCAAAGCATTTTCTTCTAAGAATTTAGCTCACTCTACATATGAAAAAGAGATGTTGGCGATTGTCCATGCTATTCAACATTGGAGGCCTTACCTTATTGGCCAACATTTCATTATACTGCATTGACCATCATAGCTTGAAGTATTTTTTGGAACAAAGGACTAATACCCCAAAACAACAAAAATGGGTTACTAAACTTCTTGGCTATGATTATGAAATTACATATAAAAAGGGAAAGGGCAACATGGCAGCCGATGCACTTTCTAGAAAATTTGAAGATATGCCTCAAGTCCATGCTCTTTCTTCCCTTATTCCTAAATGGGTAGATGAGGTGCATGAAGAATGGATAAATGATCCTACTATCCACGCCTTAATTCAACAACTTCAACATAATCCTACTAGAAAAACTCCATACACTTGGAAGGACAATATATTAAGATACAAAGGGAGGATGGTCCTCACCCCCAATTCAACTTATCATGAAAAACTTCTTCATGAGTTACATACCTCACCCACTGCAAGCCACTCAGGGTTCTTAAAATCCTATAAAAGAGCCACTACCTCCTTCTATTGGGTAGGAATGAAAAATTACATCAAAAACTTTGTAAAAGAATGTGAAGTTTGCCAAAGACAAAAGGAGGAGACCCTCACTATTCTAGGATTACTTCAACCTCTTCCTATACCCACCAAAACATGGGCAGATATTTCTATGGACTTTATTGAAGGATTACCAAAATTAGGAGGAAAAACAACCATTTTCGTAGTTGTTGATCGTTTATCTAAATATGCCCATTTTTGTTCCATGGCTCATCCTTATACCGCTAGCACTATAGCCCACATATTCCTAGATAACATATTTAAATTACATGGTATGCCCTCCACAATTGTTAGTGACCATGACCCAACTTTCACTAGCACCTTTTGGAAGGAATTGTTCAAATTACAAGGTACTCAACTTTGTATGAGCTCCTCTTACCATCCTCAAACCGATGGCCAAACAGAAGTTGTAAATAAATTCTTGGAAACATACCTTCGATGTTTTTTTCTACTCAACCACTCCATTGGGTAAAGTGGCTTTCACTAGCGGAATGGTGGTATAACACTTCATACCATACGTCCATCAAAATGACTCCTTATGAAGCACTATATGGTCAAACACCACCATCCCTCACTTCCTATATTCCAAGGACTACAAAAGTCCATGCGGTGGAAACAGAACTTGCTAATAGATATGACATACTACGGATCCTAAAAGAGAACCTACACACCGCCCAACATCGCATGAAGCAGCAAGCCAATCAACATAGAAGCGAATGTAGTTTCCACGAGGGTGATATGGTTTTCTTATGTCTCCAACCTTACCGTCAATCCTCTCTTAAACAAAAAGGTTCTCAGAAGTTAGCACCCAAATTTTACGACGCGTATAAATTTCTCCAACGTATTGGGACCATTGCTTACAAACTAGAGCTTCCTCCCTCTTCCAAACTTCACCCCGTATTTCATGTATCTTGTCTTAAGCTCGCAGTAGGAGCCCATATCATGACACAACCCACTCTCCCTAAATTTTTCGATGATGGAGTACTTCTAGTCAATCCAGAAGCTATCTTGGATCGCCTCTCTCGTCACCTTCGTACTCGCGATATCACGGAAGTTTTAATCCATTGGAAAGGTCTACCTTTAGAAAACGCAACGTGGGAAAATTTTCAAGATATCCACAGCAATTTCCAAATTTCCAGCTTTGAGGACAAAGCTCCTTTAAGTGGGGTGGCATGTTAGGACCCTCCTAACATGTCCTAATTACTTATATTATTTATTCATTATATTCTAGGGTCACAATCCTTCACTCTTACAACTATTATACTAGGTATTTAAATGCAATCCACATATGATAATAAGGCATCATCGAACAAATATATAAATTAAGTCTATTGTGGGTTTTCTACCTTACAATCAAAAAGTGATTCAATATAAAAAATGATCCTGCTTCTCGCACCATTTAGTTTCATACCAAAATACATAGAAAAAGTTGAGAAAGAGAGCAGTGTGATGGAGTATCTTCAGAGAGCAACGACGAGCGAAACCTCAAATTTTAAAATTTTGTTGAGCGGGAACCAGGGAATCTGTAGTACGAGGGTAGGGAATGGAATGGGTATTCATGGAAGTGGGGCCAAGAATGGTACGGGTGACCAGGGAGATGGGAATGGGGTCCTAGGTAAGTCTGACTCTACGGTTTTGGAAGATGGGACCGATGCTTTTGGGGAGAAAGAACCCCCGAACAAAATTTCTGTGGAAAACAGGAAAACCCAAGCAGTCTCTTTTGTTAAAATGGTCAGGGGAGGTCCTAAACCCTCCTCATATTCATATCACACCTTTATTCCTAATGGATGTGATATTATCTTACCTGATGAGGTCATGGCTGGGTACATTTCCTTAGATTCCTTTTCCCTAGTTGGGAAATTTATGGGGGGCAGACCTGATATGGAAGCTATCAGATGATGGGCGGCTGTGAAATGGAAAACTAGAGGTTGTCTAGAGCTTGTGGCTATGTCAAGAGGTTTTTTCATGATTTGAATCAATACTCAAGAGGATGTGGATCACATTCTATCTAGTGGCCCCTAGTTCTTTGGGAGAAGAAGACTTTTCCTCTACAAATGGGGCATGGATTTCGACCCAGAAACCCAGAGCATCAACTTTTCTCCTATCTGGGTCCACCTCCCAAATTTACCCTCTCATTTTTGGCATGAGGATGTTCTACAAGGGATTGCCCATGCGATTGGGGAGCTTGTCACTATTGACCTTGCTATGCGTGCTCGATCGAGGATGATGCAGGCCTGCATCTGTGTCAATGCCAACCTAGAGTTCCAACTTCCAACCCATGTGAACTTGATTTACGGGTCATACCACAGATGCCAAGTGGTGGAGTATGAGAACAAACCCTCCTTCTACACTGAATGCCGCACCTAGGGGCACCTTCAAAACTAGTGTTCTAAACTGAGACTCACTCAACATGCCCAATAGGAGATGCAATACCCACCTAAAGGAGAGATGTAGAGAATGAGGTCAAAATTTGGTCCTCATTATGACCCCAAAGAAAAGAAACCTACTCCTCCATCCCCAAATTGTGACAATAATCAGGCAAGTTCCCTTTTTGCTTTCTCTAACCGGTTTAGTTTATTCAACAAATTAAATCTCAATTCAAATGATGATAGTGAGGAAATTCCTAGAGAGGAAGTCCCTGCCTCAAATCCTCCTGTTCAATCACCTGTGAAGGCAAACCCTCCCCTACAACCCCCTCATCCATCCCCTGATCCACTTCTAAAATCTCCATTAACCATGCCAAATTTTCCCCAACCCCCACCGTCCAACCCCCCACTGCCACCCTCTAATCCCCTGCCTAACTCCCCATCCCCCAATAAGTCAGGACCTTCTCATCCCCCACTCGATCCCCATGGAGATGAGGTTTCTAGCCTAGGGATGTCTCATGGTTCTCCTGAATCTTGGAGCCCTAAGCAAACCAGGAGTTTCAAAAAATCCTTAATTGATGTTGGAAGTGACAAAAATAAAGGTAGACCCTCTGCTATTGAGCAAAGAAATAGAGATATAGCAAAAGACATAGCCAATGGCACCCAAAGAACTCTCTTTCAAGAACTGGTAACTTCCAATAGAGAAGAATCAAAGATACCCAAACCTCCTACGCAACAAGGCAAAGGAGGCAGAAAACCCTCCAAGAATTCCAAATGAGAATCCTCTCCTGGAATGCGAGAGGGTTAAATGGAGCAGCAAAACAGAGACTTGTTGCTTCAATGTGAAAGGAATCAAATCCTACAATTTTTATCATGCAAGAGACCAAATTAGGCATGCAGACCTCTCATATAGTTGCCAAAATCATCTCGAAAAAAATGTAAATTTTCTTACAGCCCTACCTCTGGATCATCTGGTGGACTCCTTTGCCTTTGGGACCCAACCAAAGTGGAAGGAAGAGTGATTTCAAGCGAAGGGTGAATTTCCAATATATTTTTTCATGATTTAAGTTCAAGGTAATCTTGGGTGCTGACGAATGTCTATGCCCCGAACATCCCTCAAGATAGACTGAACCTCTAGAATACCCTCACTCAGATGCAAGATGCTTTTATCAATATCCCCTGGATTCTTGCTGGAGACTTTAATGCTTCACTTTTTCCTTCTAAGAAAAAAGGAGGGAAAGAAATCACTCCCAAGACCATGGAGGACTTCAACAATTTTGTGGATACAAATGAGCTAATGGATGTCCAGCTAAGGGGATCCCAATTTACTTGGAGTAATAGAAGGGTGGGGGTTGATCTCATTCAGGAAAGGCTTGACCATTTTTTCCTTTCTCAGGATGCTTTACTATTGTTTGGAGATGCCAGTTTGCAAGCTCTACCAAATATTGGGTCTGATCATAGTCCCCTAATATTTGAATCTTCCAATAGACCACCTTTCAAAACTCCTTTTCATTTTGAGGTAATGTGGATCCAACACCCTGACTTGAGAGCATGCATTGTTGAATGGTGGGGAGAGAGTTTTCCAGGATCTTTCACTGGCCAAGTTACTCAAAAGTTGCGCTCCATTAAAAACAAATTGAAGGTATGGAATAAAGAGATCTTTGGCAATATCTTTGAAAGAAAGTAGAACATCAGGGACAAACTCCAAATAATTGAGAATCAGTTTCAGTAGGGTCAAGGGGATGCTATATTGAGAACTGAAGAAAAACTTCTTCTATCATAATACCATAACATCTTGAAGAAGGAAGAGATTTTTTGGCATCAAAAATCAAGGCACTTGTGGTTGAAATAAGGAGATTCAAACTCAAATTTTTTCCATATTTCAACGCTCAAGCATAGAGGAGCAAATAGGATCAAGGGTCTAATTAGAAATAATGGCACTTTCACTTCCAATATTCATGAAATCCATGATGAAGTTGTCCTTCACTTTGAGTCCCTCTTAGGTTCCTATCCTCCTCAATCTATCCAAGCTATGGAGTCCCTCCTCATGCACATTCCCAGAATCATCACTGATAACATGAATGCCAATATGTTAAAACCTTTAAGCAATGAGGAGATCCATCAAGCCCTCTTTTCTATGCAACCAGACAAAGCTTCGGGTCCCGATGGATTCTCCCCAAGGTTCTTCCAAACCTTTTGGGAAATCATTGGCCCTGACCTTTATCAAGCTATCAAGGAAATGCAGAGGTCTAGAGTCATACCCAGGGATGTTAATTCTACTTTTCTTGCCCTCATCCCTAAAGGCCCTAACTCCAAAGCCCTGTCTGATTATCATCCCATAAGCCTTTGTAATGTCATCTATAAAATCTTAACTAAAGCCATGGCCAATAGATTAAAGGGCATTCTCCCATCCTTGATTGACCCCTATCAAGGAAGCTCTGTTAAAGGTAGAAATATTATGGATGGAGTCATAACCATTCATGAACTCATTCATTCTATCCATAAGTCCAAAAAGTCTACTTTATTCTTGAAACTTGACATGAACAAGGCTTTTGATAGAGTGAATAGGGAGTTTCTATCCAAAGTTCTTCAAAATTTTGGTTTCCATTATGACTGGGTCAATCTGATCATGCAATGCATCTCCACCTCTTGGTTCTCTGTGCTAGTGAATGGGTCTATTGCAGGGTACTTTCCAAGTACCAGAGGATTGAGACAAGGGGACCCCTTATCCCCCATCCTCTTTATAATCCTAGCTGAGAGCCTTGGAAGAGCCATAAAATATGCCTGCTCCATGGGTTTGATCTTTGGCATCAAAGTTGCATCCAACCTCCAACCTTCAACTCACCAACAATTTGTGGATGATACTCTGTTGGCGACTACAACATCAGTTTCTGAGGCAAGAGTAATTAAATCTATCCTCAACCTCTATGAAGAAGTTGCGGGTCAAAGAATCAATTTCACTAAGAGAAAAATTTACTTCATAAATACCCTAGTGCCCTACCAAGTCAAAATTGCAAATATCATGGGATGCTCTATCGCAGTCCTCCTAGCTACATATTTAGGCCTTCCTATGTTTCTGGGTAATCCTGCCAAGACAATGTGGAATAATGTTATTGAGAGGTTTCATAAGAAACTTGCAGGATGGAAAGGAGTCCTTCTCTCTCAGGCGGGTAAAGCTACTCTTGTCATGTCAGTTTTATAGAGCATACCTATTTATTTTTTATCAATGTTTAAAATCCCTGTAGCAATTGGGACCATGATTGAACAAATTTAAAAATGTTTCCTGTGGGTTGGAGCTGACAATCAAAAGAAATTTCACTTGGTGGCTTGGGATAAAGTTTGCTCTCTGAAAGATAAGGGTGGCCTCGGGTTTCGAAGGATTAACAAAATGAATCATGCTCTCTTAGCTAAGCAGGCTTGGAAGGTTTTTACAAATGAAAATCTGGAATGGATCTCAATTATTAAAAGGAAATATTTGTAGCATCATCCTTTTATGGATGATGAAGTTCCTCAAATGGGGTCTCACTTCTGGTGCTCAATCATTCAAACCAGACCCCTACTTTAGAAAGGAGTCAGATGGCAACTCGGATATGGGAAAACCATTGATTTTTGGTATGACACATGGGCCAGGGATGAGCCCCTTATCAATGACCAAGAAATTGTTGCTCTCAAGCCCCTCACTGATCACAATTTTGGAATAAAAGTTGTAGATTTTATTGTGCAAAATCAGGGTCACCCCAAATGGAAGCAAATAAATTTCAACACAAATGATGCAAATATTGACAGGGCTATCATCTCACTGCAAGCAATTTTTAGATCAAGCTTTATCCCTATTTCCCAGGAAAAAGACAAGCCCTTCTGGAAATGTTGTGATGATGGTACATTTTCGGTCAAGTCTGCCTTCCTTTTGCTTGACTCTCCATAGGACCTGCAACATAATCAGCTTGCCCCTGCTATTGTCAATAGAATTTGGCTCAAGCATCTCATCCCAAAAGTTGCTCACTTCTCATGGTTAGCCACTCAAAATAGAATCCTCACTACAGAAAATCTTATCAAGAGGGGCATCATGGTGCCTAATAGATGCTATATGTGCTTACAAGCCTAGGAATCCACTCAACACCTATTAATTGAGTGTCCATTTGCCTACAGTGCCTTTTCAATTCTATTGAATATGTTTCAGGTCAATTGGGTCTGGCCCCAATCAATTATTGACCTTTTTACCCAATGGCCCCAAGTGTTTCGTAATCCCAGACTTAAATTCCTATGGGAAGCTTCTTTGCATCATACCCTTTGGTAAATCTGGCTTGAGCACAATAGCAGAATCTTCAATGATCGATCTAGAGATCCATAAGCGGTGGTCAATAAAGCTATATGCTTTGCTATTGAGAATGTAAATTTGGTCCCCTATCCAAAAATCCCTATTTTTGGGTTGGAAGCCCACTTGTTCAAATCCCTTAGCATTTCTTCTGAGTGTTCTAGACCCCCTATTCATGCCAACTATAGAGCCAATGCCAAATGGATTCCCCCTCCTCTAGGGTGGCTCAAAGCAAATTTTTATGGGTCATCTAAAGGTAATCCTGGAGATGTTGGAGCTAGAGGAGTCATCCGGGACCACGAAGGTAAGATCATTAGAGCATTCATTGAAAACTTGGGATTTCAGTCTAATAACTATGCTAAAGCTCATGCTCTCTGGAGGAGTCTAGAACTTAGCAAAGACCTACCTAACCCAATGATCTTCGAGGGGGATTCTCTAAATGTGATTAATCATGTTAAGAATAACACCAAGTCAGGATGGAATATTCTAAACATTATACAGGAGAGCCAATATATTATCAGCCATCTTCCACTTAGCACTATCCAGCACGTTTTCAGGGAGGCCAATGTGGTTGTAGATTTGTTGGCTAACATGGCAGCCAATCAGAATGACTTCATTGTTTGGAAAGACTCTTTTCCTCAAGATATTATCACTGCTGCTAAAAATGACTTTGAGCGAAATATTCAATGATAACAAGTGTCTAACCAAAGGTATTTTCCTCAACACCATGGGTGTTCCCATTAACACCATGGTCAATTGTTTACCTTTCCAATTAATCATTATCTCTCAAAATTTTGATTGCATCTCTCTCCAAGAGGTTCGTTTAGATCATAGAGTAGCTTCTGAGTCTTCTTGGTATCTTTCCAAAGCCTCATGCCTCCACATCAGTTACCCCTTTCTCTCTCATCATGCTAAGTCCATCTTTCATATTTTCCAACCATGTCACCTATTCGCCATTTGCATCGCTCATACCGCTTTGTTAGCTGGTCCCTTCAACCCTACCATCCCTCATCTTCCTTATCATTTTTCGAACTGGTTCCCTTCCTCGTGCCCTAGATGATGTGTTCCTTTGTCATTGTCCTATGGTTGGGTTTCCAAGCTGCATCAAAAAGTCCCTTTTGTCTTTTTCTCTCTTTTTCTATGGCTTTTGGCACACCTTCAAAATCCACCACCTTCTTGGTCGAGTTCATTTGCTGTTTGGCATCCTTTCCATTGTTTCCCTATGTTGGTCCTCTTTCTGCTCCCATATTTTCGTCAGTATGGCCATTATAAAACCTTCAGTGTTGCAGCTTGACCCTATTGTTGATGCTTTGCTTGGAGCCAAGGGATTCACTCCCTTTTTCAAGCTCTTCGATGGTATTGATGATGGAGTCACTAGCGAGTTTGTCAGTTCATGGAAATATGGTGTGGTCCAGGTTCGTGGGATCCAAATTGAGGTAAATATCCATCTTTTGGCTAAAATTTTTGGGTTTTCTTCCAAGGGCCGGATGGTGAGATGGGATCACCATAACTTCAAAGAAGAAACAGACAACTTTCCTAAAAAGGCAAAGATTTGAACTGGGTCAAGGGTGGAGTTGTCCGCTCCTCTCTCCCTCACCCCTGGGACTCGGTTATTATCCCCATTCTATAATATATCATTGTGGATAGTATCAACAACCCCCTCCGATCCTTCCACCTTGCCTTTGTTAATCATCTACGAGACATCAAGCCTATTAGCATCCCTGATTTCCTATTTAGGTCCATGAGTCTTACCATTGAAAACTACAGGGATAAGAAAACATGCAAGTATCCTTCACACTAGGGTTTATTCCTAGTTATTTATAAACATGCTCTCTTATCTCAACCTGTAGTCGGGCCCCTAGTGTCTCCTTAGATTCCTATGTCCACCCCTGATCCGGCCACTATTCTTGATTCCCTTGATCCCAATTCTCCAGCTAAGCCCTCTAGTGTTGTTCCCTTTTTGGGTGGTCCTTCTATTGAAGTGTCTGATCCCCTCCAGTATTACTAGTCTCTCGAGAGTTTTTCCAGTCAATCCTAATCAAGCCAACAACAAGGATGAGGAAGTTACCCCATCAAAGCCCAATGATTCAGTCCTAGTGGAGCCCCATGCACCCGATGGTGAAGTCAGAAGCAGACCCTTGAGGAGCAAAAGAAAAGTTGTTCATCCTTCTCCTCGTAGAATCTCATGACACCTGAAAAGGAAAGGTGCTTATGGAACCCAATCCACATCGAAGGTCATTATGGATGAGGAGGAAAATGATAGGTTTGATGTTGGTGCTACGCTTCGAACCAAGACCATCGATCATGTTTCCAGCATTGTGGAGCAACTCATGGTAGCAATAGTCAATATGGTCAAGGAGGCATCGCTCAACCCCCTCTTCTTTAAGAGCCACCCAAACAATGTTGTAAAACATGAGGATGAAGATGATTCCCAGTAGCTCTGGGAGTGGGACCTAGATTAATCGAAAAATGTTTTTTCATGAAGTTTTGGAATATGTGTTGTTGCTTGTTCCACCTCATTATGGTTTTAAGTCTGTATGCATGTTTTAATTCTCTTGTCCAGTTTCTAGATTTAGTTCATTTGATGCTTTCATAGGTTGTTGGTGGTTTTCATGTTCATCCCTTTGGCTCTGGGATGTTTCAATTTTTGTATTATCGGTATTTTGATTGCCTTATGTATTAGGGATTGGGTCCCTTCAACCCGACAAGTTAATTAAAATCATTTCTTTACCTACCAAAAAAATAGAACACAACATTGGATCTTGTTACTACAAAGTCTTATCCTATAGTTCATAAATCTCAAAAATAGATTCTACTAAAAATATTGAAGATTTTCATCGTCTACAATTTATCTACATGAATAATACAAATAGAATAGCTTTGGTTGTATATAAATGGTTATGCTACTTTATCATGAAATAGATGAACTCAAAATTCTAAGAAGGATGACTAAAGCAGTAAAATTTATTTTAAGATGTGTCTATTGCAATATAATTGGTCATGAAAAAACAAATTGTTGGAGTCTTCATCCATGTAAATATTGTGGAATAAAATCTCATTCATCTATTTTCTACTACCACAAGGAGAAGTATTGTAGAATATTTGAAAGAGCATTAATATTTAGATTAGATTATCTTTTTCAAATACTCATTTCTAAAGCATCTTCTAATAATGGATTTAAGTGTGCAATTTTTGAAGTACAAAAAAAGAAGCCATCAGAGAACAAGGAAAAGAAAAATGGATCAAATATGGTCTAATTCTACCTTACAAAATAATTAGATCACATGTATTACAATACCACTTGTAAATTGAAGATTAGGACGTGAAGCATGATTAAAGACTAAAGTCTTCAATAACCAAAAACTGTAATACAGTGGGGTGTGGCATAAAAAATAAGGCAAAGAGAAAGGCAACCCCAAACTCCTCACACCTTTCAGGAATAAGCAGTCCTTAAAGAAATTTGCATTTGTAGAAAGTTGGGAATTTAAGAAGTAGGGACTTCCCTATGCCCAATGAATAAGGTTTTGACTTCATGGGTTGTTTGTTCTCATCGAGCTAAGGATCCCTTGTGAGTCATAGAACTATAGTGAATTCTCACTACACTTGGTTGGAGTAAGGCCATTTGGCAAATTTTTTAGAGTTGGTTTCGGTAGAAGACCAAGTTGCTCGTAGACCATATGGAAATCTAGGCAAATTTCAAAATATTTACACCCTTGAAAATGGGTACAAATAAGCATAAGAGCTTTGATAACTAGATCCACATGGTAAGAACTTCCAACAAAGGATGTGACCAAAACCTTTGATAAAATTCCAAGGTGCCATATCACACCCAGCAATAAAAACTAGAAGAGAGGTTTAGCCTAGGGATGTCCAACCAGATCAAATGACTAGCCACATCTAACCAACAATAGTAACCACAACAACAAATGAAAGTAAAATAAAGAAACTATCATGGGAAATGTCAAATAGACCAAGGAATTCATATAAAAATGGACTTTTTAATTCTAGATAGATCAATTCTATTCATACTCTGATATTTTAGGAGGTCCAATTTTGCTTTGGGGTTCTTGCCCTCAAACCCCTTCATGAATAGCCTTCAACCCTCCATATCCTCAATTAAGGCTACTACCACTACCTCAGACCCCACATATTGTACAAATATGTATAGTTCTCTGGAGGTATGATATTTTCTCTAAAAGGAGGTACAATATTTAAGAAACTATCAAAAAACCTTCGAGGGAGTGACCATAGATATGAGGGCATTAATGACAAGAGATCTCTATGCCATATTTTTGGCATGGGTGATAAGACCTCATCTCTAGTGATACCAGATCTAGCCACCTTAGGATTATGCACCATGAATAAAAAATTGTTGTACCATGAGTAAGAGTTTTGAAGGGGGGAATTTTAAATTCAAAAGAAAAAAAGCCTCATGTATTATCTATAAATATGTATAATTCTTCTCATTGTAAATTATTGAAAAGACACTTTTTATCCTAAGGGATGCTTTTATTTCATTATCTCCTATATCTCGACCTAGATTGAGCTTTGCATGGGAATCTAGAGAGTTTTCAAACCTCTTTCCTCTACATGTATATAACTCATAGTTCACAACAATGATAATCTATGACTATTCATGAAATCCCTATCCTAGTTTTGATGTAGATATTTTGTTTTATTGCATGGTCTCAGGGGAACTTGTATTCCTTGTGCATTATCGATCATTACACATGTGTTCACTTAAACTTTTTGAGGCATGTGAGGTTCTTATTAGGAATTTGGTATATCAGCATCCTTAGATAGTCTAGGTAGGCTTTAATTTTTGTAATCATACATTCTACAATTTGCTTTTCGCATTGTTCCATGCTTTATTTTCTTTTTCCATTTTCTTGAAGGAGCAGTTAGTTAAGTAGGCTAGTGTAGCACTAGGAGAGATGATAATTAAAGATCACATCCAAAAGCAAGGAGCTAGCCTTGGGAAAAAATCCTAAATTTCATCTTATAGGGGTTACGTCTCATGCTTCCCTAGACTTCCTAGGATTGGCACACCCTCATGAGACAGAGGGTACTGAACGAACTCACTCGAAAAGACTATGGGTTGGACCACAACCACAAGTAGTCATGATTCCCAAGGGATGCAAAGGGTTGTATATAGCACCCAATAGGTATGATCTAGTATTTCTTACCATTCAAGCTTAATATCCCATGAAGTCATCAAAATGTAGTAATATATTACTACCTTGGGATTCCATCCATTTTGGATATGTATAAAACCTTTTTGAATCAACCAATCAAGGCCTTCAAAACTCAATTTTGTAAATTGAAGACCTAAGGAATATTTTTCTCAATATGGTGTGATTACATCTTTAGGAGCGAAGCATTAGTTAACAAGGAGAAATTGGTTCACAAGAGCAAACTACTAGCAAAATGAATCAAAGCACTCTTGTATTGAATCACTCATGGATAGGTAAAAGGATAAAAGGAGATACATGGATCCTAAGGAATATTTTTGAAAAGTGGAATTTTGGCATTAGTGTTACCTACAAGAATTCTAGAGGCCTTCTAAGTAGTTTAGAGTTTTATTTAGAGTCATGTAACATTTTGAGGTGCATCATTTTTCCAAAAATACCTCCAAATATTTATTGAGTAAACTTTTGTCACCCAAGGTAACTCAATGGTTTATTTTTGTTATAAATAAGAGCCATGGGTTCCATTGTAAACATATACATATATATATATAGTGTGTGGAAAACATCCCAAAAGGGATGCCACTTTCGAGTAAGACCCAAGGAGGCAGGGGTATCCATTCCGCCAAAAATGCCCAGGACTCGGACCTGGCCTACCACCTTTGACATACTCAAGGAGCAAACAAACACACAAAACCAATTTAAAAATAAGTAAATAACAAACAAAAATAATAAAATAAAAAAAAAAACATGCTCCTTGAGTGTGTCAAAAACAAAAGCACAACCAAACACGCACAATAAGATAAAATAAACCACAACACGAACCACATAGAAAAACACAAGAACCACATAACAAAACACAAACAAGACAAAAACAACAGAACACTACAAAGACATAACCCCAAAAAAACATGAAAAATAAACACAACCAAAACCTAAAAAAAAAATAAAATAAAAATAAAAAACAACCAACAACGGACAATAAACAAAAACAAAAAACATAGAAAACACTCACACATAAAAACACGAATTAACACAAACAAAGAGAAACCCAAGAACAAGAACGAAAAAAACACAAGAACAATAACAAAAAACATTAAAAAAAAAACACAAAACAACAAAAACACAAGAACAACAAAAAACAACACAAAGAACACAAAAACAAAACAAAACAAAAGAACCCACCCACCTTAAAAAACTAAACAAAAAAAAACAAAAAAAAAAAGAAAGAAAAAAAAATTGAACATAACAATGACCTATCTAGACCAGAAGACTATTAAGGCAAGAATCAATAGAGGAAACAAAATAAAGAATAGAATGAGCTAGGGAACTAAAAAAAACTGAATGAACCAAAGAGAAGCAAAAAAAAAAAAAGCAAGAAGAAACTAGGTACCTTCGAAACTGGAGCCATCCAAAGAAATGATAGAAAGAAGAGCTTCCCTAATTTGAGAAGCCCACCATCTAGGAGGGTGGCCATAACAAGTAAGATCACCTTTGTCCAAAGCCCAATTAGCTAAAGCATCAACACTCTTGTTTTGATCTCTGACCACATGATTGTAATCAACTTTCAAAAATCCCATCTGGATTAATTGAATCTTCTCAATAATTCTTTTTATTCTCCAATCCACCTTATGATTCTTAGAAGGAGTCTTCAAGAGATTAATCATAAGTTGAGAGTCAGACTCAACTAACACCTTTTCCCATCCAACCTTAGTAGCCTCCTGAAGGCCTCTAAGGATACCATACCCCTCAGCAAGGTTATTGGAAAGAATACCCAAATTCTCAGCAAAAGTAAAAACCGGGGAGCCATCTGAAAGTCTACCAATTCCTCCCACACTGGCTTTTCCAGGGTTCCCTCTAGAGGCTCCATCAGTATTGACTTTTCCAAAATCCTTAGGAGGAGGTTGCCAATTTCTTGTCCTATCCATATTACTAATACTCACATTCCCTTTAAGTTGGTTGCCCTTAGAATATTTAATCTTCAATATTTGCATCACTTGATCCCATCTTTGGTGGGAGTTTTGGGGGTGATTAAGGAGTTGATGGACTGATTCAACTAAGTTGGCTATGGTCTTTTGCCAAATATAGTGAATATCCTTCCTATCTTGATTAAAAATTTGGTTGTTCCTTTCATTCCAAATATTCCAAAGAAGAATGGTAGAACCCATCCAAACTAACTGCCTAATAAAATGATCAACACCCTCTTGATTAGGCCAATCCCTCCAAATCTGTTCAAAAGTAAAAAAATTGGACCACTGTAAGCCAAGTAAAGTGGCCATTCTCCTCCATAGCTCGAGAGGCTAAAGTACACTCAATAAAAATATGGTTGAGATTTTCTACATTCTCTTCACACATTTCACATCTAAAAGGGCCATGAAAACCATGCTTCATAAGTTGCTCACCAGTAAGCACCCTACGATGCAATAAAAGCCAATTAAAGAACCTCACCTTAGGCCAGAGCTTTTGAGCCCACAATCGAGAAAATATGTCAGAAGAATGGTTGGGATTATTATGGCATAAGGTCAAATAACCTTGAGCAACTGAATACTCACCCTTAGTAGTGTTGTTCCATCCAAAACAATATTTTTCATGGGACCAAGAGAGGGATCTCATATGAAGGATGCCTTGGATATCTTGTCTTTGCCTTTCTGGGATTTGAATAGGCTAGTCCTCAATAGGGATCCAATATCTACCAACCTTTGAATTACCAGTATGGTACCGATAGTAATTAGCCACCTTTATCCAATTAGCTCGGTGAAGCTCCTCCATCCAAGGCCTCCAATCGGGAAACTGAGTTATCAAAGGCTTGTGACCATCCCAAGAATCTATCCAAAAATTTCCTGTTGACCATTATGAATGATCCAAAATAATTTTTTCTTTATCAAATCCTCACCAGTCTTAAGAACTGCTAAAATGGGAGAACCTTTGGTAGGAAGTTGATAGCGAACAAGGTCTTCAGGACTTTTGTTCTGAGCATATTTAGCACGGAGATTATTGGCCCAAAGAGCATTGGGGTTATGCAACATCCTCCAATATAATTTAGCAGCTAAAGCTTTGTTGTTATTAATAGAAGACCAGAATCCTAACCCCCCTTCACTCTTAGGAAGACATAAAGTATCCCATTTCACCAAGGCCCATTTTCTTTTCTCCTTAGTACCACTCCAAAGGAAACGATGACTGATTTGATCCAATTCTCGAAGAACAACCTTTGGGATATTCAAAATGGAAGAAACATAAATAGGAATAGCTTGAAGGACTGATTTTACCAAGGTGATTCTACCCCCAGAAGAAAGCCACCTGTTGGTCCACTTTCCAATTTTCTTCTTGACTTTGTCCAACAACCAATTCCAATATTTATTTTTTTGCCTTTGAATATTTATGGGAATACCTAAATAAGTGATTGGAAGGGAGGTCTTCTTATATCTTAATTTATCCAAGACCATGGATTCTTGTCTAGCAGAGCAATGAAAGAAAATAACTTTAGATTTGTCTTCATTGATCAACTGCCCAGTAGCCTTAGAAAAATAGCTAATGATTTGCTTAATATTAGAAGCTTCCTTAACTGTAGCTTTACCTAAAAGAGTAGAGTCATCCACAAATTGAATATGAGAGATAGGTCTAGCTCCATGAGCAATGGTAACTCCCTCAAGGGTTTTGTTTTCCCTCTTTTTGGTTATAGTCCTACCCAAGCATTCAACAAGAATGATGAATAAATAAGGGGATAGCGGGTCACCTTGCCTAATACCTCTGGAAGCTGGGAATGACTGAGAAGGCCTGCCATTGATAAGAACTAAGTAGGAAACTGAAGAGATACATCCCATAATCCAATCCATCCAATCCTTAGAGAAACCAAATTGCCTCAAAACTTTGATAAGGAAGTGCCAATCCACTCTGTCATAAGCTTTGGATAAGTCTAACCGAATGAACATGGAAGGAGATTTTTGCATATCCATGGAATGGATGGCTTCCTAAGCAAGAACTATCTCATCTACTATTTGACGTCCTTCCACATAACCCCCTTGCTCTAGGGAAATAATCTTATGCAAAAGAGGCTTCAACCTTTCTACCATGATTTTAGTAATGATTTTGAGAAGAACATTACATAAAGCAATAGGTCTAAAAGTTGAGATATGATCAACCTCTTGAGCTTTTGGAACAAGAGTAATATAAGTTTTATTGATAACCTTCAAAATTTCTTTGGCTTTCTTGGCTTCTTCCACCACCTCTAATAAATCAACATGAAGGATATCCCCGAACTCTTGGTAGAACTCAATGGGAAAACCATCAGGACCTAGGGTTTTCCCTTTTTGCATTTTAAAAACTACTTGTTGAAGCTCATTGATAGTAACAGGAGCAGTCAAAATAGAGTTCTCCTCAGAAGTGATAAGAGAAGGGATTGCTTGAAGAACATTTTGTTGTGAAGTTGAGTCAAGAGGAGTAGCAGAAAAAATATTGGAAAAGTAATCAACAACAATAGAGTTCATGCCATCCCAAGTATAAACAACATCTCCAGAATCTGATTTTAAGGAAGAAATAAAGTTGTGAGATCTTCGAGCTAGAAGAGATTTGTGGAAGAAATTTGTGTTTCGATCTCCTTCTTTGAGCCATTGAATTCTAGATTTTTGCTTCCATAAGATTTCTTCTCTTTTTTCCCATTCCTCTAACTGAGTTGTGAGTTTAATTTCATCTGCACTTCTCTTCTCTGTGAGGCCATCTAAATGGATTTTCTTATTCAAATTTTCAAGATGAGCAATAACTTCATGTTTTTTTTATGAACATCCCCAAACTCTTTCCGGTTCCAAGTCTTGATTTTGGATTTAATGTATTGCAGTCTTTTGGCAAAACAGAACATCTTAGTCCCATGCCTAGGTTTACCTTCCTTCCACCATTGTTGCACACGAGGTCTGAAGGAAATGTCTCTAAGCCACATTAATTGAAAATGAAAAGGAGAGAAACTCACATTGGTTTTCCACATTTCCACCATGATTGGCCAATGATCCGAACCAACATTATTAAGAGTCTTCACTTTAGGAATGTGACCATGGATTAAGAAATTTTTAGAGAGCAAAAACCTATCCAATCTCTCCATTATACAAGCTAAGCCTTGCCTTCTGTTAGACCAAGTCATAAGGCCATTATCTGGTTGGATATCCACAAGATGGAGGTTTGCAATATATTCGCTCATGAGGTCGGTGCTTTTGTCCAAATTTCTATTTCCCCCCTTTTCTCATCCGAGAGAGAGGATGGTATTGAAATCTCCTCCGATCAAGATCCAAGCTTCAGGAAAATGAGAGATAATATGAGTAATATCCTTCCATTGTCTTCTTTTTTTCCTCCAAAGAAGTCGGAGCATAAACAGTAATGCAGAGCATAATTTGGTTGGAATGTCTACTTTGAATAGCTATAGCCAACAAACCCCAATTGCCAACCATATGGTGAATAACTACCTCTTTTGGGTCCCAAAGACAAGCAATGCCACCAAAATTCCCTTGGGAACTGAGGGAAACCACTTTTCCAGATGGACAAATTTTACTTGGAAATTGAGTCCATATCCTCCATTGACATCTTTGTTTCTTGAAGGAAAACAAGATGTGGATGATTTATCTGAATCATTCTTCTAATTTCATTTTGTTTTGAAAGACTCCCTTTGAGTCCTCTAATATTCCAAGTGATGATCTTCATTAATACCAGGGCTAAAAATTTGGGAAGGGCATTAATCTTACCTTCCTCTACAAGCTTTTCACCTTCTTTTACCATATGATATTGATTGGTCTTGCGACCTACTTTTTTATTAGAATCCATCTTCAATTTTTTTTCCCTATTTCTTGACTTATTCCAATTGAATCTGAGATGGCTTCTAACCTTGAAGAATGCTCGTACATAGCCAAAATTTTACTAGATGGTTCAACGGAGTCTATATTGGGACCTGCATTATTTGAAGTTTTGACATTTGAAAGATTGTTTTTCTTGTGTAAATTTTCTCCCTTTTTTTCTCGTTGAAAACCTTTGATTTTTTGGTTTGTCTCTGAGTTCTTCCCTTCATATTTAAATTGTGTTTCTAAGATTTTAGTTTCCATTATTTCCTCTTCCTCACTTGGGACATCATTTGTGGAAAGGATTTCAAACATATTAGAAGATGACTTTGATTGATCCTTCATAACTGGTTTTTTCTGAGTGTTCTTCTTCTTTGGTATTTGGAAACACTGTTGGCAATTTTGGGTACTTTGGGTACATTGCCTTTGCTCAAGTGTATAAGTTGTCATTGATGTCAAGAAGCTTTTGAAGGAATTTGATTTGATGTCAAAAGAATCTAAGTTCAAGGAAGGGTTTTTGTGAAAACCAAGGCAGACAAAATAAAAGGTTTTATTTAAAACCATGGACAACAGATTTGAAATGGGTTTTTCTTAAAACCCAAGTTGGCTTTTCGTTTCGTTGAAAAAGGTGCCCCGGTGATGAAGATATTTAATTTTAAATATTTAGTTTAAATTTTAATTATTTAAAATTTAAATTAAAATATTTTCCACCAACGAAAATCATGTTAAAAAGGGCCGACGTGTTTGGAAATGCATCAAAGTGCATATAAAATGAGGCAAATAAATTCATTAATGTTTAAGCGAAAAGAGTTCGATATTAATCTCTGAGCATTTCGATTTCGACATCGAAGCCCTTGCGCCAGCGAAGGAGGAAGTCAAGCATGGCGTGGTCAAAGGTGTGACGGGATTGGTCGTGGCACCGAGGAGGAGGCACACGTGGACAAGCTTTACATGGTCAAAGGTGTGATGGGATTGGTCGTGGTGCCAAGGAGGAGGCGCACGCGGTGATAAGGACGAAGGTATTTTGATTAATGCATGCGCCTCAGTTTTTGTGTGAGTAAAAGGAGCATGGATTACGTTGTGGTCAAAGAGGGAACAAGGTTCGGTTTTCATGCCAAGGAAGAGACTTGTTCGGAGATAAGAGGGAGGCCCCTCTCCCTTCCTCACGTGGGTGTGGATGGCCCACGCGGTTTAGCCAAGCATCTTGGCTAGAGGAGACGACGGGTCAAATCGCGTCGAATCCCCTTTTTAGGGGTGTAAGAGGTATGCTCATGCGCTCAGATTTTTGCGGAAAGAATAGCAATTAAATTTTAATATTTTGATTGCTAAGGTTAGCTTTGGGAGGTATAAGGAATGCAAGCTTAATATTTTTGCTATAGTTGGATTGAAATTTAAAAGGGAAATAATTGCCATGGTGGTTGAATTATTTTGACATGACAATGTTGGGTTAATAATTTTTATGGAAGATCAAAATTATTAATGGTAGTAGATTTTCAAGGGCTTATTCATCTTCAATAAGGTATGGGCACATTCTTCTTATGAGTATGATTGGTGTATGTTTTCCTGAAATAAGATTGGAGTGAAAAGGTATTCAACTAGGTTTCCTTTGGTTGGGTGTAAATCCTATTTTCTGGTTTGTTGAAGACTACTTATGCATTGTTATCCTTGATGAGAGTTTTGGTGAATGCATAATTCTGGTTTGAGGTAGTGGAAGCATTGTGCACTAGGGTTTATGTTTGTAAGTCTTGCTACTTGCATTGAGATGGTGAAACCCTTAGTTGGCTATTTTGATATTAATGGATGAGTTGCTTCCATAGAGGTTGTTTTGATCAAGTTAGTGCTTTACTTGATACATGATTTGGGCTTACTCCATTGAGTTGATTTGAGCAAGTTTTCTTTGCATTTAGTGATATTGTGTTGGTGGCTGTTTTGTTCAAATATCTTTGGAGGGAAAAGGATTTCTACTTGTTTCCTTTTCTTGTGATGATTGGATGAATGCTTCAAGGTTAATGTTGAGTTGAATGATGTTGGTTAAACCTTGTCTATGAGCATTGTTGTTGAAGCCCTAATTGGTTGAGAAAAGATATTGGTTGTGGAAAGAACATGAGTAGCATTGTTATATGAGATATTGCATGTTTGGCAATTGTTGGGTTGTGTTTCATGTTCTTGAGAAAAGCATACTACATCTATCTTATTCTATGAGATTTGAGATTGAGATTGGGAGTTAAGTATAGAACATATTGAGTCTCTAACAATTCTCTTTATGCTTCTATGAGGTTGATGAATCACATTGGGTCTCTAACAATTCTCTTTGTGGGTTCATGCCAAGCAAGTTTTCTTGATGAACTTGTGAGCAGGTTTTGGACAGGTTCCGTTGGGAACTTGTAAGCAGATTTGGACAGGTTTCGTTGGGGACTTGTGAGCAGATTTGGACAGGTCCTAGCAGAGGACTTGTGAAGCTGAGTTTGATAGTTCTATCAGAGAACTTGAGGACAGAGGTGCATTGGTTCTATGAGAAGAACCTGAGGACAGATTTGTGCTAGACCGAAGGACTGTGTTTAGTGCAAATTCGAGGACCAGCTTTGGAGGTGATAGAGTTGAGGACAGAGGTCTCCAACCAGAGCAGGGAAGATAGGTGTCTTCTGTGGATAGAGTTCCACTTGCTAAGGGCAGAAGAGGCAGAGGTCTTCTAGAGGATCACCAGCCAGAGCAGAGCTAGGGGAAGGTATCTCCTTTGAGCAGAGGCTCATAAATTGAGATTGGGGGAAGGTATCTCCTTTGGGCCGAGGCTCATAAACATTGTAATTGGGAAGGTTTCCCAAAGAACTTTGAGATAACTTTTAGAGAAAAGTTTTGTGGACGTAGCCCAGGCTTTCTGGGTGAACCACGTTAAAATTGGTGTCACTTTGTGGATGATCTTGTGCATTGTTTTGATATTGCTTTGGATATATTGCTTTACTGTTTTGAAGTATAAAGGAAAAAGTAAAAAGAGGTCTTATACTATTCACCCCCCCCTCTCAGTATAAGCTTGTGTTCTTCAATTGGTATCAGAGTCGGTGCCTTCGAAAAGTTTAACAGCTTGAAGGAAAAGCTAGTAAAGAACACAATGGAAACAGACTTTTTTATTCCATGGGTTTAGTAGGTGAAGATGATGATGAGTCTTCTAATTGGTGAAGAGGCATATTAAAGGAATGTGATGAAGAAGGAAGTGATGTTTTTTGTTTCCAGTTTGAAAGCACAAAAGAAGATGAAGAAAATATAAGATGTTTCAATTGTGGAAAGTTTTGCGATTATGCTACTAAAGAATTGACTGTTTCCAAGAATGAAAGTGATGAATGGGTAATAAAGTGATTCTATGAGCAAACATGGGATCTAAAAGTGTTGAGAAGGATTTGAAATAGAAGAGGCATACAAGCATCTTAAAAACAAAGATGAGCACAACAATCAAGGAAAGAGGTATTCTCACAAGCACAAGAAGAGTTTCTACCTAGACAAAGCAAGTAAGTGTTCTAGTAGTGATAGTGAAAGTTCTTCAAGTGATAATGAAAATGAGATGTTGTTCATATCAAGAAAAGAGGAAGAACCAAAACATAGATTCATTATCATGAAATGTCTTAGATGTGGAAATTTTGGTCACCTTGAGGATGATTGCACAAATAATGATTTGGTTTCTAGTATGTATGAGGATGCTTCAGAAAACTATAAGGAAGATGCATGTATGGTTTTTGAAAAGGGTAGCACCTCTAGTGATAAGAAATCTGAAAAAGGCTTTGATGATTCAAAAAGCAAACAAATAGAGGATCTTGAAGGTGAACTTATTAGTGCTCTTAGTGCTTTGAAAAAGGAAAGAAAGAAGAATGCTAGACTCAAGGATAAGTTAGATGAATGTTGTATGGAGAGAGATGATCTTATAGAAAGTCTTGACTTCTCTATGGCTAAGACACAAGAACTCAAGGATGAGTTAGAGTCTAAGGTTCTTGAGTATAGTGAGTTAGAACAGAAAATGGCTTCTTTGAAAGAGGAAACTAAAGAGTACAAGGATAAGCTTCACAGGTTTCAAGATAGCTCCAAAAAGGTTAAGTCACTCATCAAAGGTCAAAGAAAGACAACAGATAAAACAGGCCTTGGTTTTGTTAAGTCTCTCAAGGAACAAGTTGGAGAGTCTAGTAAGAGACTCCAAAAGGAAGAGAGTTCTGATGAGGAAAGTATTTCAGATCATGAGTCCTTGAATGATAGATGCACAGAAACGAGAAAACAAAATTCAGAATGAGAAGAAGAAGTTTTCAGGACCCAAGAGGTCAAATAAAGGAAAATTTCAAGGCAGATGTTTTGCGTGTCACAGGTTTGGTCACATGGCTTCACATTGCATGGCTCAAGTGAAGAAGGTAAATGACAGTTTCAGAAGTGCTAGTTACTTTCAAGGGTATTGCTACTCTTGTCAACAGTTTGGGCACAAGGCAGTTTATTGCAAGGCAAATATCAGGAACAGTTTGATCGAAGGTTTGGTCCAAAAGGTTTGGTCAGAACAGGTTTGGTCAAAACTGGTGGATTCAAAGAACAGGTATGCCTAAAAGAAATAACATTGTTACTTGTTATAAGTGCAACAATGAAGGTCACATAGCTAGACAGTGTAGAGCTGAAATTCCAGAATACAGGAACAGGAACAGTGGCATGATCAGGTCCAAGGATCAAGGCATGGACAAGAACGGGGATGAGAACAAGAACAAGAACAGTGACAGGAACAGGAATATGGACAAAGAGTTCAAGAGAAGGCCCGACAAGGAAGTTATAGACGCTGATGATGATCAGTGCCTAATGGGAGTTTTACTCCCACCCCAGAATTAATCACCTCATCGGGAGGTGGGGGAGGGACTAAGCTAAGAGGCTCATTCTTAGTCCCGAGCCCCAAAGGTGGCCCTTTGCCATTGATGACAAAGGGGGAGAGATATGAGTAAGGGGGAGAGCTTCAAGTGAAGAGGAAAGCTTCAAGTCAGGGGGAGCAAAACTTCAAAGGAAGATTCTCAGTTGTGGGCACAGTTGGTTTCAGTTTTGGCTCTTGAGAAGTGTTTTTCAGTAAAGGTTTGCCATCAATGACAAAGGGGGAGATTGTTGGCAATTTTGGGTACTTTGGGTACATTGCCTTTGCTCAAGTGTATAAGTTGTCATTGATGTCAAGAAGCTTTTGAAGGAATTTGATTTGATGTCAAAAGAATCTAAGTTCAAGGAAGGGTTTTTGTGAAAACCAAGGCAGACAAAATAAAAGGTTTTATTTAAAACCATGGACAACAGATTTGAAATGGGTTTTTCTTAAAACCCAAGTTGGCTTTTCGTTTCGTTGAAAAAGGTGCCCCGGTGATGAAGATATTTAATTTTAAATATTTAGTTTAAATTTTAATTATTTAAAATTTAAATTAAAATATTTTCCACCAACGAAAATCATGTTAAAAAGGGCCGACGTGTTTGGAAATGCATCAAAGTGCATATAAAATGAGGCAAATAAATTCATTAAGGTTTGGTGAAAAGAGTTCGATATTAATCTCTGAGCATTTCGATTTCGACATCGAAGCCCCTGCGCCAGCGAAGGAGGAAGTCAAGCATGGCGTGGTCAAAGGTGTGACGGGATTGGTCGTGGCGCCAAGGAGGAGGCACACGCGGACAAGCATTACGCGGTCAAAGGTGTGACGGGATTGGTCGTGGTGCCAAGGAGGAGGCGCACGCGGTGATAAGGATGAAGGTATTTTGATTAATGCATGCGCCTCAGTTTTTGTGCGAGTAAAAGGAGCGTGGATTACGTTGTGGTCAAAGAGGGAACAGGGTTCGGTTTTCGTGCCAAGGAAGAGACTTGTTCGGAGATAAGAGGGAGGCCCCTCTCCCTTCCTCACGTGGGTGTGGATGGCCCACGCGGTTTAGCCAAGCGTCTTGGCTAGAGGAGACGGCGGGTCAAATCGTGCCGAATCCCTTTTTAGGGGTGTAAGAGGTATGCTCATGCGCTCAGATTTTTGCGGAAAGAATAGCAATTAAATTTTAATATTTTGATTGCTAAGGTTAGCTTTGGGAGGTATAAGGAATGCAAGTTTAATATTTTTGCTATAGTTGGATTGAAATTTAAAAGGGAAATAATTGCCATGGTGGTTGAATTATTTTGACATGACAATGTTGGGTTAATAATTTTTATGGAAGATCAAAATTATTAATGGTAGTAGATTTTCAAGGGCTTATTCATCTTCAATAAGGTATGGGCACATTCTTCTTATGAGTATGATTGGTGTATGTTTTCCTGAAATAAGATTGGAGTGAAAAGGTATTCAACTAGGTTTCCTTTGGTTGGGTGTAAATCCTATTTTCTGGTTTGTTGAAGACTACTTATGCATTGTTATCCTTGATGAGAGTTTTGGTGAATGCATAATTCTGGTTTGAGGTAGTGGAAGCATTGTGCACTAGGGTTTATGTTTGTAAGTCTTGCTACTTGCATTGAGATGGTGAAACCCTTAGTTGGCTGTTTTGATATTAATGGATGAGTTGCTTCCATAGAGGTTGTTTTGATCAAGTTAGTGCTTTACTTGATACATGATTTGGGCTTACTCCATTGAGTTGATTTGAGCAAGTTTTCTTTGCATTTAGTGATATTGTGTTGGTGGCTGTTTTGTTCAAATATCTTTGGAGGGAAAAGGATTTCTACTTGTTTCCTTTTCTTGTGATGATTGGATGAATGCTTCAAGGTTAATGTTGAGTTGAATGATGTTGGTTAAACCTTGTCTATGAGCATTGTTGTTGAAGCCCTAATTGGTTGAGAAAAGATATTGGTTGTGGAAAGAACATGAGTAGCATTGTTATATGAGATATTGCATGTTTGGCAATTGTTGGGTTGTGTTTCATGTTCTTGAGAAAAGCATACTACATCTATCTTATTCTATGAGATTTGAGATTGAGATTGGGAGTTAAGTATAGAACATATTGAGTCTCTAACAATTCTCTTTATGCTTCTATGAGGTTGATGAATCACATTGGGTCTCTAACAATTCTCTTTGTGGGTTCATGCCAAGCAAGTTTTTCTTGATGAACTTGTGAGCAGGTTTTGGACAGGTTCCGTTGGGAACTTGTAAGCAGATTTGGACAGGTTCCGTTGGGGACTTGTGAGCAGATTTGGACAGGTCCTAGCAGAGGACTTGTGAAGCTGAGTTTGATAGTTCTATCAGAGAACTTGAGGACAGAGGTGCATTGGTTCTATGAGAAGAACCTGAGGATAGATTTGTGCTAGACCGAAGGACTGTGTTTAGTGCAAATTCGAGGACCAGCTTTGGAGGTGATAGAGTTGAGGACAGAGGTCTCCAGCCAGAGCAGGGAAGACAGGTGTCTTCTATGGATAGAGTTCCACTTGCTAAGGGCAGAGGAGGCAGAGGTCTTCTAGAGGATCACCAACCAGAGCAGAGCTAGGGGAAGGTATCTCCTTTGAGCAGAGGCTCATAAATTGAGATTGGGGGAAGGTATCTCCTTTGGGCCGAGGCTCATAAACATTGTAATTGGGAAGGTTTCCCAAAGAACTTTGAGATAACTTTTAGAGAAAAGTTTTGTGGACGTAGCCCAGGCTTTCTGGGTGAACCACGTTAAAATTGGTGTCACTTTGTGGATGATCTTGTGCATTGTTTTGATATTGCTTTGGATATATTGCTTTATTGTGTTGAAGTATAAAGGAAAAAGTAAAAAGAGGTCTTATACTGTTCACCCCCCCCTCTCAGTATAAGCTTGTGTTCTTCAAAACCTGTTGAGTTTATATCTTCTTTCTTTTGATCAGGTTTTTTATTTGGGCAAGCACTAGCCAAATGACCATATTCATGGCAAGTTCTACAACGAAAAGGAATGTTCTCATAGTCCACTACTTGCTCCCAAGTGTCTTCCCCAAATTGTAATGTGGTCTTTTTAGGTAGGTGTTTGTCAAAATCCATTAAAACACAAATTCAAGCATAAATAATATGTTCAAAATTTTGAGTACAATCAACATTCATCATAAAAGTTCCTAAAGAGTTTCCAATTGAAGAAAAAATAATAGGATTCCAAAATTCAATAGGGAGGCCAAATAGTCTAACCCACATGGGAGCTATAGAAGGCATCTCTTCTCCGAATTTAAATTTAGTATGCCAGGGCTTCATGAAAAGCCCTGCCCTTCCAAAAAACCAAGGACCCATTTGAAAAGTTTTCTCTCTATATTCATTATTTGCAAATAAAACAAGAAAATAACCATTTGGATAAATAGATATTTGTAACTCACCTTTAGTTTTCCATATTTTTGCAGCCCAGAATTTGAAAGCAGATAGACTCGGACGAAAATCCACGAACCAAAAAATTAGTCCTCTTTTTCCAAATCTTCAATGCCAGTCTGAATGTTACCTATATCAAGCTTAACAATAGGAGTTTCATCAGCTGCTTTAAGACATCTTGACTCCATTTTCCTGGGATCAATATTAGGCATTCTTAGAGGTTTATGGGAAGCCCTAATATTGATATTAGCATTGGGCTGAGGTTGCCCACCATGGAGGGCATCCCTAAAATTTATTTTTGGGGCTGTCTTCAAAATTCTTACCCTTGATAAGGGTTTTCATAGTAGAATTATTTTTTGGGTGCACCTTAGCACTAGATTCACTTGAGATATGAGCCATTTTTTTATCAACTACTTGAAACTTGTTTCATGATCTCTTTAATCCTTGCCCTAGACATCGTGGAAAGGTATGGTTTTCACTTTTCTTTTGTGCAACAAATTGGAAGTCATTGTCACTCAAGTTCATAGTATGATTTGTTGAAAGATAAATTTCTAACCATCTTGGATCCCCTGCAACATTTCCTGCTAAAATATTGAGCATAAACCACAAAAATATTGGCCGCTAGGGCCCGAAGGCCCTAAAAACAAACCTCTGGAGCTGCTTGCACTCAACCCAAATGAAACCCTTGCATAATCGCTTGCCAAATATCTCGTTCACACATAAGAATGTGCTAGGATCTGTGTTTCTCCAAATGATATGAACATTGGTGGTGATGTTCTAAGGTTTTTCAGGCATCTACCCTCAAAATTTAGCTCAATTCAAGTTCAAATGAGTGAGATATGGCCGAAACAAGTTCGATAGTTTGGGCAGTCCTGTGAAAAACGTCCTTCCACAAATCTATTCGATGGAAATTTTTTCTCAATGACAAAATTCATTGTAAACATCTTTTGACCTTGAGAAAGTTAAATCTATACTTTTTGAGAACCACATTTTACTTACTTTTTTCTTTTAAAGTTAATAAAAAACTAATAAGAGTTTTTACTTTCCATTAGTGGCACTACCCTCCTAGATTGTGGAATATGTGATGATTATAACACTATCCCTTTGTACTTTTGTCATTCAATTCATATGCATCGGATATATTATTGTTATTCAATTTTATCATGTGTTGATTGATTGCACTCTCCTTGCTATGGTTATGGTTGTATTTACTTTCAATATCTCATACCTTAAACTTTAAATTTTACTTTTCATGCATTTTAATTTTTGTATTTTATTTTTGTACTTTAAATTTCCATGTTTAATCATATGCAATTATCTTATATTAGTTAGATTTTAGTAAGGATAATTGAGATTCAGCCTAAATATTTTGCAATTAAACACTATTGTCTTTCCTTATCTATAGATACACTATCATTTCTAAGATACTAATTCCACAAATGTTGATGGGCACTATAAAAAAATTTATTTTTTATCGAATTCCACATATATTTTTTATAGCATTAATAATAATTTGAGTCCCCCTGGACTAAATTTTATTTCCAACCTTCTTCAATGGTAATATTTATCCCTAAAAGAAGTGTCATTGAATATGCATTACTATTAGTTGAAGTTTTATATGATTCTATGTACATGAGGAGAATTTTATCTAAAATATCATGAACCTTTTATGTGTGCCTTGTGTATGAAGGATCTACAAATATTAAATCATTTAATTATTCAATGTCTCTTTGTTTATACCATTTGGGACCACTTTTTAAAATATATGAGAATATATTTGGGTAGCTCCATCAACATTAAAAGATTTGATAAAATATTGGATTACTTCAAATCGAAAGCATTATACATTCTATGGAGGATTACTTTGCCATTATTTATATGAATCTATGGCTTGAAAGGAATTATAGAATTTTTAAATTAATCTCATAATCATATGCATGTTTGGAATCTGAAATCACGAGATTTCGAAAACAAAAAGGAAAGACTAAACAAAATTGCATTAAAAGGAAAGAACACAAATGAATGAACGCAAGATATAAAAGCAATATAAAATATGACCTTTTTTATTGATATTCTTTCAGCAATGTGTTACAATACGTCTCCTTCCTTTTTAGGGGATAGGAGCATCAAATGTTGATCTTTTACAACTTGTTTCAGAATTCCTTCCCCCGCATGCCCACATATAAGATGGGCAAACCAAAATGTTGCCACCGCTTGTGTTGGTAAAAGTAGATTCCTCGCTGCTCCTCTAATGCTGAAAATCTACGTTCAAAGAAACAAACAAAGAATCAGTAGCACCTGTGTATGAAAAATAAAAGAGCGAATATGAAAGGTTACCGTAAAAGATAAATGTAATGATGGTTAAAATGAGTCCAAATAAACTAAAAATTTGATAGAAGCATAAATACGTAACTAATAAAATGCTACAAAAGAAACAGTCACCAAATTTGACGTAGATCGGTATTCGTTCTGGGGAAGGATGACTAAACCTACAACAGACTGATATTCGTTCCGAGGTGAAATGAGTAACCTCACAGCAACTGGTATTCGTTACAGGGTGAAACGATTAAACCTACAATAAGGCAAGGGGTGCCCGAAGGCAAACCACCCATCGATTGAGACTTTGTTTCGACACCAATCCGCGTGGGATGAGTCTAAAACCTGTTGTGATGATTTATCAAAAAATTGGTAGGATATTGTGTCCAAAAAATTGGGTTTTTGGGTCTTGATTCATGCCTCCAAAAGTCACCCAAGAACCTCCCTTTCAATTAAGATATTTTGGATGTAAAGGCACAAATCATAAGTCAGCAAAACAGCAGCACTTCGTTGCTCAAAAATGCTCCTTCCCTGTCTATTTTTGGGTGAGGAAATTCACCATTTTATAGACCCAAGGGGTCTCTTTGAATTAGCATGCAAAAGTGACTTAACATGAATGCTCTTTCAGGTAAGAGAAGACTTCTCCTTGATCAAGGGCTTCTTAACTGCCTCTATGCATGTCTTTGCAACTGGTACTATAACTGCCCCTACATGCTCAGAAAACTTGACTCGAACTCCCATGCAATGAAGGGATAGTTAAGTGGCAGTTCTGAGTTATCATGTGCCAAGATTCGACTTTTTTCCGATCACACCTGGAATTCGTCCCACCCAGGAGCGAGCACGAATTAAAATTCCGTATTCGTCCCTAGGTGGGACGAATATGGGGCAGAGTGCCTGAAAGGTGCCAAAATGGTGTCTGACCTTCCAAAACTGCTATGAGAGTGGTTAAGACCACTGTTTAACCTTTGTGGGCTGCCCTGGGGGCTGTGTGTGTCAATGCGATCGGTGTTTGCAGTCACATAATTGTATTGGTGCTATTTTGGTGTCTACAGAATAATATAATTTCTTCTTTTATAAAATTTTACAATAATGGTGCTAATCATGGAAAGTTTCAAGTGATGAAAAAGAGATGTTATCCTCTTGATTATAGGATTTGAAAATACGTAAAAGGATAATTTGTGACAATGTATGTAACATAAAAAATTTACATAGATCTTTGGTAAAATGGAGATGTCCAAATTTGGGTTCATCAAAATAAATTTGGATGGTTCCTCTAAAGGAAAATTGGGATAGAGATGATGTTTTTCAAAAACAATGAAAGAAGCATTCTCCTCACTTATTCTAAAATCATACAGAACTTCAACTAACAACCATTTAGAGGCTAGGTAACTTCTTATAGGGATAAAAATTCCATTAGAAAAGGATAGAAATATTGTGCAGATTAACTTGAATTATAATTAATGCTATTAAAAAAATGAATATAGGAATTTGATTAAAGATAGTATTATCACTTATTTCCAATAATTATTGTTGTAGGCCAGTGTCTTTGAATATGAGCATATTTGTAGATAATGGAACTGAGTAGTAAATAATTTAGCCATTTGTAGCGTTGATCTTTGTGTTGGAAAGTTTAAGCTTTAGAATACAAATGGCAAAGTGAGCTCTTGTCTTGTACTAAAAATGACGTCAAGCAGTCAGTTGTGAAAACATAGTAGTTTGAGGAAGATAAAAAATATCTAAAAATGAAATATGGCTATGGTTTAATTGACCTTAGGACTCATCATAAATAGAAGACACACATAACTTATTTAAATATATATTTAAAAATAATAATTAATATTATTCTAAATTTAAAATTTTATTTTTTGAAAAAAATATCAATTGTCATCATTTAGTCTTTTGATTCATGGCACTACACTAACAATCCATTGTTGGTACTACATTAGCACACAAAAATGATGATATGTCAACACTATAACAATGATAATTTGATAAAAAAAAAAACAATTATAACATCAACTTATTATTGTTTTTTCTTAAAGAAACAAAATGAGGTGTAATGGGTGGCTTTATAACCATGACATTCAGTACTATAGAAGTTCAAAAATCATAACCCACACTAAAGGCCTTTGAAGAGTTTTTGTCTCCACCAAAAATTCCTCACTTCATGGTCTTAAATACAAGCTAGATCTCCCCATAAAGCATGGGCTACCACTTATTATTTAATCCATGACTATTAAACTTGATAAGAAAATAAGGATATATCCTTTTAGATAATTAAATGATGTAAATCAATGCCCACTTTCTTTTGATTCACTTTTGAAACTTAGAAATACTTTCCTATTATCTATTGAACTCACACATTAACTCTCAAATTTTAAGAACTTGTATATCATACTTAATCATATCAAAATTGATAATCACTTCTACATGAACACCTACCACCTAGATAGGAATTAACATAGATTTTTATTTTATTTTTGTTTATTAGCAAAAAATAATTTCTCCCAACTAGGGAATCCTTGCTTCTAACTAGGGCATCTTTACTTTCAACTAGGGTTTCTATAAATGACCTTTCTTCCTTACTACCCAAATTTTCCTCATAAAATCCTTCATTATTTTAATTCTTCAAAGACATAGAGTAAGAACTCTAAATTTTGACTCACTTCTACTTAGACTTGCAAGTTTTGAACATAATTAGTCATCATTATAATTTAAAGCTATAACAATGACAACTTTATTTAGGTCTCAACATTAGACTTTTTAGATTATGTAAGGTAAATCTTATTAAGTAAATATAAAAAATAACACTATAATCTTTAATAATGGAATAAAATTAGTTTTGTAATAGATAATATCAAGTAAATTATGTTCAAATGAGCTTACATTTCATTAATACACTATCTTTTTCTAGTTCATATTTTTACTTCAATTTATCTAGTTTAATATAACTCTCTTTTTATTTTTAACATAAGTAAATTAAGAAAAGTATTTACAAGCTTATTAATTTTGAATGCATCATTCACTTATTAGTTTGGTCATGACATCATTTATAGACTTAAAAAATATGACAAAGGGGATAAATGGTAGGGTGATGGATAAATGGATGTTGAATAAATAAGCTTGATTCATGCAACAAGGGTGTGGACTTACAACCATGGATTTATTATCATTCATTATTCAAAATCAAGTTCTAAAATAAGATGTTATATACGTACAGTGAAATATTTTTAAAAGTGGTTATGGAGGATATTTTCAGTCATATATAATGCATGTAATTTATTTAATTAAATAAAATTTAAGTGAAAGCAACATACTTAAATAAGAATAAAGTACTTGTAGGACTATATTTTTATCTTCTCTATGTAATAGGTAACTCGTTGATGGGTGTCATAATTACCACACTTTACTAAGGTCGCTTTTAGTATTATCAAATCATGAGTGGTGTCCTATGGGCAATATGCATTAGGAAGTATTTTATTCAGGTCATGTTTTGGAGTTCTAAACTACTGTAATTTATAAAATAGAATTAAGATTCTAACTACAACTAAAAATGAAAAGTTTTATCTCTAGACAATATCCTCAGAAGACTACAACTAGAGCCTTGGTAAAGGACCCTACTAAGGAACCTGCAAAGGAGACTAAGATATTTTTAGATGAAAACATCAATATTGATCCAAGGATGGCATTGGGAGAACATAATCACATTAATATTTTATAAAGGAATAGATACAAGGCCTTGACCCCTCCTTCAATGTAGATTTTAGAGAATCCCTTTGCTTGTTTGGCTACCAAGTCAGCTCCTTAAATGATGGAAGAGCCTATGGTGGATTTGGATTTGATTAAGCTAAAGGAGCTCATTCCACCTTCATCAAAACCAAGTTTCTTGAAAAAACTAAGTCCCCGGGCCCTATAACTCATGGATAAATTAAAGGTAATGTTAAAAAATCCTCGTTGGATGCTCATTCAACTCCAGTTTCTATAGTGGGACCAAGGAGACATCTAAAGTGATTTTCAATGTCCCTTTCTATCCCATTGATTTTGGTGGAAAAAATTTATTCAAATTCAAAATTTTGGTTTATTCCCTAGGAGGGATAGTGGCCTTTTTGACCAAGTTTTTAATGTTTTTTATGACTCTTTAATTTTTGGTTGGTTGGATTTTGACAGTAGTCATACTGGATTTGATGTCGGATTCAAAATTTGAGTTAAATATATATATATCCACTCTTTGGTGTTTGATTGGGAATGGTGGTTGGTGGTGCCCCTTTGGAATTTATGCCAGGTCTGTGAGAGATTCTATGCCTCCTAGGGTGATTATATTTTTTGATCGATGTTTGTACCTCTTTTATTGTGATGGGTTATATTTTTTCTTTCTTCAAGTTGATCTTTTGTTTCCTTTTCGTTGCATGAAGGATGGATTTCTTGGTCTTAGAATCCATCCCTTCTGGTTGGATTGAAAGACTATTGGTGGGTTAAAGGGAAGGACTTGAGTTAACAGGTGGTTGAGTGGTAGGGATGTGTTGTATATTGGATATTATATCTTTTGGTTTTTTGGGTTGTTATGGGTTATTGAGGGCTATTTTTAGGTGGGACAACTTTATGAGTAATGTTTGGCTTCTAATGTAAAAGGTTTTGGGTCCCCTTTCAAAATCCTCTTCTCAATCTAATAAAAAAATAAGTTTTAATCTAACTAACAAACTTAAAAGAAATGGAAAAGTTGTAGTAGAAAAGTAAATAAAAGTGTAGGAAATAAATCCGAAATTAATGCAACTACTTATATATTTTTATTTTATTTTCTCAAGAAATAAATGATGTACTAATTAGTTGTTATGAATGCATGAAAATGATAGCAAAATCTAATCTAGTAATGCAACAAAATAAAACATAAATGAAAGTACCTTCCACCTTGCTAGGAGTGGTCCCTTGCTCATAGCAACATGGAAGGGAAGATGTCTCACTTCAGATCATAGATAGATAACACAATATGATGCAGGAGCATCCAAGGGCAGTAGAGCAATCTTGCATCAACAAAAATGTTCTAAGTGTTTTGGCAAAGAAAAAAATAAGGTGTCGCGATATCGCGACAGAAAAAGTGTCGCGATATCGCGACATGTCGCGTTTTCGTGATCGAAAAGAGAAGAGAACGAGCGGAGGAAAAGATGTCGCGATATCGCGACATAAAAGGTGTCACGATATCGCGACACAAAATAGAGGAAGAAGTCAGCAGGAAAAGATGTCGCGATATCGCGACATAAAAGGTGTCGCGATATCGCGACACAAAAACGAAGAAAGACACTAGCAGGGAAACTGTCGCGATATCGCGACAGGTTTCATAGGAGAGGCAAGGAAGACAAAGATGTCACGATTTCGTGACATGTCACGATTTCACGACCCAAAGCAGAAGAGCGTACGAAAGACAAAGATGTCACGATTTCGTGACATGTCACGATTTCGCGACCCGAAAGCAGGAGCGTACGAAAGACAAAGATGTCACGATTTTGTGACATGTCACGATTTCGTGACCCAAACAGGAAAGAGGAAGCAGCAAGCAAGGATGTCGCGATTTCGTGACATGTCACGATTTCGCGACCCAAAGAGGAGAGAGAGAGCGAGGAAGCAAAAGTGTCGCGATATCGCGACATGTCGCATTTTCACGACGGAAAGGCAGAGAAGGAGCCAGAGACAGAAAAGTGTCGCGATATCGTGACATGTCACATTTTCATGATGAAAAGGTAGAGAAGGAGCCAGAAGAGAAAAGTGTCGCGATATCGCGACATGTCGCATTTTCGCGATGAAAGACAGAGAAAGCGAGTGAGACAGAAAAGCGTCGCGATATCGCGACATGTCGCATTTTCATGATGAAAGACAGAGAAAGAGCCAAAGGCAGAAAAATGTCGCGATATCGTGACATGTCGTATTTTCATGCCCGAAAGACAAGCCGAAGACGAAGAGTCGAAAAGGGAGACGTTTCGAATACCTGGACGACGAAGCGACACGGGAAGGCGAAACGAAAGGTTCTGGAAGAGGAAACGAAGGGCCACCAGCTGGAAATGGAGCGTCACCTGAGAACCTTTAAAAAGGAGAGCAAAGGCATGCACAAGGGGCTGGAAAATTTTGAGAACGATAACCTATTTCTGTATTTTAAGAGTTTCAAAATTTTGTAAAAGCGCAACTCTTCTGCGACTTCTGTAATATTCTGTGTAACTGTAAATCTCTGCTGTATTTTGAATAAAATAAAGCTATTTTTCTTCTCTGTGAGTTTGGTTCTCGATCAAGTGGTATCAGAGCTAGAAGTTCCTGAGTGTGCAAACAGAGCGCCGAACGTGAGGCAGTTTGCACCAGGATCTGTGGAAGGGTTCTGAGAAGAGAGAGTGAGGGTCCCTGAGCGTGTGAGCGGATCACCGAAAGTGAGGCGGCTACACCAGGACCGTTTGAGATTTGTGAGAGAAGTGAGCAGAATGCCTCCAAAAAGAAATCATGGTCACGGGAGAAATGTGGCGCAGGATGAAGATTTCAGAGCGTTGCAGAGGCAAGTGCAAGCCCTGCAGGAAGAGTTGCGAAAAAGGGTCGAACCAAAGGGAGAAGACCAGAGTGACGATGAAGCCTAGGAAACTGAGGGTCCATCAGATGATGAAGAAGCATTGGATCCTTCTGAAGCTAGATTGTTGAAAGCTCTAGCTTAGGCCAGGAAGAGACCAAAGTTTGATGTCTCTACATATTCTGGGAATCTCAACCCGAGAAGAGTTGATTGACTGGATCAACGATATGGAGGAATACTTTGAGTATGAGGAGATTGCAGATCTTGATAGGATCAAATTTGCAAAAACAAAATTGAAAGGCCATGCTAGTTTATGGTGGAAAGGAGTACAACTCGAAAGAAATAAAAATGGAAAGGAGAAAATAACCAGATGGGACCGAATGGTGGAGAAACTGAAGAGACAATTTATTCTCGTAGATTACGAGTTGGACCTGTTGAGGAGGATGCAGAGTCTGAGGCAGTCAGGCAAGTCTGTCCAAGAATACATAGAAGAATTCTACAAGATCTCCATCAAAACTGGCCATTCGGGGGCTAATAAGGAGAAAGTAGCCAGATACATCAACGGGTTGAGAATGAACATTCAGGAAGAACTCAGCTTGATCAGAATAGCCACCATAGAAGATGCATACCAGTTGGCCTTGAAGGTAGAAGAGAAACTGAACAGAAGATTCGAAGGCAAACAGAGAGGAAGGGATCATGGTGGAAGAACGATGGAAGAACGATGGAGGAAATTACCGAGACCAGAAGAAGACTGGTGAAACAAGCAAACCCCAGGAACAAAAAAGGAGAATACCTACCGCCCGCGTGATCGGAACAATGGCTACCAAGAGAGGAAGAGGTAGACCTGGACGTGGGTATGGAAGATGGGTATTCCGTGGAACCTATTTCCAGTGTGGAGAAGAGGGACATCGGTCATCCGAGTGTCCTCAACACCAAGAAAGGATGGACAAGAGACCTGAGGGTCATGCCAGAGCTGCTGTGGCAGATGAAGGTGCAGAGTCAGAACACTCTGAAGAAGTAGAAGGAGGAGAAGTGCTGATGATGAGAAGAGCACTATTGAATGATGAGAAAGAACCAGAATAGAGGAAGAGTCTGTTTCGCACGAGGTGCAAATGTGCAAGGAAGGTCTGCAATGTTATCATTGATAATGGTAGCACAGACAACTTAGTTTCAGAAGAGATGGTTACTAAGTTGAAATTGGGAAAGAGGAAGCACCCGCATCCATATCGGATTGCGTGGTTGCAGAAAGACCACAGAGCACTTGTCAGTGAACAGTGCTTGGTCAAATTTCACATTGGGAATTATCAAGATGAGGTCCTATGTGATGTTTTGCCGATGGATGCTTGCCATTTGTTGTTGGGAAGACCATGGCAATTTGACAGACGTGCAATGCATGATGGGCATGCAAATACGTACTCTCTGACGAAGGATGGAGTACGTCACAAATTGAAGCCACTGAAGGAAGTGGATGAGAAAGTGTGCAGTAGTGCCAGAATCTGCCTGGTGGATGGAAGACAGTTTTTGGATGGTCTGAAGAGGGATTCAATGTGTTATGCATTAATCCCTACTGTTAAGAAAGAATAGTACATAGATGTTCCAGCAGAGGCCGAACACCTGTTAGAAGAATTTCCAGACATCATATCAGATAATGTGCCTGAGGGTTTACCACCGATGAGGAAGATCAGTCACCATATTGATTTGGTACCCGGATCTAGTTTACCCAACAAGGCAGCCCACAGAATGACTCCTGTGGAAAGTGAGGAGCTGAGCGAGGCAAGTCCATGAGTTGTTGAAAAAGGGACTGATTCGAGAAAGCTTGAGTCCATGTGCGGTACCTACAGTACTAGCACCAAAGAAGGATGGGGAGTGGAGGATGTGTACGGACTCCCGAGCTATAAACAAGATCACCATAAAATACAGATTTCCATTACCAAGGATGGATGATATTATGGACTGTTTGAGTGGAGCCAAGTACTTCACCAAGATTGACCTGAAGAGTGGCTACCATCAGATTCGGATCAGAGAAGGAGATGAGTGGAAAACTGCTTTCAAAACCAGAGAAGGTTTGTATGAGTGGTTGGTCATGCCATTTGGGCTAACCAATGCACCAAGCACATTCATGCGGTTGATGAATGAAGTGTTGAAGGAGTTTTTAGGCAAGTTTGTTATTGTCTATTTGGATGACATTTTGATATTCAGCAGAACCCTGGAAGAGCACCCGATGCATATCGGGAGGGTTTTTGAGAAGCTGAGGGAAGAACAGTTGTTGATCAACTTGAAGAAGTGCAATTTTGTGAAGAAGGAGTTGGTATACCAGGGATTTGTCATCTCAGTTGAAGGTCTAAAAATGGACCCAGAAAAGGTGAGGGCTATCATTGAATGGCCTACTCCAAGAAGCACTTTTGAAGTGAGATCATTTCATGGTCTAGCCAGTTTTTACAGGAAATTCATCAAAAATTTTAGCAGTATTTGTGCACCCCTTACAGAAACAATGAGAGGGGATAGGAAAGACTTTAAGTGGACCTTAGGAGCTGACAAGAGCTTTGATATGTTGAAGAAGAAGGTCATTGAGCAACCTATTTTAGCACTTCCAGATTTTAATAAGGTATTTCAGGTAGACTGTGATGCCAGTGGTAGTGCCATTGGAGCTGTGCTGAGTCAAGAAGGTAAGCCTGTTGCTTACTTCAATGAGAAACTCAATGATGCCAGGAAAAAGTATTTAGTGTATGATCAAGAGTTCTACGCTATAGTTCAGGCCCTGAAGAAGTGGAGACATTATTTGCTGCCGAAAGAGTTTGTGCTATATACTGATCATCAGGCCTTACAGTATATAAATAGCCAGGGAAAGCTGAACCAGAGGCACTTGAAGTGGGTTGAGTTTCTGCAGAGTTATTCCTTTGTGTTGAAGCACAGGAGTGGAAAGTCCAACAGAGTTGCAGATGCCTTGAGTAGAAGGCAGAGTTTGCTGACAGAAATGAAGGTGGAAGTGTTGGGATTTGATGAGTTGAAGGGTTTGTACCCTGAAGATCCCGATTTTGCAGAAGCCTGGAAGGCTTGCTTGGCACCAGTTACCTTGGACAGAACCAAGTGGTTGGATTTTCTGATCCAAGATGGAATGTTGTTCAGAGGAAACCAATTATGCATTCCAAGAAGTTCCATGAGGGAAAACCTAGTCAAAGAAAAACACAGTGGAGGATTGGCTGGGCACTTTGGTCGAGATAAGACCATTGCCCTTGTGAGCGAGAATTATTATTGGCCGCAAGCTGCAGCAAGATGTGCAAAAATTTGTGCAGAGTCTGTAGAGTCCGTCGGATGGCGAAAGGTGTGAGACAGAACACCGGATTATATCAGCCGTTACCTGTACCGAGAGAAACCATGGGAAGATGTCGGCATGGATTTCGTTCTTGGTCTACCAAGGACAGAGAGGGGAAATGATTCCATATTTGTGGTAGTTGACAGGTTTTCAAAGATGGCACATTTTATCCCTTGTCAGAAAACTAATGATGCGGTTCATATTGCAGGTTTGTTTTTCAAAGAGGTGGTACGACTGCATGGTCTACCGAAGAGTATCATTTCTGACAGAGATACCAAGTTTGTTGGGTATTTCTGGAGAACCCTGTGGAAGAAACTAAAGACAGATTTGAAATTCAGTTCAGCATACCACCCACAGATAGATGGGCAAACAGAGGTGGTAAACAGAAGTTTGGGTAACCTATTGAGGTGCTTGATAGGAGATAAGCCCAAAGGATGGGATCTGATTTTGCCGCAGGCGGAGTTTGCATATAACAATTCTGTCAACAGGAGTACCAACAAATCTCCATTTTAGATAATATATGGAAGCAGTCCAAGAAATGTTTTTGAGTTAAGGAAGCTGAATACAGGGGAAAAGTGCAGTGTCGAGGCTGAGGATTTTGCAGAGCATCTGAAGAACCTGCATGAAGAAGTGAAGAAGCATATTGCTAAAATGAATACGCAATATAAGACGAAAGCAGACCAGAAGCGACGGTTTAAGGAATTCAAAGTGGGAGATGAAGTGATGGTCCATCTGAGAAAAGAAATATTTCCTGCTAAAACCTATAACAAACTAAAGATGAAGAAGTTTGGACCATGCAGAATCCTAGCAAAACGGGATTCAGGCAATGCGTATGAGGTAGAATTGCCAAGTGGGTTAAACATATCACCCGTGTTTAATATTTTAGATTTGGTGAAATACCATGAAGGGGATAGTAGTGAGGCACCAAGTGCAGAGTTGTGGAGTATTCCAACATCTACTCCAACCATAGATGAGATAGAGGAAATACTGGACACAAGAGAAGGCAGAAGTACCAGAAATAGATAGTATTTTGAATATTTGGTCAAGTGGAAGGGCAGACCGGTAGAAGATGCAACTTGGTTGTCTAAAATGGAGGTTGACCGCCTGGGTCTCCCTCTAATAGTTCAGAAGTGAGGATCACTTCTCAATCTACCTCGGATGTCTGATGCAGGGAGCATCCAAGGGCAGCAGAGCAATCTTGCATCAACAAAAATGTTCTAAGTGTTTTGGCAAAGAAAAAAATAAGGTGTCGCGATATCGCGATAGAAAAAGTGTCGCGATATCGCGACATGTCACGTTTTCGTGACTCAAGAAGGAGAGAGAAAGAGCGGAGGAAAAGATGTCATGATATCGTGACATAAAAAGTGTCACGATATCGCGACCAAAACAGAGAAGAGAACGAGCAGAGGAAAAGATGTCGCGATATCGCGACATAAAAGGTGTCGCGATATCGCGACACAAAACAGAGGAAGAAGTCAGCAGGAAAAGATGTCGCGATATCATGACATAAAAGGTGGCGATATCGCGACACAAAAATGGAGAAAGACGCTAGCAGGGAAACTGTCGCGATATCGCGACAGGTTTCATAGGAGAGGCAAGGAAGACAAAGATGTCACGATTTCGTGACATGTCACGATTTCGTGACCCGAAAGCAGAAGAGCGTACGAAAGACAAAGATGTCACGATTTCGTGACCCGAAAGCAGAAAGAGCATACGAAAGACAAAGATGTCACGATTTCGTGACATGTCACGATTTCATGACCCAAACAGGAAAGAGGAAGCAGCAAGCAAGGATGTCACGATTTCGTGACATGTCACGATTTCGCGACTCAAAGAGGAGAGAGAGAGCGAGGAAGCAGAAGTGTCGCGATATCGTGACATGTCGCATTTTTGCGATGGAAAGGTAGAGAAGGAGCCAGAGACAGAAAAGTGTCGCGATATCGCGACATGTCACATTTTCACGACGAAAAGGCAGAGAAGGAGCCAGAGACAGAAAAGTGTCGCGATATCGCGACATGTCGCATTTTCACGACGAAAGACAAAGAAAGCGGCCGAGACAGAAAAGCGTCGCGATATCGCGACATGTCGCATTTTCGCGACGAAAGACAGAGAAAGAGCCAAAGGCGGAAAAATGTCACGATATCGCGACATGTCGTATTTTCGTGCCCGAAAGACAAGCCGAAGACGAAGAGTCGAAAAGGGAGACGTTTCGAATACCTGGACGACGAAGCGACACGGGAAGGCGAAACGAAAGGTTCTGGAAGAGGAAACGAAGGGCCACCAACTGGAAATGGAGCGTCACCTGAGAACCTTTAAAAAGGAGAGCAAAGACATGCACAAGGGGCTAGAAAATTTTGAGAACGATAACCTATTTCTGTATTTTAAGAGTTTCAAAATTTTGTAAAAGCGCAACTCTTCTGCGACTTCTGTAATATTCTGTGTAACTGTAAATCTCTGCTGTATTTTGAATAAAATAAAGCTGTTTTTCTTCTCTGTGAGTTTGGTTCTCGATCACAATATTATATTTATTATATATTTTTATTGCATACTAATTTCAAAAATTAGCTTTCACAAGTTATAGCAGAAAATTAGCAACATAACAATACTATTCATCTCCTATATGTCTCTAGGTCCTAGGCTATTGATCTATATATAATAAAGAGAACAATGCCCTATCATGCATATAATGTGAATGGTTATAATAGTAAAATATTTAGCTAACTCTATTCCCTAATCGATAGGTGAAGACAAAATAAAAGTTACACTAGGCAGTTTGAAATAGCAAACAACCTTAGTGTACCTTAGGCAGTTGGAATGATTTGAAAATAAATAAAATACATAAAATATAGTTCCTAACCTTTACATATAGAATCTAATAGTGTTTATCGTCTTCTCAATTTGTTGCCATTTGGTAATAGCATTTGGTAATGACTATTATAGCTTGTCAAAAATTGTTGACCAAAATTAGTAAAAAGTTGTTGTTTGCCTAAGTTGGTATCTCGTTGAATATCAGTCAGGTAGACTCTTTCCTTGTAGTGTAAGTCATATTTAGGATGTTACAATGTTATTTCTAGCTAGTTGTAGTATTTGCATTGTAATTTTGGTCAAATCGGGTTCTAATAAAAGGTCCCAATCTTGTTCGATGTTGGTATAGGAATATTGTATCCTACAAGTCACTATGTTGTCCAAAACCTAGTGAATAGGGTATTTGTTAAAATTTCCATCTTATTGAAGTCTTATGCAAATATTGGACCTAAAACATGATCTCAATTTTTCCAAAATTCTTTGCTATGATAGAAGCTACAAAACCCTTCTTTTTATTGCATCAACTTGACAAAATCTAGCATATTAGTCCTTTATTACCTATCTTAGCAAAAAAACTACACTCTATCTATCTAAGTGAATACTTCCTCCTATTTACCCTATCTAATCACATTATTAATGCAATAACCAAAATAATACATATCCTATAGGTGCAAAAATGTGGTCAAAAGTCTTCAAAAATGAGGTATTTTTATGCCTCATTGCTCCCCCCATCCTAAATGGAGGTATGCCCTCATGCCTCACTGAGTCTTATGTTACATCTAGTGTTGAGGCCCATCCCTTGCCTAAATTTCTATCTTGCATCCTCTGCTACTCTTACCCGGGTCTATAAGATAATCTCCTTAGGTGATTCTTCTTACCTCATAGATACAATTTTAGGGCTAGGAGTTTGGACTATTTTCCATTTAAGTTTAGCTTCAACCAACTGGTCATGCAACTGCTAAACTTATCTATTCCTATTTTGTAGAAAGTTATCTATCACTTTCAACTTGGTCTATAATACTCATATTACCATTTCCCCCCTCTAAATCTAAGTCCTCCAAGTTTTTATTGTACTCATTTGGCCTACAGAGCTACCCTATTCTTGGAGTAAATAGAAGAGGCTATAAAATAGGCACCTCTATGGAGCTCTATCCTAGGTCTAAAGGTGGTTCAACTTCCAATGGTGTAGAGTATGGTAGTTCTTCCAAAATTAATATCTCTTCTAGAATATATTCTTGTTTTTCTATTGTTTCTACATTTGGTGGTGCATTCCCCTACTCTTTTGTAGTTTTTGTGTCTAAGGGTACACCTTCTTGCTCTTCTATGACTATTATTTCCAATGACACATCCTCTTTCTCTTCCAAGGTTGTGGTATCTTATGAAACATCCTCTTCATACCTTCATTTTACATGCTCTTGTGTAGATAGAGATCATTTCTTATTGTTATCAAGGACTTTTATCTTAGCTTTTGGGGTATGAATGAAAGGTTATTATTCTTACAACTTAACAATGGATTCTCAAGTCCTCTTAAATTATAGGTCAGTGAATTCTAATTCCCTTAGGGCTTCCATTTCCTCAAAAGCAATTAGTTTCATATTTTTATGGCTCCTTCAGCATGAGGTTATTGGTGTTCCCTCCTCTATTAATCTTCCATTTTTTATTTCTATAGGTGTTTTAGGCATATACCCTAATTTTGGTATTCTAGGTCCATAAAATTTAGGCATCCTTACCCCTATCTCTATTTCTTGGGACTCAGGTTGGTCATTGAGTACTAGAGGAGCAAATATTGTGTCAATATTTTAAGGCAACAATTTTTCCATTGTACCATTCCTTGGTCTCAAATTCCTCGATACTAATTTTGATACCTCTTCTCTCTTTTGTTTTGATTTCTTGGACTTCAATTTTTTGCCCATTTGCTTTCCTTTTTTTAGGCCCTAGCCTTGATGTCTTGGCCCCTTTCTATTTCTCATGTGTTGATGCTCATGCATCTTCCCTACTTTGTTGTTCCTGTTGTTTGTGTTATGTTTCAAAGACATCTATGTCCTTCCTCTATATCTATGACTAATCAAAAAACCTATCCAATGCACCCATTTCTTAGCAAGCTTCTTTTGCTTTGTCTTTGATGGTTTCAGTGCCTCTAAAACATCTGCTTATACTAGTGTTTAAGGATCATCGGGTTGCCTTGAGATTTTTGCAACTATGACATCCTCTAGTGTCCTATTTTTAGCTTCTTTTGATCTATCCCCTTTTTTTGCAAAAAAATTGTCAATTTTCTTCATTATTTTTTCTAGTCCCAAAATGGTGACAGTATATTAGCTATATCAGGGTATGGTTTTTTATTTTATATTTATATTCCCTAAACTAGGAGGTTGTGTCATGTTGTGAAGTATTCAATAAATACAATAAATCTATGCTCAAGTAAGGAGTGTTCTCACTATGACAAAGATGAATAAGCATATCTAGGTGGGAGCTAGACAATTTCATAAATTGCCCATCACAAGCAATGTATTTCATAATATATAACATGATATCATCTCATAGTTTGGGTAAATTGATTCACCTATCACCTTTGCAATGATCATTTTGAACATCGTATATAGGCTCAGGATCTCCTTCTTACCTAACCTTAGAAAATTGCATGGTAAGCCCCTCCTTGGTCTAGAAAAATTGCAACCCATATAATGATAACCCTATAACCTTGATCACCACATGGGGGAATTTTAACTCCCCTAACAACTGCAAATCCACTGTGCAAATTTTGAGTCAAATATTCTACAAGTTTGGGATCATGCCCCTTTAATAGACAAAAAATTATAACATCCCTCAAATATGTATGCAACTTATTGGTTCTGTAACATATCCATGGTGTCCTTTGGTTCATATTTCCACTTTTATCCCATGGTTTTCTCTTTTGTGATCTACAAAAATTGGCTCTACAAAAATAGCTAAAATGTAGATTTGTGAAAAACAATAATTATTATGCTTGTGCATAGTATAGGTGGCCCATATACCCTTATTATCTTACCATAATTCCTCTAAATGAGGTAAATCTAGAAGCATATCCTTGTTTAATCCATGAGTGTCACTTAGATGGTGGACAACTACCAAAGCAACTAGAAAACTACATCTAGAAGACATGCCCAAAAATCAAGTTTACAATATCCTATGAGGTATGGTTCCCACGTGATCCACGCATCCTTTTTTAGCATGGAGATCACCCAATCTCATCTTGTCATTTCCCATACAATCATATCAATACCATCCCTAACCTACCAATAAACCATTGTCACATGGAAATATTACATGTTGGCAATTTTGGATATGTTGCCTAGCTTCATGGTTGTGAGTTGTCATTGATGTCAAAAGGAGTTTGTGTTGATATCAAAAGTAATTTGTGCTGATGTCAAAAATAGTTTGGTGCCAAAAATATCTTGAAAGTTACATGATGTTTGTTTAAGGGTTTTTAATTAAAACCATGGTGACAAGGTTAAAGGTTTTTCTTAAAACCATATGGACTCATTAAGGGTTTTTATTAAAACCATCTTGGCTTAATGAAAAGGTTTTTGCTCCTTGAAAAAACATTAAAAGTCCATTTTGATTATTAATAAATAAATTAACTCAAACATTTGAAAAGGTTTTAAATTAAGTTTATTATTAATAAAATAATAATTATTAATTTAATAATTATTATTGAAAGGGTTTCTAAACCCTTAGCGACGCCAATGTAGAAGACTTACCTTGCCGACGTCATTTTTTTGGAAGGAGCGCTAACGTCAACTTGCATGGGATGCAAAAGACTATTAAAGGGCATTAATTCCTAAGGTTCAATACACCTTCGATTTGTGTGATTACCTTCGAATTCATATTGCTCTATGACCTTCGATTTCAGATTGTGCTATGATTTTCGAGTCTCATTTTGCTCTGTGTTAATTTTCAATTTCGTGCGCCAGTGAGGAAGACAAATTTGGTCTGTGTTAATTTCTGATTTCATGCGCTAGTGAGGAAGACAAATCTGGTCTATGTTAAATTCTGATTTCGTGCACAATGAGAAAGAAAAATTTGGTATGTTAAATTCAAATTTCATGCACCTATGAGGAAGGAAATTTTGGTTGTCTTTTGCAAGCAAAGGGAAGGTAAAATGACGAGTAGTGCTTGAGAGTTTCATTGGGCACTTGTGCTCCAACGATGGAGGTAGTGGAACGAAGGCACTCGCTAAGCAGAGGTGTCGAGTTCAATTCACGACAGGCATGTTTCATTTTTCTTGGTCACGATTATTGTGCATGTGGTACGACGGTTGCTTTGGGCCACGAGTTTGGAGGAGGAAGCACTTTGGCACTTATGTTGGTGTCTCCACACTTCTCCTAAGGTTGGAGAATTTATTTTTTGCCAAGGTAGATCTTTTTTTGATAATGTGGAATATTTGATTTGACTTGGCAATTATTGTTGGTAATTGGATGGAGAGTATAAGGTTAAATAGAAATATTGCTTTGACATTGTTATTATCGTTGCATTTAGAATTAAATAAATTTTAGGAGTTATAAAGGTTTAAGGAATAATTGTGCTTAATGTCATATTGGGGTTAGAAATTCTTTGGATTTATTGAGTGGATATTCTCTTGTAATTATTTTTGAGGTTGAAGTTATTTTGTGATATATTAAGTAGTAGTTATGGTGTAAAGGAATATTGTTGATATGTATATTTTTGAGTTTTGATTATTGACAAGTTATAGTGATAAGGTGTTATTAGGACTCTTATCATTGTGTATTATTCCATTGTTGCTAATTCAGATTTGTGGTAAATTTAGAGTTAGTATTGTGATAGATTTTGAGTTCTCCTTCTTCATCAAAGTAAAGGTATGGGCACATTCTTCCATGCTTATTATTGATTTATGGTTTTCTGAAAATAAGTTTGGAGTGAAAAGGATTAGATTTAGGTTTCCTTATTTGGAGTGGATCTTATTTTCTAAAAGTGGAAGTATTGATTATACATTATGAGATCATGATGAGTTTATGATTTATTGCATAATTCTAGTTTATGAGAGTAGAAGCATTTGAAGTTTGCTTTAGGGTTTTTGAGTGAGAAGCATATGCCATTGCTATAAGTTGTTGAAACCCTAATTGATTTGTTTGGTTATTGAGAGTTTGGTTTTGAGATTGCTTCCATTGAGATTGAGTTGATCAAGTTATGCTTTACTTGATACATGAGTTGGGCTTGCTCCTTTAAGATTTGATTTTATCAAGTTGTACTTTGCTTGGTAAAATTGGTTGTGTCGTTAAGTTGAGCATTCCCATTTGAGATAAGTTGGAAATATCTTGAACCCATTTTTGATGCTTAGAGATAGATTGCTTTGAGTTCTTGAAAACTAACTTGGATAGGTTTTGATAGCAAGTTATGGTTCTATGTTGGAGGAGTTGATTCCTTGATATTACATTATTGGAAATTGTTGGGTTGTGGTTCAAGATCTTGTGAAAGTATCCTACTCCTATGAGATTTATTTGAGTTGAGATTTAAAGTTGAAGGATAGAACATATTGAGTCTCTAACAATTCTTTTTATGCTTCTATGAGATTTATTTGAGTTGATATTGAGAGTTGAAGGATAGAACATATTGAGTCTCTAAAAATTATCTTTATGCTTCTATGAGATTGATTTGAGTTGATATTGAAATTTGAAGGATAGAACATATTGAGTCTCTAAAAATTCTCTTTATGCTTCTATGATATTGATTTGATATTATTGGATGAAACACATTGGGTATCTAACAATTATCTTTGTGTGTTCACATTGGAAAATTTTCTTGGTAAAATTTCTTGAGCTGATTTGGGCAAGTTCTTTGTGAGCTTGCTAGGACAAATTTGGATAGGTTTTTGTGGAGAACTTGTGGACTAATTTGGGTAGGTTATTGTGGAGAACGTGTGGACTGATTTGGATAGGTTCTTGTTGAATAACTTGTGGAAAATTTTGATGAAGTCTTGGTGAAAACTTGTGAGCAGTTGTGATTAATTTGTTCTAGCTTTTGGATTAAGCTTGGGACAGATTTGACAAAGATTTGAGAGCATATTTGTGCTGGACCAAAGGGCTAAGTTTGGTGTAGAATTGTAATAGAGTTTGAGAGGACTTGTGCTGGACTGACTGACTATGTTTAGTACAAGTGTTGATGAGTAGCTATGGAGGTGATCAGTGAGGACAGAAGTCTCTAGAGCCAGAGCAAGGAGGACAAGATGTATTATGTGGAAAGGAGTTCCACCTACTAGCGGTAGAAGAGGTAGTGATATTCTGAAGTATCATTTCCAAAGCTTTGGGGGATAGGACATATCCTTTGAGCAGGAGGCTCATAAATACTCCTTTAGGGGATAGGACATCTCCTTGGAGTAGGAGGCTCATAAATATTTAATTAGGGGAAGAATTATCCTTTGGACAGGAATTCCATAAACATTGTAATTGGGAAGGATTCCCAAAGGATTTGATTGAGAAAATTTAGTGAAATATTTTCTCTATGGAGTAGCCCACCTTGGATGAACCATGTTATATTGGTATCTCAATTGTGTGATGACTTGTACATTGGTTTTATTATTGCTTTAATTTTGCTATTGGTTCATTGCATTGCTTTCTGAAGTAAAAGGAAAAATTTAAAAAGTGGTCTTATATTGTTCACCCCCCTATCAGTATAAGCTTGTGTTCTTCAATTGGTATCAGAGCAGGTTCTTTCGGAAGAGTTTCACAACTTGAAGGAAAAGCTTGAAAAGAACACAATGGATTTTACAAGTGGTAATTGAGTACCTATTCTTGATACGAAAAATTTTGGTCTATGGAGCATAAAGATGAAGGTTCATCTAATGGCTCCTGAAAATGAAGTTTGTGAAGCAATTGAGTTTGGGTACACTATTCCAAATTTTCCTCCTACTACAACAAATGAGAAACTTCTACATCATAGCAATTCAAGGGCAATGAATGCAATTATGAAAGGTCTACAAAAGGCAAATATTACAAAGGTGATTCATTATAATACAAAAAAGGAAATGTGGTATCAATTGCAAGTGGTTCATACAGGTGATACAAATGTCAAAAAATTAAAATTGAGATATTACAGAGGTATGTTTGAACAACTCAATATGAATTATGAAGGAAATATTAGTGACTATATGCTTTGTATGGATGAGTCTTCTAGTGATGAAGAAGCAAACTACAATAGGAAATGCAAGTTCTCAAGAAAGCAAAAAGATATGAAATCTGTTAAATGTTTCAATTGTGGAAATTTTTGTCACTATGCTACTGACTGTCCAGAACCCAAGGATGATTATGATGAAGAAAAATAGGATTATAAGCACAGAGAATCTAAGAAGCACAAGTATCAAAGGAAGAACATAAATGAGCAAAACAGTCAAGGGAAGAGGTACTTCTAAAAACACAAGAAAATTTTCTACACAGACAAAGCAAGTAAGTGTTCTAGTAGTGATGATGGAAGTTCTTCAAGTGATGATAGAAATGAGATGTTGTTTCTAACATATAAGGAAGGAAAAGAGAAGAGGAATAGATTTGTTGTGCTTAAGTGCTTTAGATGTGGAAATTTTGGTCACATTGAGGATGATTATACAAATGATGGTTTTAATTCTGGTAATGCTATGTATGAGGATGCTTCATAAAATTATGAGGATGATCTTCTTATAGATTTATATGAAGGTAGCACCTCTAGTGGTAAGAAATCAGAAAAGGATATTGATGTTTCAAAAGGTAAACAAATAGAGGATGTTTTAGAAAAGGGAGAAGTAGATCTTGAGGCTAAACTTGTTAATGCTCTTGATGTGTTAAAGAAAGAAAGAAAGAAATATGCTAGACTCATTGATAGGTTTGATGAATGTCATTATGAAATAGATGAGCTTATAGGGAATCTTGATATCTCTATAGCAAAGACATAGGAACTCAAAGAAGAGTTGGTAGCTAGGTCTCTTGAGTGTAAAGAGTTAAAACATGAAGTAGCTTCCTTGAAAAAGGAAAATAAAGAGTACAAGGAGAAGCTTTACAGGTTTGAAGAAAGTTCCAAGAAGGTAAAATCAATCATCAAGGATCAAAGAAGGACAAAAAATAAAATACGTATTGGTTTTGTAAAGAAACAAAAGGAACAAGTTGAGGAATCTAGTATGAGCTCCCAAGGAGAAGATGGTTCAATTGAAGAGAGTACTTCAGAAAGTAAGTTTTCAGATGGTGATTCAGATAGCATAGAATCAGATAATAGGAATCAACATAAGGGGAGAAAGACTAAATGACCTATGAGGTCAAGGAAAGGAAAGTTCAATGGAAGATATTTTGCATGTCATAGGTTTGGACACATGGCTTCACAGTGTAGGTCTCAACCAAGATAGGTTAATGAAAATTTTAGAAATGGTAATTTCTTTCAAGGGTATTGCTACCAAAAAATAGGTACATCTCAAAGGAATAACATTGCCAAATGTTATAAGTGCAATAATGAAGGACATATAGCCATATGGTGTAGAGAAGAAGTTCTAAGGTACAGGTTCAGGGCTATGAACAAGAATAGGAATAATGGCAAGAACAAGAATAATGATAGGAATAGGAATAATGGATTGGATAGAAACAAGGATGAGAATATGAACAAGAACAGGAACAAGAACATGGACAAGGATATCAGGAAAAATTATGGAAAGGTAGCTATGGACACTGATGATGATCAGTGCCTAATGGGAGTTTTACTCCCATCCCAGAATTAATCATCTCAATAGGAGGTGGGGGAAGGGTTAAGCTACGAGGCTCATTCTTAGTCCCGAGCCCCAAAGGTGACCCTTTGCCATTGATCACAAAGTGGGAGAGATTTGAGTAAGGGGGAGATCCTTGAGTCAGGGGGAGCAAAGCTTCAGAGGATGGTTTTTAGTTGGTTTCGGTTTTGATAGTTTGCAGTTGCTTGAAATTTTTTTTGCAACAGTGGTTTTCCATGAATGACAAAGGGGGAGATTGTTGGAAATTTTGGGTATGTTGCCTAGCTTCATGGTTGTGAGTTGTCATTGATGTCAAAAGGATTTTGTGTTGATATCAAAAGGAATTTGTGCTGATGTCAAAAAGAGTTTGGTGCCAAAAATATCTTGAAAGTTCCATGATGTTTGTTTAAGGGTTTTTAATTAAAACCATGGTGACAAGGTTAAAGGTTTTTCTTAAAACCATCTGGACTCATTAACGGTTTTTATTAAAACCATCTTGGCTTAATGAAAAGGTTTTTGCTCCTTGAAAAAATCTTAAAAGTCCATTTTGATTATTAATAAATAAATTAACTCAAACCTTTGAAAAGGTTTTAAGTTAAGTTTATTATTAATAAAATAATAATTATTAATTTAATAATTATTATTGAAAGGGTTTCTAAACCCTTAGCGATGCCAATGTACAAGACTTACCTCGTTGACATCATTTTTTTGGAAGGAGCACCGATGTCAACTTGCATGGGATGCAAAAGACTATTAAAGGGCATTAATTCCTAAGGTTCAATACACCTTCGATTTGTGTGATTACCTTCAAACTCGTATTGCTCTGTGACCTTCAATTTTGGATTACGCTGTGATTTTCGAGTCTCATTTTGCTCTATGTTAATTTTTTATTTCGTGCGCCAGTGAGGAAGACTAATATGGTCTATGGTAATTTCCTATTTCATGCACCAATGAGGAAGACAAATCTGGTCTGTGTTAAATTCCAATTTCATGTGCAGTGAGGAAGACAAATCTAGTCTGTGTTAAATTCAAATTTCATGCGCCTGGGAGGAAGGAAATTTTGGTTTTATTTTGCAAGAAAAGGGAAGGTAAAACGACGAGTAGCACTTGAGAGTTTTTTTGGGCACTTGTGCTCCAACGATAGAGGCAGTGGAGCAAAGGCACTTGCTAAGCAGATGTGTCGAGTTTGATTCATGACAGACATGTTTCAATTTTTTTCTTGGTCGCGGTTATTATGCACGTTGTATGGTGGTTTCTTTGGGCCACAAGTTTGGAGTCGGAAGCACTGTGGCGCTTATGTTGGTGTCTCTACACTTCTCCTAAGGTTGGAGAATTGATTTTTGGTCAAGGTAGATCTTTTGTTTATAATGTGGAATATTTGATTTGACTTGGCAATTATTGTTGGTAATTGGATGGAAGTATAAGGTTAAACAAAAATATTGCTTTGACATTGTTATTATTGATGCTTAATGTTTATGTGGTAAATGCATTTAGAAGTAAATTTATTAAGGGTTTAAGGAATAATTGTGCTTAATGTCATATTGGGGTTATAAAGCCTTTGGAGTTATTGAGTGGATATTCTCTTATAATTATTTTTGAGGTTGAAGTTATTTTGTGATATATTAATTAGGAGTTATAAGGTGTAAAGGAATATTGTTGATATGTATATTTGTGAGTTTTGATTATTGATGAGTTGGAGTGATAAGTTGTTATTAGGACTCTTATCATTGTGTATTATTCTATTGTTGCTAACTCTAATTTGTGGTAAATTGAGAGTTAGTGTTTTGATAGATTTTGAGTTCTCCTTCTTCATCAAAGTAAAGGTATGGGCATATTATTCCATGGTTATTATTGATTGATGGTTTTTTGAAAATAAGTTTGGAGTGAAAATGATTAAATTAAGTTTCCTTATTTGGAGTGGATCTTATTTTTTGAAATGGAAGTATTGATTATGCATTATGAGATCATTATGACTTTATGATTTATTGCATAATTCTGGTTTTTGAGAGTGGAAGCATTTGAATTTTGCTTTAGGATTTTTGAGTAATAAGTGTATGCCATTGCTATAAGTTGTTGAAACCCTAATTGATTTATTTGGTTGTTGAGAGTTTAGTTTTTAGATTGCTTCCATTGAGATTGAGTTGATCAAGTTATGATTTACTTGATACATGAGTTGGGTTTGCTCCTTTGAGATTTGATTTTATCAAGTTATACTTTGCTTGATAAACTTGGTTGTGTGGTTAAGTTGAGCATTCCCATTTGAGAGAATTTGGAAATATATTGAACCCCTTTTGATGCTTAGAGAGAGATTGCTTTGAGTTCTTGAAAACTAACTTGGCTAGGTTTTGATAGCAAGTTATGGTTATATGTTGGAGGAGTTGATTCCTTGATATTTCATTATTGGAAATTGTTGGTTTGTGGTTCAAGATCTTGTGAAAGTACACTACTCCTATGAGATTGATTTGAGTTGATATTGAAAGATCAAGGACAGAACATATTGAGTCTCTTACAATTCTCTTTATGATTCTATGAGATTGATTTGAGTTGATATTGAGAGTTGAAGGATAGAACATATTGAGTCTTTAACAATTCTCTTTATGCTTCTATGAGATTGATTTGAGTTGATATTGAAAGTTGAAGGATAGAACATATTGAGTCTCTAAAAATTCTCTTTATGCTTCTATGATATTGATTTGATATGATTGGATGAAACACATTGGGTCTCTAACAATTCTCTTTGTGTGTTCACATTGGACAAGTTTCTTGGTAAACTTGCTTGAGCTGATTTGGGCAAGTTCTTGGTGAGATTGCTAGGACATATTTGGACAGGTTCTTGTGGAGAACTTGTGGACTAATTTCAATAGGTTCTTTTGGAGAACTTGTGGACTGATTTGTATAGGTTCTTATGGAGAACTTTTGGACTGATTTGGATAGGTTATTTTTAAATAACTTGTGGACATATTTTATGAAGTCTCGGTGAAGACTTGTGAGCAATTGCGATTGATTTTTTTAAGATTTTGGCTTAATCTTGGGATAGATCTGACAAATATTTGAGAGCAGATTTTTGTTGGACCAGAGGACTGATTTTGGTGTATATTTATGATAAAGTTTGAGAGGACTTGTGTTGGACCGATTGATTGTGTTTAGTACAGGTTTTGATGAGCAGTTATGGAGGTGATCAATGAGGATAGAAGTCTCTAGAGCTAGAGCAAGGAGGACAAGACGTCTTCTATGGAAAGGAGTTCCACCTGCTAGTGGCAGGAGAGGCAGTGATCTTCTGAAGTATCATTTCTAGAGCTTTGGGGGATAGGACATCTCCTTTGGGTAGGAGGCTCATAAATATTTGATTAGGGGAAGGATTATCCTTTGGATAGGAAGTCCATAAACATTGTAATTGGGAAGGATTCCCAAAGGATTTGATTGAGAAAATTTAGTGAAATATTTTCTCTGTGGAGTAGCCCACCTTGGGTGAACCATGTTATATTGGTGTCTCAATTGTGTGATGACTTGTACATTGGTTTGATTACTGCTTTGATTTTGCTATTGGTTCATTGCATTGCTTTTTGAAGTAAAAGGAAAAAGTTAAAAGTGGTATTATATTGTTCACCCCCCTCTTAGTATAAGCTTGTGTTCTTCACTACATACTTAGCATGTTGAACACATATTTTCCATTTGATTTTTTTGATCGTTACACATTGAAAAACCTTTGTTCGACATTGAGTGATGTTATGCCTTATTTGCAACTTCTAAAGTCATTCGAATGAGTTTGACGCCCAACCAAGGGATATCAAAAAACTCTTTATGACATCCAGATTAATTTCAATTCTTTAGGGGGGCATAAAACCTCCCTCTCATGCACCATAGGTTATGATATTGCTATGATTATGCAAAAATCATGAGATTAAATAAAGTAAAATAAGAAAATATACCTTATTAGAAGAGATTGTTCATGATGCTTAAAAATGGTAGGGACGTGCAATTATGTCAAGATAGCATTAGGGTTAAAAAAAACTAGAAAAAATGCAAGGATATATATAAAAGCACACACACACACACATATATTGAATGGAAGGAATTATCATTTTTTTTTTTTTTAATTCACTTATGCCCTAGTTGCATCCTCAAGGGATTTTCACAACTTGGTTTTGTTTTCAAGACTAGTACATCGAAAACTAGTTTTCATACAAATCTTGGCCAAATGGCACCCCAAAGGGGGTTTTCACCATTGGATCATATTTTTAAATACAATAGGACACAATCAATTGTCCTTTGTAGTGGGAGAAGAAGTATCCCCTACTACATACATGTCATATTGTGAAAGTAAATAGGTAGAAAAATATTCCTTTGTCATCGATTTTTTATATAACTTGAGTTGGTGTCCATTTACAACCATATTTCTTCTTGATTCATCCATAGGTATCAATAATACAATACCATTATCAAAAAACTATTCAATCTCATATGGTTCAAGCCATCTAGTCTAGAGATTTCCCTTGAAATCAAGGTAATGTGAATCAAACAAGAGTGCCCAATCACCTGGCTTGTACTTCTTGGTTTTGATGTGCTTTTCATGCCATACTTTTTTTGTTGTTGAATAACCTTCATCTAATAAAGGGCATCCCTTTGTAGCTCATCAAGTGCATTCAGCTACAAGATCCTTTCTTGTTGTACCTATGACAACTCAATACCCACATCAAGTGCAATGCGTAAAGTTTATAATTCAAATTCAATTGGTAAAATGGGTTTCTTTCCATAAACTAGCTCATAAGGGGTGAGTCTAGTGGTGGATTTCCAAGTGATATTATAAGCCCACACAACTTTAGATAACCTATCAGCCCAATATTTTCTATGTGAAGCTACTATTTTTATCAAAATGTTCTCTAATTCCCTATTGGTAACCTCTACTTGGCCATTGGCTTGTGGGTGATATGGTGAGGATTTTCTATGTTTCACTTGGTAGTGTTCCATGAATGAATGGATAACATTTGATGTAAACTAGGGTCCTTGATTTGACACAATCTTGTGAGGGGCACCAAAGCACTAAAATATATGCTCATATAAGAAGTCAGCTACTTTTTCCTCTTATGCATTTTGGAGAGCCACTACCTTAGCCCATTTAGTCACATAGTCTATGCACACTAGGATGTGATGTTTTCCTTATGATGGAGGATTAATCGGTCCTATAAAATTGATGCCCCACTTCTCAAAGGGTTCTAGAACAATTTGGGGTTGAAGAGGTATCTCATTCTGTGTCATAGGTTTTCCCATTCATTGGCATTGATCACAATGGAAGACATACTTCTTCACATCCTTGTGAAGTGAAGGCTAATAGTACCCAGCTCCTAACACCTCTTTTATAGTTTATTTTGCAGAATAATGCCCCCCAAAAGGTTCATCGTGACATGCATAGAGGATATCATAAACTTCATCCTCCCTTATACATCTCCACAAAACATTATCAGGTCTACATTTAAATAGTAATTATTTTATCCATTGGAAGGACAAAATTTGTTGAACTAGCTAGCATCTCTCATTTGGAGTAATATGGGAAAGGAGTCTTCCGGTTACTAGGTAGTTAGCAATATATATGAACCATGAAGAATGTGTTGATATTGCAAAAAAATGTTTGTTAGGGAAGGAATCATCCATTGGTTCTTGTTCTCTAGTAGTATTTAATCTAGATAGAAAATTGGCAACTACATTTGTCCTATTGGGTCTATCTATGATAGTAATATCAAATTCCTAAAGTAATAAAATCCATCTAACCACTCATCCACTTACTATTGGTTTATTCATCAAATATTTGATTGTAGAGTGGTTTGTATGTATATATATAGGGTAACCTATAATATAGTGATAAAATTTATTGATGGCATATACTACTACTAGAAATTCCCTTTTAGTTGTGGTGTAGTTCTTTTTGGCACTCGTTAAATTTTTACTAATATAGTAAATAGCATAGTTTTTCCTATTTTCTTTATCTTGTTGGCCAAGAACTGCACCAATTATGGTGTTGGAAGCATATGTATGTATATGAAATGGGAGCTTCCAATCGGGTCCTCTTAGTACAGGTGCAATGGTCAACTTTTATTTGATAGCTTCAAATATTGCTTGGCATTATGAGGTCCATTTGAATTTGACTTCTTTGGTAAGAAGCATGAATAATGGAGCTACAAGTTTGCTAAATTTTTGATGAAGCATCTATAGTAATCGACATGTCCCAAGAAGCTTCTAATGTTCGTTTGAGTCTCGGGTGAGGGTAATTGATTTATGACTTCTATCTTCTTAGGATCTAATTTTATTCCTACTGTCAAGATATGATGTCCTAATATGATACCCTCGTCCATCATCATTAAGCACTTTTCATTGCTTAAGGATAGATTATGAGATTCACATTAGGTAAGGACTTGATCTAGATTATGGAGGGCCTCATAAAAGGTTTATCCATAAACCATGAAGTCATCCATGTACACCTCAATGCATTCATTGGTAATATCTATGAAATTAGAAAGGACTACCCATTGGAAAGTTGTGGGAGCGTTGCATAACCCAAAAGGTAAAACTTTGTAGGCGAATGTTCCCTAGGGGTATGTAAAAGTAGTTTTATCCTGATCCTTAGGTGCCACCTATATTTGGTTGTACCCACTAAAACCATCTAGAAAGGAGAAGTACTTCTTTCTAGAGAGGGTATCAAGTACTTGATCTATAAATGGCAGTGGAAAATGGTCTTTTTGAGTGGCTTTGTTGAGTTCCCTATAGTCAATGCACACTCGCATTTTCTCATTCTTCTTAGGAACAATGACCAATGGTGAGACCCATTGGCTATCAAAAATTGGATAGATAAATCCTACATCTAATAACTTCTCAATTTTTATTTTCACCATGTCCCTCAAAGCAAGATTTATCCTTCTTTGGGGCTATCGAACTGGTTTCTTCTCAGTTGTATAAATTCAATGAGTGCATATGTCGGGATGGATCCCCTTCATATCACTGTATTCCCATGCAAAAGCATTCACATGTTGGCTTAATACATCAAATAATTTAGCCTCTTCTACTTCTAACAACCAATTGTTAATGTTAACAAATTTTCCTGGTTGTAACTCGATCTGCTTGGTACCCGACATCACTAAATTAACTCCTTTGTTTATAAATGCGTTTAGAGGATAATTATGGGGTAGTAGGGAATGAATAATTTGAGTATTTTTATTAAAGGTAATCCTTGTAGGGGTAATATTGTTTAAAGGACACTTGAAGGACGTAAGGAGGTGCCTTTGTTGTCTATGCGATAATGTGAATGGACTTTCTTATAATGATATAGGTTACAAAGGCTCCATAATTTCTTCCTCATCCTTCCACAAAAACCTATGAACTATAGTCCCTTCTTCATCTGAGCAAGGCTCACTCATAGAATCCCTCAAAATGGTTTCATATTTGAAGAGGACTTCTTCCCATGGGTCTAGTTCTTCAATGTGCTCTTTTATAGTGACCATGGCTAATCGAGCAAGATTATTTTATTCCCTAGGTTTTTCCACCCATATATTTCTAGAGAAATCCATAGAAGGTCTAGTTGGGGGGTAAAGAGAAATTTTCTTGGAGTTCAATCCATTGGAGATAGTCATGTCCCCTAAATGATAATCTATGAAGGTTGTAGTTGTAGCCAACCAAGGTCATCCAAGAATCAATGGATAACCATTCATCTTGGCTCTTGGATGGAGAATCATGAAATCAATGGGATATTCCCAAGATTCTATAGTTATAGGTATATCCTCTACTATTCCCTCAGGTTGGGCTATCGATTGATTAGCTAGTTGAAGGATAGTAGAAGTGGACCACATATTTGTCAAAGATAATATATTCATGGTTTTAGTGGTCATGAAATTAATTGTTACTCCTAATTCAACTAGCATGTTAGGTATCCTTGTTGTACCAATAAAAATGGTTATCACTGGGTTTCTAAGATCTCCATATTTTTGTGGAATAAGCTTTCTTGCTAAGAGGTCAACTAGTTTTCCATCTACTTGTATGGTTTTGGGATAAGTTTTTTGCTTTCTCCCTGGCTTCTTTATGCATATTTCCTAGATAACCTGATTGAATATTGGTATATCTTTAATGGCTTGGAGCAAAGGGATTATTATGTTTAAGTATTTTAGTTCTTCCAATAGATCAGACCCCTTTGAATGTTCTTCTTTAGATTCTAATCTCTCAAGGTATGGTGCTTTTTGAGTTTCTATAGGTATGCTTTTTGGAGGATCTTCTTCCTCTCTAATTATGGGCTCAAGGTTTAATAAAGTTAGTTTCTCTTCCTCTTGTAATTATTCTATCTTTGGAGGTTTTGGTTCTGGAAATACCTTCCTTGAGTGAAGTTGCACATTATCACAGTCAATGGCATTAATATTGACTATGTCACTATGTTATGTATTATAAACAAGAGTTGTTTATCTATTATTATTTTTATTGGCCACAAGTTGGGTTGGTAATGGAGGTTTCTTAGGTGGTTGCAATTGCATATATTGGGAAGCACCCTTGAGTATTGTAAATAATTCTTATTATTGAGTTTAAAACCATAATTTATCCCCATAATATTGGTTGGAGTAGGGTGGTCCTGATCATTACTCACCTTGGTTTAACCATGAACTGTTTGGAATTGGTTGTGTCCATGGTTGGTTAAACTATCATTGAATTCCCCACTCTAGAGATGGAGTCTAGGGATACTGAACCCATTGTTACTGTGGTGGGGGCATATTCCATGGATGATTTCATGGATTCTATTCCCTATGTTATGTATTATAATATAGGATTTAATATTGACTATGTCACTATGTTATGTATTATAAACAATAGTTGTTTATCTATTTTTATTTTTATTGGCCACAAGTTGGGTTGGTAATGGAGGTTTCTTAGGTGGTTGCAATTGCATATATTGGGAAGCACCCTTGAGTATTGTAAATAATTCTTATTATTGAGTTTAAAACCATAATTTATCCCCATAATATTGGTTGGAGTAGGGTGGTCCTGATCATTACTCACCTTGGTTTAACCATGAACTGTTTGGAATTGGTTGTGTCCATGGTTGGTTAAACTATCATTGAATTCCCCACTCTAGAGATGGAGTCTAGGGATACTGAACCCATTGTTACTGTGGTGGGGGCATATTCCATGGATGATTTCATGGATTCTATTCCCATGGTGTTCTTTTCGAATGGGAAATTTTATTTCTTTGTCCCATGTAATTGATTTCCTCTACATTGAGATGACTCTTTTTGAGGATAATTTTTTGTTTTTGGTAGGTCACACCAGTTTGTAGGGTGGATTTTCTTGCAAATACTACAAATTTTGGTCTTATTGAGAGGTAATTCTTGTAGGATATGCTTTTTCCTATAGCTTAGATAGTATATAGCCAATGGTTTATTGGATTTAGCTTTGGCTTGAATTTCATCCAATTTGGTGTTTTTTTGAAAAATAATTTGAAAAAACTTGTATTAAAACAAATATCATTTACAAGTTGGGATGAGACTTTTCCTAGCCTTAGTCAAAGAGAACACATGTTTACAATAGTAAAAGAAGATTTGCATTGGAGCCAAATCTCTTAAACCATATTTCTACAATGATTGTTCACCTGTTTACAACTATAAAGAAGATATACATTGAAGCACAAATCTCCTAAATAATATTTTTGGAATGGTTATCCAAATTAGATAAGCACTGGATTTGCTCACCAACCTACCTAATCATCTCATCCTCAATAGCCATGTCACTATGCCACTAAACCCCTACCTCCTTCTCAGTACCCATCTTAGCTAGGAAGTTTGCCACTTTATTTAGATCTCTACTCACATAAACTGGAATCACATCATCTAATTCCCTCCATAATTCCTTAATTTGAGTGACAAGAATCCTCAACCTTCATGTTTTCAAAGCAAATTTCCTCATGCAATCTAGAGCTCCAACCATTATTTGAGAATCTAATTCTAGGATTATCCTCTTATGACATTGTTTTACTTCCCAAATAGAAGCATATTTGATAGCTAAGGCTTCTGCTTCATTTTTTGTGGCTATTCCCAAGCCTTGAAGTTCCCAATAGAGCACTGTTCCAACATGATTCCGGCAAACCACTCCAATTCCATCTCTACCCGGATTGCTTTTTGTAGCTCCATCGGTATTAATTTTAATCCAACCTTCCAGGGGTGGTTTCCAACTAGCTCTGTCCTATCCCCCTTGCACTTCAACTTCCTTTTCCATTGCCCCAATAACAACCTGAGTTTCTTCTTTAGCATAGACTGCCACAGTTTCTATGACTTTGCTCCAAATGACCTACCAAACTCCATCTAAAGAAGAAAAAGTTTCTCTAAAAATTTTGGCATTTCTCTCCAACCACACTTGCCACCAAATAAAGTTTAATCCAATATCCCAACCAATACAAATAGCTTTAGATTTAAATCTACCCATCTTCCATATTTCCCAAATATTAATCCAATTCAAATCACCATTAACTTGAATTTTATAATATAAAAACCATCTCTCCCAAATCTGGCACGTGAATGGGCACTCAAACATCAAGTGATCAGTTTTTTCCTCACTCTTGTAGCATAAAACACATTGAGATGGACCAATTATTCCCCTACATCTGAGATTATCAAAAGTAAGAATTCCATTATGCATGAACTTCCAAGGAAAAAAAGTTTACTTTCGGCCAACCCTTGGACTGCCAAATCTTTCTCCAATCCTCAACCTGATATGTATGAGGAGGAGGCTCTGGAAGGATCTTATCATATCCATCCTTCACTGTGTATACACCAAGGCTTACATAGCCCTAAGCTAATTCATCCTCCTCATATCTACCTATGAGAAATATTTCTGCCAAGATTTTAGTCATGATGGGTGTCAAATCCGAAGGGATTGAAATTGGCCACTCATCCAACTTCTTAAATTGCTTAAACTTATAATCCCCTAGCTGACTAGTGTTGAAATAACTTTCAATTTGGACCCATCCCATGGTTTCTATGGCTATTTTTATTGGTTTTAGTTTAGGAAATTCAAAAATGATAGGTGGGTATTGATCCCATGAATCTGTCCAAAATCATGCCTTCTCCCCTCTCCCCACTTTTCAAAATAATCTATATTTTACTACCTGAGATCCTAACTTGAGAGCCTACCACACTAAGGATCCATTACCATCCAAAGAGAAATGACCCACCTCATTTGGGTTTACCTGTCCCAAATATTTACTAGTTAAGATTCTACTGAATAAAGAAGTTGGTTGGGAAATCCACCTCCAGTAAATATTTCCAGCCAAAGCTTTATTATTTAACTTTGATATTCTCAGTCCCAAACCTCATTTTACCTTGGGCTAGCTTACTTTCTCCCAAACTAATAAGGCCCATTTCCTCTCTCCTTTTACTCCTTCCCATAAAAATTTTCTAGCCATCTTGTCCAACTCTTTCCATATGGTATGTGGGGCAACAAGGATAGAAAATTTATAAATTGGCATGGCCTAAATGAATGATTGTAAAAAATTTAATCTACCTCCATAGCTTAACCATTTTTGATACCAATGATTAATTATGTCCTTGATACAATCCAAAAGATTCCTCTAGATATCTATTTTTAGTTTTTTAAAATGCAAAGGGACCCCCAAGTATACCACTGGGAGATAAGTCCTTATGAATCCCAAGATCTCTAAAATTTTTCCTGAAGCCTTTGATCAAGATTGAAAAAGACCACTTTGGATTTTTCATCATTGATGACTTGGTTTGTATCCCTAAGGTAGACATTAAGTGTATCTCTAATCATTCTTGCTTCCCTGAACCTGGCCACTCCCACCAATATTGTGTCATCCACAAACTATAGGTGAGTCAAAACTTCCTCACCCACCTTGATACATGTTAGCAAATCTTGTTGTCTTCTCCTCAAGATGAGTCTACCCAATCCTTCAGCCAATATGAGAAAAATATAGGGAGAGCAAGGATCTCCTTGGCGAAGGCCTCGAGTAGCTCCAAATGGTTACGAGGAAAGACCCTTGATTAACACTGAGTATGTCAGAGTAGAAACACAACTCATGACCCATTCTATCCAATCATGAGAGAAACCAAAGGCTGCCATCATATTTGACAAGAAGCTCCACTCCACCCTATCATAAGCCTTTGACATATCTAATTTTATGAACATTCCTCTATTACTAGATTTTTGCATTGAATGGATTGCCTCCTGAGCTAGAACCATACCATCCAAGATATGCCTACCCTCTACAAAAACCCCTTGCTCCGAGGAGATAATTCTATGTAGAAGAGGTTTTAGCCGCTCATCCATTACCTTTGTGATTATTTTATATATGACATTGCATAAGGCAATAGGTTTATAATCTGAAATATGTACCCCCTCCTCCCTTTTGGAATTAAGGTAATGAAAGTATGATTTAATGCTTTAAGCATTATTTTACTACCTTTGGACTCCTCTATAACACCCATTACATCCTCCTCCAAGTTATCCTATAAGGCCTGAAAAAACTCAATTGGAAAGCCATCTGGACCTGGTGTTTTTCCGATTCTCATTCCAAAGACTACATTCTTCAGTTCCTCTCTATCAATGGGTTTAAGTAGGGTCTAATTTTCTTCTTCAAAGATAAAAGAGGGTATGATAGCAATAACTTATTTTTGAGCCTCTTCATATTGCACCATACTTTCCTTAAATAGTTTAGAAAAATAATCCATTGAATGGAAATACATACCTGGAATTGTATCAAAGGAGTGTTCGTTCTCATCTTGAAGAGCCTCCATGTTGTTCATCTGTCTCCTAGCACAAGCAGTCCGATGTAAAAATTTGGTATTTTTATCACCTTCTACTAACCAAGTGATTCTTGCTCTCTATTTCCAGTAGGTCTCTTCTTGGTTGTCAATGTCCTCAACCGCTTTACGCAATGCATCATCCTCTTATTTGAGCTGCTCTATAATTTTTCCTTCCCTAAAGTGTTTTTGAACCTCATCCCATATGGCCACCAATGGAGCTCTTTGGACTTGGAAGTCTGTCTTGTTAGCTCACCTCCATTGTTTCAGTTGATCTTTGACATAATGAAGTTGTTTGTGAAATCTAAACATTGTTGTTCCATATGCTGGGCAACCTTCTTCCCACCACTGTGGAATTTTATTTCAAATTTCCTCTTTTTTTAACCAAAATTTTTCAAATTTAAATGGTTTGTGATGCTACATTGTCTTGATCCCTCCTTCCAACAAAATGGGAAAGTGATCTGAAACTGGACCCTCCAAAATCTTAAATTTTATATTCCATTTTACAAATGCCTCCTCTGAAACTAAATAATGGTCTAAATTCCCCTTCCTGCTATGTGGCTCCCTCCTCTTATTAGTCCAAGTATAGTTGGTTCCAGGGCATTTAATATCCACAAAGTGTAATTCCTGGACTTGGGCAATCATAAGTCGATCCCCTAGGTCCAAAATTGGGTTTCCTCCTTCCTAATATCTAGAGGATAATTTAGCATTAAAATCCCCAACAATAATCCATTCTAAATCTTCCCTTGAGACTCTCATGTTATGCACATATTTCCATTGATGCATTTGACCATCTAGGTTTTGAGCCCCATAAAAATTTGTGATTAAAACATGTTCAGTTGTGACATTATTTCTAAAATATGATGTGAGAACACCCCTCCAAGCTATATGTTCTATTGCAGTCCATTCAAGAGAGTTCCAAAGAGTCACTATCCCCCCGAGGCACCTTGGGTAGCCACTTCCATATGACCAACACCCCTCCAAAGTCTGTTAACTGTTTTACACATAAGATCTAACGACATTTTTATCTCCTGGATAAGCAAAAAATTTGTTTTACATTAGATTCTTTGAACAACATATTCATGGGTTCTATTGTTTAAACCCCTAACATTCCATGATTGTATAATCATTGGTTACCTTGATAGCAGTAAAAATATATTGGCCTCATCAATCCTCCAGTGATCAGTTTGTCTCCTTGAACTGCTATCAATTCCTTATTTGATTTCTACCCACTCCTTGAGAATTGCTATTTTTTTAATCTCTTTTCCACCTGAGTTATCCCTAAAGTTGGCCATTCTCTATTCTTTTCTGCTATGCCCATGCTGACATCCTTAATTATTGGATGCTCTTGGTTATGCACTATCAATGCCCCTACACCCTTTGACTGTGGTAACTCACTGTACTCAATTACATGCTCTATGATGGGGGGAGATGAAAGGGGAGCTTGAACATGGTTGTTATTATTTTAATTCTTCCCATCCACTCCTTCCATGAATTGTTCTTCTTGGTCCATTAGTGTCTTAAATATCTTATACCTATTGGAGGGATTGAGTTGGGTTTGCTCTTTACCATCTTTTTTCTTTTGTTTTCTCCTTCTTTTGGGCTGTTCAAAACCATCTCCCTATGCTTCTTTACCTTGATAAATATTGGTTCGTTATTTTTTGATTGTTGAATTACCCTCCTTAGGAAGATTTGACATTCCTAGAGGAGCCTCCATTTTTATGTTCATATTATTTGGGCAAGATCAGGAAAAATACCCATATTTGTGGTAAAATCTGCATCTGAAGGGCAATGCCTCATAATCCAGTTGTTGAATCCAAGATAGTCTTGCAAGTTCAAGTTCCACCTCTATTGATAGAGGCTGGCTAAGATCCATTTCCACACATAATCTTGCATAAACAGTTGTGTTTCCTTCTATTGTGTCTTTGGAAACATCCAAATGTTTTCCAAGGGAATTATCGATAATTTCCAACACCTGCACACTCCAAAAATCCTTTTGAAGTGCATACGAACATATCCAAATCGGGACAGCAGTGGGTTCAATTTGAGGATCAAATCCCACTCTCCAAGGTTGAACAAATAATATTGTCGAACCATGATTCCTCTTTTTTGATTTCAAAGCCCTATTTCTATTGACAAGTGAAGAAAAACTAACAATAAAATATCCATTGCTAATAAACCATAAAGAATACTCACCAAGAGGCTCCTAGTTTTTTTGGACCTAGGAATGCAAAAAATTCAGGGTAGGACGAATACCCATGAATTTCAGATCAAATCATGATTGGCTCTATATAAAACTATTTCTTCTACCATCCTTTGCTCAATGATAATCTTTGGCCTTGATTCTGACTGTGGAAAGTATCCATTAACTCATTGAGATGTTGATATATTTCCAACAGTCGTAAAGAGCATTTTTAATGTAGTTTTTTGTGCTTCTTCAATATTTTATGGAGATTTATCCTTTAAAAAATCTATAAAAGAACTATGTCTCTCTAGAATAGGATCCAGAGGTGTCCCCATTGGGCCCTCCTGGGGCAGTAATCTTGTCTTCAAATCCATAGTAACCAAAAATCTCTTCGGCTACCCAACTGATGCCCTAGTTTTCTCTTCAGCTCATCAAAAATATTCATCCAATGTGGTGTTCAAATGTAAAATAATATTAGTTTTAAAATTGGTAAATTCCTCTAGTAGCTCTCCTATGTCACTTCCACTCTTTTCTACTCAGTGTTTTCGTGTTCCTCTCCTTGTTCTAAAGTATTTTCTACACAACTCTATAACGTTAAAAAGATATTTTTTATTTAGATCTTCTTTTTCCATAAGGTTTAAAATGTCCCTCAACTCATCTTGTAATCCTTGTAAGAATATCACTTTGATAAGTTCAAGGTCTATGTTTTCCCTACATCTTTTTTGAACAAAAAAGAATCTATCTAGGTAATCCTCAAGGCTCTCATCTTCATCTTGCTTTATCCTAAATATTTTTTCCTTTCAATCCCTAACATGATAATATTCCTAATATTTTTCTTAAAATACCTTTTCCATATCATCCCAACTATGTATCCATTTTGAGGATAACATTTATTAAATTTAGGTCAAGGGATATGACCATTTAAAATGGGATCAATCAAATAAAAATTCCTTATATCCTCCTACAAAACCAATGGTTAAATTTTTAGGACACTTATGGTATCTTGAATTAGATGAAAAAATAAAGAAACTATCTCAACCTTAGCCACCATAGTTGTGAAAGACCACATAAAAGAGTTGGATTCATGTGAAAGATATGCTTTTGAAGATGAAACTATTTTGGTTAATAAAATGTATGATTCAGGACTTGAGGATGAACCTACCACTATTCATCGATTGTTATGGAATGATGAAGAACAAGAATATGAATAATTATCATCTATTCCACTACAAGATAGTCCATTTAAATTACCACATGGATGGCATCATCATATTCTATCATCTTTTCACTATCCCATATCAAATATGATTCCATAAATAATTACATTTGATAATGAGACACAAAATTTTCATTCTTCTTCTACCACATCATTTTCCTTTTAAATCCTTAATAAGAAAATTTAGAGTTAGTTTTGATCATCCTGGTACAAAGAAAATTGAAGTACAACCAAGAATTTTTTTAATATCAACAACTGGTTAACCACTTACCAGGAAGTAAATTTACTTAAGGTATTGCACCGACATATCAATGTATTTTCATAGAATTACAAATACATGATAGAAACTCATCTTGATGTGTGCACTCATCGAATATATACAAAGGATGCAAAACCTATGCAATAATTGCAAAGGAGACTAAATTTTGCTTTGTGTGATATTTTAAAGGATAAAATAAAAAATAAATTATAAGTAGTATTCATTTATCCTAAAATTGATAGTCGATGGGTTTCTCCATTGGTTATAATTCCAAAGGAAAACAAGAAAATGAGAGAGTATGTGGATTACCAAGAATTGGATAAACATAAATATCGTTTTCCATTGCCTTGACCAAGTGTTAGATACACACATTTAAAAGAGATATTTCTCTTTTCTCGATGGATTTAGTGGCTATAGCCAAATTTAGGTTGTGCCTATAGATCAAAAAAAGACAACCTTCACTTGTCCATATGGAAATTTTACCTACAAAGTTATATATTTTGGACTTTTTAATTACCCAACAACTTTCCAACGAGTTGTTCTTGCCATATTCTTTGACTTGACTAATGATTGCATAGAAATCTACATGGATGATTTCACAGTTTGTGGGGAAACCTTTGATATAACCTTATAATATTTCGACATGGTCCTAACCCACTGTATAATTTGACCTTAAATCTTGATAAATATTTTATGATGATGGAAGAAGCTATTGTCCTTGGACATCATATCTTATCAAACAAAATCTAGGCATATCATAAAAAGGTAGAGATCATTAAAAACCTTCATTCACCACAAACTCAAATAGATGTTATGAGATATTTAGGACATATTGGTTTTTATTGTCTTTTCATCAATAATTTTAGTATAATTTCAAATCCTATTTTGTTTTATTAACTAAAAATTATGAGTTCATTTAGATGGAAAAGTGTAAAAATACTTTCGATACTTTAAAAGAAAAATTGATTACCCTACCCATATTGAGAGGACCAAACTAGGATTTACCATTTCACATTCAAACTAGTGCAACCAATATTTCTATTGGAGCAACATTAGGACAAGTGGAAAATGAGGAACATTATGCTATCTACTACATTAGCAAAAAACTAATAGGAGCTAAAAATAACTATACTAGCACTAAAAAAGAGGCGGTAGTATGTGCCATCAACAAATTTTACCACTATATCACTGGATATTACGTATTTTTTCACATAGATCATTCTACAATCAAAAACCTTATGAACAAACCTATGGTTAGTGGATAAATAATTCGTTGGTTATTACCATTACAAGATTTTGATATCACTATAGTGGATAAACCAAGGTAGGCTAATGTAGTAGTTGACTTCTTATCCTGGTTAAACAACATAGGAGAAGAGGAACTAGTAGAGGACTCTTTTCTTGATGAAAATTTATTTGCAATATCAGTAACATCACCATGGTTTGCTGATATTTCTAATTATTTAGCAACAAGAAAATTCCCCTCTCAAATTTCCCCAAAGTAAAAGAAATTACTAATAAAACAAAGCTCAACTTTTACGTGGATAAATTATCTACTATTTAAATGTGGACCCAATTACATATTACATCGATGCATTTGACAATACGATGTGTATAATGTCCTACGCGCATGTCATAATGAACCTTAGGAGGATATTATTTAGTAAAGAGTACCATTAGAAAAAATTTAAGAATTGATTATTATTGTCCATCTCTTCATAAGGATGTGAAAAAGTATGTACAACATTGTGATGCATGTCAATGAATGGGAAAACCAACAACCATAAATGAAATTCCTCTACAACCTCAAGTGGTTTTAGAACCATTTGAAATATGGGGCTAGATTTTATTGGACCCATTGACCCACCTTCTCAAGGGAAGAAACATATTTTGGTATGCACCAATTATGTAACTAAATGGACTGAAGTGTGTGCTTTCAAACATGCTCATGAAGAGAAAGTTGTTGACTTTCTATATTCCCAAAATTTTCAAATATTTGGAGCTCCACGATCTATTACCACAAATTATGAGCCCCAATTTGCATCTATTTTCATATAAGTTCTTACTAAATTATATGAGATCAAACATAAGAAATCATCACCTTACCACCCTCAAGCAAATGGTAAAGTAAAATTCATTAATCGATAAGTGGAAAATATATTAATAAAAATAGTGGCTTCTCATAGGAAGAATTGGATGAACAAATTACCAGAAGTCGTTTGGGCATATAACACTACATGGAAATCCACTATGGGTTTCATACCTTATGAATTGGTTTATGGTAAGAAACCTATTTTTCCAATAGAATTTGAGTTGCTAACACTTTGTACATCTTTAGAAGTTGGTATTGAATTATTGTAGGTACAACTAGATATATTTGTATAAATAAATACATTAATTGAGTTTCTATTGGAGGCACTTCACCAAAAAAATATCATCCAACAATAGCAAAATATGTGGCATGATAGTCACATTAAACACAACAAATTTGAACTAGAAGATTGGGTATTGTTGATTGATTCTTGCTATGCTGATTTTCCTAGCAAGTTATTAAATTTGATGGTTAGGACCCTACCAAATCAATAAAGTGTTCAAAAATGGATTTTCCTACCTTTCTCCTATTGATGAATCAAGGAGAAAGTTAATGATAATTGGAAACCGATTAAGGGTGTACCATAAACCATTAACAAAGGAGGATTTTACAAAATATTTTGCACAATTAGATTTATATGTGATGGAAGAGACTCTCTTCCACTTCAGATTCAGAGTGATTTTCAAAAACAAAAAACAAAAAAAAAAAAAAGAATAATTCAATAGTGAAATTTTTTCTAAGGCACTATTTTTTTTTAATAAATACTACTTATATTACTAAAAATAATTCATAATACATCACAGATACAAATATTACAAAAACCTACTCAAGGACATCCAACAATTAGATTTGTCCTAAGCTGAACAATCCTTAATGTCTTTCATCATCAACCTCTTAATCACTCTACATTGATCTTGGTCATCAATAAAAACCCGAGAAGCAATCCCCAAAGCACTAAGTTCTTCATCCTTGAAGAACAAAATGTACCTGGCCCTCCATATAGCATACATAGTTGTTGCTCTAATGGTAGTCCACACACCCAACATATGTTGAGGACAGCCAAAATTATCACCAAAAAAACCATTTTCTAGCTTAAATAATTCATGAGAATAGGGAAATATGTCCACTTAAGGTTCTTCTAAACTTTCTATGAATTTTTACAGTCCCAAAATATATGTGACAGTTTTCTTCCTTTTCTAGCTACTGCATTGATCTAAAGTCCTCATCCATATTTCCAATCTAGCCTTATAGTGAATACCCTAAAAATTTAATAACCATAAGAAGACTTTGAGTTGAGGAGCTATCCTAAACTTCCATATCTGGGAAAGTCTCATTTTCCATTTATTTTCAAGGCAAACAATCCCCCAATGCCTATTCAACACAATATGCAAGAAAACCTTAGGTAGAAGAGCTCTATAAATCTTTCCAAATTTATAAGAAGTAATAATACCATAAAAACTCCAATGCCAGTCATGCCATATGGGACCCAACAACCCAAAATTTAATTTAAAATGTTTCTTGAACAAAATAAGATAATGAATTTGCATAATAGCATCTTCGTTAGAGGATTTCAGCTTAAACTTACTACATAAATCAATCCACTTGATCCAACCTCCAACCCTTGAATACCAAAAATCCAATCATTTCACAATCCCTTTTTTAATCAGCCTCTTACATATAAGGCAAGGGAGTTTTGAAGCATATACCCCATTCTTCTTCCAAACCCAAATAGATCTATACAGAAGAACCCAGCCCCTACATTCTTCCATATAAGCCCAGTAAACATCTGAACCAATAGTCTTTCAAGCCTCCCAAATCCTCTTAACAAGAATACAACCTCTGATTTTAAACTTGCTAGGATGGCCCACAATGTCCTCAATATGAAAATCCCCTTTTAAACCTTCAACATACTGAGTGTTATGAATTCTATTCCGCAAAAAACATTGCCAAGCATCATTCCCTTATAGAGCCCTAACCACCCATTTCACATCCAAAACCTTACCTTGCATCTGGATATCCAATAAACCCAAACCTCCTTCATCCTTGTGAACAATGCAAAAATTCCATGAAATAGAGGGCATTTTATTTAATCCATCAAAATTAGACCATAAAAAACCACGAATAAGTCTTTCAAGCTTCCCAAATTATGAAGCATTAGGCAGCCAAAAAGAGGAATAGTAGAGGTGACAAGCTTGAATAACCTTCCCAACAATGACCACTTTTCCAAAAAAATAAATAAGTTTATTTTTCCAAAGCTGAATATATTTTTTTTTAAATCTAGCAAGACACCAATCTCACATGATTTTCAAAGAAAGAGTCTTACCAAAAGGGATTTCTAGGTACCTAAAAATCTCACCATCCTTCACCTGTCACCAAACAAGGGAAAAATCAGTAGGAAGAGAGTCACTACCAATCAACCAATAATCAAAATTTTCCTCACTAATGATATCTCTCGAAGCTTTGAAAAATTGATCCAAACATCTTTTAACATTAGTAAGGGACAAATCATCAAGTTGAAAGGATAATAGAGAATCATCCACAAAATAATTATTCAGAATAGAACCTCCAGAAGTATCAATTTGCCTAATCAAACCAATACTTCTCTCCTCCAACATATATCCCAAGGTATCTGTTGAAATCACAAAAAGAAGTGAAGCAATAGGAAACCCTATCTGATGGACTTGAAGAGGCTAATCTTATTAGTGAGTTTACCATTAGGGTAGCAGAGAAAATATTCTAGAAATGCTCCTCAATAGTAGCCCTAATCCCATCATCATCTTCCACCAACCTATCATCGAAAGTGTGAAGAGTAGTAATTCTTTCAAAAGCAATTTTCTTCTTAATATGACTAAAAAATAATTGAGAGGGGTCATCCCCTTGCTACAACCAATGAATTCTACTCCTAATTCATGCTTCTCTATTAATATAATCCTCATAACAATGAATGTCATACTCCCAACCAGTATCTCTTTCCTGGAGCTGAATATTAAAAGGATCCACCTCAAGAGTTCTTCTAGCATTATCCAAATTTTTCCTAAGCTACTTTAATCTTCCTTTTCTTCTCCTAGCAACCAAATTTCCCCAACCATGCAAAAATTTCACAGTATGTTTAATAGTTGCCTCCCACCAACCAATCCACCTAGTATCAACTAGATGAGGCTCCAAATTCCAAACACAATTTATAAGATCTCTACAAGAATTAGAATCTAAATGAGAAACATTAAGTTTAAAGGGAAGCTAACTGGATAATGATTAGATCCAGTGGCAGATAAGTCAACAAAAATAACTCTTCTTCCTCTACCAACACATGTAAAGACTCTATTATCCACATAAATTCTATCCAATCAAGCCATAATTTTATCACCACCTCTCCTCTTATTAGACCAGGTGAACAATACCCCTATTTCCAAATATTTTTGTCTAAAAGCTGTTAGGATCCCACATCCTAACATTACTTATTAATTATTATTTATTACTTTAATTATATATTTCATTATTATTGAAAAGTCATGGTTGAAAAGTCATGGTTGAAAATTCATGATTGAAAAGTCATGATTGAAGAGTCATGATTGAAAATTCATGATTGAAATGTCATGATTGAAAATTTCTATATATATGATATGAGAGAAATCCATATCAAATCATCCATGAAGAATAAAATATAATTGTTTGTTCAATGTATTGGAGGGACCTTCCTACCAGTGAAACAGTGATTCTTTATAAAAGTGATTCTTTTAATTTAGATGCTATTTTAATTATTTATTTATTAAAATTGTGCTAGAACCTTCAGGGTTCTACCAAAAATTAGCATCAAAAATTTGAAGCAAAGCCTTTAAACTGCTCCAGGATTCCTTTTTAGAACCAAAAATATAACCTCCCTGACCACCTTCTCTGTCCCCATCCCATTCAACCATATTAAAGTGATTGATGCATCAGGTAAGGATGAGGTAGACATTCTCAAAATGACCCGTTATGGCCAAACTTACACTCTACAAGAACTACACTCAAATTTACATCCAATTGTGAGTGTTTGCCATATAACCAAACCTATTTGAAAGCAACACAGAAAGGTGATTACACACTCATTCACTGTTGGCTCTCCTAGGGAACAACAAAAGGATATGGAAGCATCACCACCACTTTTGATGCATCCTTCTAAAGTGTTTGAGGAACCCCAAGGTTTGCCCTCCCATCATCATCATGATTCTCCTAACGAAGATTCTACTATTTTTCTTGGCAACCCATCACTAACACTTCGACCTTCAAGATATCCTTACCTTCAAAAAAGTGACATTAATATAGTACAATAACTTGCACAAATTCAACTAGAAAAACAAGCAACGAAGCTCCTTACTTTGATATTTGAGGAAAAAGCTATTTTTAAGGAGGGTGGCATGTTAGGATCCCACATCCTAACATTACTTATTAATTATTATTTATTACTTTAATTATATATTTCATTATTATTGAAAAGTCATGGTTGAAAATTCATGATTGAAAAGTCATGATTGAAAAGTCATGATTGAAAGGTCATGATTGAAAAAGTATATATATATGATATGAGAGGAATCCATATCAAATCATCCATGAAGAAGAATATATAATTTTTTATTGAATGCATTGGAGGGACCTTCCTACCAGTGAAGTTATTCTTTTAATTTAGATTTTATTTTAATTAATTATTTATTAAAATTATGCTAGAACCTTTAGGGTTCTACCAAAAATTAGCATCAAAAATTTGAAGCGAAGCCTTCAAACTGCTCCAAGATTCCTTTTTAGAACCATAAATACAACCTCCTTGACCACCTTCTCTGTACCCATCCCATTCAACCATATTAAAGTGATTGATGCATCAAGTAAGGATGAGGTAGACATTCCCAAAATGACCCATTATGGCCAAACTTACACTCTACAAGAACTACACTCAAATTTCCCCCCAATTGTGAGTTCTTGCCATATAACCAAACCTATTCGAAAACAACACAGAAAGGTGATTACACACTCATTCACTGTTGGCTCTCCTAGGGAACAAAAAAAGGATATGGAAGCATTACCACCACTTTTGATGCATCCTTCTAAAGTGTTTGAGGAACCCCAAGGGTTGCCCTCCCATCATCATCATGATTATCCTAAGGAATATTCTACTATTTTTCCTAGAAACCCATCACTAACACTTCGACCTTCAAGATATTCTTACCTTAGAAAAAGTGACATTAAGATAGTATAAGAACTTGCACAAATTCAACTAAAAAAATAAGCAACGAAGCTCCTTACTTTGATCTTTGAGGACAAAGCTCTTTTTAAGGAGGGTGGCATGTTAGGATCCCACATCCTAACATTACTTATTAATTATTATTTATTACTTTAGTTATATATTTCATTATTATTGAAAATTCATGGTTGAGTAGAGGAATAAGTGAAAATAATTTTGATTAGAATTGATGAGCTTTTTGGAGGGACGTTTTTCGTAGGACTGCCCAAACTATCGAACTTGTTTCGGCCATATTTCACTCATCCGGACTCGGATTGAGCTAAAATTTTGAGGGTAGATGCCTGAAAAACCCTAGAACGTCTCCACCAATTTTTAGATCATTTGGAGCAACACAGATCCTAGCGCATCCCTATGTGTGAACGAGATTTTTGGCAAGCGATTGTGCGAGGGTTTCATCTGGGTTGAGTGCAAGCAGATCCAGAGGTTGGTTTTTAGGGCCTTCGGGCCCTAGCGGCCAATATTTTTGTGGTTTATACTCAATATTTTAGCAGGATATGTTGCAAGGGATCCAATATGGGTTAGAAATTTATCTTTCAATAGATCATGTTGTGAACTTGAGTGACAACGACTTCCAATTTGCTGCACAAAATAAAAGTGAAAACCATACCTTTCCACGACGTCTAGGGCAAGGATTAAAGAGATCACGAAACAAGTTTCAAGCAGCTGATCAAAAAATGGCTCAGATCTCAAGTGAATCTGGTGCTAAGGTGCACCCACAAAATAAATCTACTATGCAAACCCCTGTCAAGGGTAAGAATTTTGAAGACTCAGCCCCAAAAATGAATTTTAGGGATGCCCTCCATGGTGGACAACCTCAGCCCAATGCTAATATTAATCTTAGGGCTTCCCATAAACCTCTAAGAATGCCCAAGATTGATCCCAGGAAAATGGAGTCAGGATGTCTTAAAGCAGCTGATGGAACTCCTATTGTTAAGCTTGATATGGGTAACATTCAGACTGGCATTGAAGATCTGGAAAAAAGAGGACTAATTTGTCGGTTCGTGGGTTTTCATCCGAGCCTACCTGCTTTCAAAGTCTGGGCTGCAAAAAGCTGGAAAACTAAAGGTGAGTTACAAATCTCTATTTATCCAAATGGTTATTTTCTTGTTTTATTTGCAAATAATGAAGATAGAGAGAAAACTTTTCAAGGGGGTCCCTAGTTTTTTGGAAGGGCAGGGCTTTTCATGAAGCCCTGGCATACTAAATTTAAATCCAAAGAAGAGATGCCTTCTATAGCTCCCGTGTGGGTTAGACTCTTTGGCCTCCCTATTGAATTTTGGAATCCTACTATTTTTTCTTCAATTGGAAACTCTTTAGGAACTTTTATGATGACTTTTGATTGTACTCAAAATTTTGAACATATTATTTATGCTCGGATTTGTGTTTTAATGGATTTTGACAAACCCCTACCTAAAAATATCACATTACAATTTGGGGAAGACACTTGGGAGCAAGTAGTGGACTATGAGAACATTCCTTTTCGTTGTAGAATTTGCCATGAATATGGTCATTTGGCTAGTGCTTGCCCAAATAAAATTCCTGATCAAAAGAAAGAAGATATAAACTCAGCAGGTTTCCAACTGCCTAAGAAGAAGAACACTCAGAAAAACCAGTTATGAAGGATCAATCAAAGTCATGTGCTAATATGTTTGAAATCCTTTCCACAAATGATGTCCCAAGTGAGGAAGGGGAAATAGTGGAAACATAAATCTTAGAAACACAATATAAATATGAAGGGAAGAACTCAGAGATAAACCAACAAATCAAAGGTTTTCAACAGAAAAAAAAGGAGAAAATTTACACAAGAAAAACAATCTTTTAAATGTCAAAACTTCAAATAATACAGGTCCCAATATAGACACTGTTGAACCCTCTAGTAAAATTTTGGCTGTGTACGAGCATTCTTCAAGGTTAGAAGCCATCTCAGATTCAATTGGAGTAAGTCAAGAAATAGGGAAAAAAATTGAAGATGGATTCTAATCAAAAGGCAGGTCGCAAGACCAATCAATATCATATGGTAAAAGAAGGTGAAAAGCTTGTAGAGGAAGGTAAGATTAATGCCCTTCCCAAATTTTTTAGCACTGGTATTAATGAAGATCATCACTTGGAATATTAGAGGACTCAAAGGGAGTCTTTCAAAACAAAATGAAATTAGAAGAATGATTCAGATAAATCATCCACATCTTGTTTTCCTTCAAGAAACGAAGATGTCAATGGAGGATATGGACTCAATTGCTAGTAAAATTTGGCCAGCTAGAAAAGTGGTTTCCCTCAGTTCCCAGGGGACTTCTGGTGGCATTGCTTGTCTTTGGGACCCAAAAGAGGTAGTTATTCACCATATGATTGGCAGTTGGGGTATTTTGGCTATAGCTATTCAAAGTAGACATTCCAACCAAATTATGCTCTACATTACTATTTATGCTCCAACTGCTTTGGAGGAAAAAAGAAGACAGTGGAAGAATATAACTCATATTATCTCTCATTTTCCTGAAGCTTGGATCTTGATTGGAGGAGATTTCAATACCATCCTCTCTCTAGATGAGAAAATGGGAGGAAATAGAAATTTGGACAAAAGCACTGACCTCATGAGCGAATATATTTCAAACCTCCATCTTGTGGACATCCAACCAGATAATGGCCTTATGACTTGGTCTAATAGAAGGTAAGGCTTAGCGTGTATAATGGAGAGATTGGATAGGTTTTTGCTCTCTAAAAATTTCTTAATCCATGGTCACATTCCTAAAGTGAAGACTCTTAACAATGTTGGTTCGGATCACTGGCCAGTCATGGTGGAAATGTGGAAAACTAATGTGAGTTTCTCTCCTTTTCATTTTCAATTAATGTGGCTTAGAGATAGTTCCTTTAGACCTCATGTGCAACAATGGTGGAAGGAAGGTAAGCCTAGGTATGGGACTAAGATGTTCATTTTTGCCAAAATACTGCAATACATTAAATCCAAAATCAAGACTTGGAACTGGAAGGAGTTTGGGGATGTTCATAAAAAAACATGAAGTTATTGCTCAACTTGAAAATTTGAATAATAAAATCCGTTTAGATGGCCTCACAGAGAATAGAAGTGCAGATGAAATTAAACTCACAACTCAGTTAGAGGAATGGGAAAAAAGAGAACTCTTATGGAAGCAAAAATCTAGAATTCAATGGCTCAAAGAAGGAGATCGAAACACAAATTTCTTCCACAAATGTCTTCTTGCTCGCAGATCTCACAACTTTATTTCTTCCCTAAAATCAGATTCTGGAGATGTTGTCTATACTTGGGATGGCATGAGCTCTATTGTTGTCGATTACTTTTCCAATATTTTTGTTGCTACTCCTCTTGACTCAACTTCTCAACAAAATGTTCTTCAAGCAATCCCTTCTCTTATCACTTCTGAGGAGAACTCTATTTTGATTGCTCCTGTTACTATCAATGAGCTTCAACATGTAGTTTTTAAAATGCAAAAAGGGAAAACCCCAGGTCTTGATGGTTTTCCCATTGAGTTCTACCAAGAGTTCTGGGATATCCTTCATGCTGATTTATTAGAGGTGGTGGAAGAAGCTAGGAAAGCCAAAGAAATTTTGAAGGTTATCAATAAAACTTATATTACTCTTGTTCCAAAAGCTCAAGAGGTTGATCACATCTCAACTTTTAGACCTATTGCTTTATGTAATGTTCTCCTCAAAATCATTACTAAGATCATGGCAGAAAGGTTGAAGCCTCTTTTGCATAAGATTATTTCCCCTGAGCAAGGGGGTTATGTGGAAGGGCGTCAAATAGTAGATGAGATAGTTCTTGCTCAGGAAGCCATCCATTCCATGGATATGCAAAAATCTCCTTCCATGTTCATTCGGTTAGACTTATCCAAAGCTTATGACAGAGTGGATTGGCACTTCCTTATCAAAGTTTTGAGGCAATTTGGTTTCTCTAAGGATTGGATGGATTGGATTATGGGATGTATCTCTTCAGTTTCCTACTTAGTTCTTATCAATGGCAGACCTTCTCAGTCATTCCCAGCTTCCAGAGGTATTAGGCAAGGTGACCCGCTTTCCCCTTATTTATTCATCATTCTTGTTGAATGCTTGGGTAGGACTATAACCAAAAAGAGGGAAAACAAAACCCTTGAGGGAGTTACCATTGCTCATGGAGCTAGACCTATCTCTCATCTTCAATTTTTTGATGACTCTACTCTTTTAGGTAAAGCTACAGTTAAGGAAGCTTCTAATATTAAGCAAATCATTAGCTATTTTTCTAAGGCTACTGGGCAGTTGATCAATGAAGACAAATCTAAAGTTATTTTCTTTCACTGCTCTACTAGACAGGAATCCATGATCTTGGATAAATTAAGATATAATAAGTCCTCCCTTCCGATCACTTATTTAGGTATTCCCATCAATATTCAAAGGCAAAAAAAATATTGGAATTGGTTGTTGGACAAAGTCAAGAAGAAAATTGGAAAGTGGACCAACAGGTGGCTTTCTTCTGGGGTAGAATCACCTTGGTAAAATCAGTCCTTCAAGCTATTCCTATTTATGTTTCTTCCATGTTGAATATCCCAAAGGTTGTTCTTCGAGAACTAGATCAAATCAGTCATCGATTCCTCTGGAGTGGTACTAAGGAGAAAATAAAATGGGCCTTGGTGAAATGGGACACTTTATGTCTTCCTAAGAATGAAGGGGGTTAGGATTCTGGTCTTCTATTAATAACAACAAAGCTTTAGCTGCTAAATTATATTGGAGGATGTTGCATAACCCCAATGCTCTTTGGGCCAATAATCTTCGTGCTAAATATGTTGAGAACAAAAGTCTTGAAGACCTTGTTCGCTATCATCTTCCTACCAAAGGTTCTTCCATTTTAGCAGTTCTTAAGATGGTGAGGATTTGATAAAGAAAAATTTATTTTGGATCATTCATAATGGTCAGAGGAAATTTTTGGATAGATTCTTGGGATGGTCACAAGCCTTTGATAACTCAGTTTCCCGATTGGAGGCCTTGGATGGAGGAGCTTCACCGAGCTAACTGGATAAAGGTGGCTAATTACTGTCGGTACCATATTGGTAATTCAAAGGTTGGTAGATATTGGATCCCTATTGAGGACTGGCCTATTCAAATCCTAGAAAGGCAAAGACAAGATATCCAAGGCATCCTTCATATGAGGTCTCTCTCTTGGTCCCATGAAAAATATTGTTTTGGATGGAACAACACTACTAAGGGTGAGTATTCAGTTGCTCAAGGTTATTTGACCTTATGCCATAATAATCCCAACCAATATTCTGACATATTTTCTCAGTTGTGGGCTCAAAAGCTCTGGCCTAAGGTGAGGTTCTTTATTTGGCTTTTATTGCATCGTAGGGTGCTTACTGGTGAGCAACTTATGAAGCATGGTTTTCATGGCCCTTTTAGATGTGAAATGTGTGGAGAGAATGTAGAAACTCTCAGCCATATTTTTATTGAGTGTACTTTAGCCTCTGAGCTATGGAGGAGAATGGCCACTTTACTTGGCTTACAGTGGTCCAATTTTTTAACGTTTGAACAACTTTGGAGGGATTGGCCTAAACAAGAGGGTGTTGATCATTTTATTAGGCAGTTAGTTTGGATGGGTTCTACCATTCTTCTTTGGAATATCTAGAATGAAAGGAACAATCAAATTTTTAATCAAGATAGGAAGGATATTCACTATATTTGGCAAAAGACCATAGCCAACTTAGTTGAATCAGTCCATCATCTCCTTAATCACCCCCAAAACTTCCACCAAATATGGGATCAAGTGATGCAAATATTGAAGATTAAATCTTCTAAGGGCAACCAACTTAAAGGGAATGTAAGTATTTGTAAGATGGATAGGACTAGAAATTGGCAACCTCCTCCTAAGGATTTTGGTAAAGTCAATACTGATGGAGCCTCTAGAGGGAACCCTGGAAAAGCTAGTGCGGGAGGAATTGGTAGACTTTCAGATGGCTCCCTGGTTTTTACTTTTGCTGAGAATTTGGGTATTCTTTCCAATAACCTTGCTGAGGGGTATGGTATCCTCAGAGGCCTTCAAGAGGCTACTAAGGTTGGATGGGAAAAGGTGTTAGTTGAGTCTGACTCTCAACTCATGATTAATATTTTGAAGAATCCTTCTAAGAATCATAAGGTTGATTGGAGAATAAAAAGAATTATTGAGAAGATTCAATTAATCCAGATGGGATTTTTGAAAGTTGATTACAATCATGTGGTCAGAAATCAAAACAAGAGTGTTGATGCTTTAGCTAATTGGGCTTTGGACAAAGGTGATCTTACTTGTTATGGCCACCCTCCTAGATGGTGGGCTTCACAAATAAGGGAAGCTCTTCTTTCTATCATTTCTTTGGATGGCTCCAGTTCTGAAGGTTCCTAGTTTCTTCTTGCTTTATTTTTGCTTCTCTTTGGTTCGGTCAGGGTATTTTAGTTCCCTAGCTCAAACTATTCTTTCTTTTGTTTCCTCTGTTGATTCTTGCCTTAAAAGTCTTTTGGTCTAGAAAGGTCATTGTTATGTTCAATTTTTTTTTTTTTAATTTTTGTGGTGTGTATGTTTTTTGTTTTGTTTTGTTTTTGTGTTCTTTGTGTTGTTTTTTGTTGTTCTTATGTTTTTGTTGTTTTGTGTTTTTTTTATTGTTCTTGTGTTTTTGTTGTTCTTGTTCTTGTGTTTATGTATGTTTGTGTTAATTCGTGTTTTTGTGTGTGAGTGTTTTCTATGTTTTTTGTTTTTTTTACTGTCTATTGTTGGTTGTTTTTTTATTTTTATTTGTTAATTTTTAGGTTTTGGTTGTTTGTGTTTTTCATGTTTTTGTTGGTTATGTCTTTGTAGTGTTCTGTTGTTTTTGTCATGTTTGTGTTTTGTTATGTTGTTCTTGTGTTTTTCTATGTGGTTCGTGTTGTGGTTTTTTTATCTTATTGTGTGTGTGCTTGGTTGTGCTTTTTCTTTTTGACACACTCAAGGAGCATGTTTTTTATTTTATTTTATTATTTTTATTTTATTTTTATTTTTTAAATCTTATTGTGTGTTTGTTTGCTCCTTGAGTATGTCAAAGGTGGTAGGCCAGGATCGTACCCTGGGCGATTTTGGTGGATTGGATACCCCTGCCTCCTTGGGTCTTACCCGAAAGTGGCATCCCTTTTGGGATGTTTTCCACAAATAAAAAAATTCATGGTTGAAAATTCATGATTGACAAGTCATGATTGAAGAGTCGTGATTGAAAAGTCATGATTGAAAGGTCATGATTGAAAAAGTCTATATATATATGATATGAGAGGAATCCATATCAAATCATCCATGAAGAAGAATATATAATTGTTTATTGAATGCATTGGAGGGACCTTCCTACCAGTGAAACAATGATTCTTTATAAAAGTGATTATTTTAATTTAGATGCTATTTTAATTATTTATTTATTAAAATTGTGCTAGAACCTTCAGGGTTCTACCAACAATTATCATCAAAAATTTGAAGCGAAGCCTTTAAACTACCTTAGGATTCCTTTTTAGAACCAAAAATACAACCTCCTTGACCACCTTCTCTATCCCCATCCCATTCAACCATATTAAAGTCACCTCCAACAATCCAACATGCATAAGGTAAATGTTGTTGCATCCAATCCCATAAGATCATCCACTCACTAGAGGTGTGAGGATCATACAGAGAACAAATTCCAATCACCTGATCAGCTATAGAAATCATAGCCTAGCATATTCTACCATAAGGATCCTCCCCTATTACACCATCGAGGAAGCCAACCAAGGTTTAACAGCAAGGACCACCCCACTTGACCCTCTATCATGCATAGAAGACCACCAAATCCCATTCCAAATTTTACTCAAACAACTATGGAGAGAAAAACCATCAGCCTTGACCTCCTGTAAACACACAACATCAACACTAACACTATGCAAAAAATTACTCACCAAACATCTTCTAGGGGGAATTGACATTTCCCAAACATTCCATGAACTAAATTCAATTTTTGTTGGGAAACAACATAACTTAAAGCATCAAACTAATTTCCAAGTTGAGTAGGCCTTCCTTTGGGATATATACTCCTATCTATAGCTAAAATTTTACTTTTCCTCCTACCCTTAATGGCATATAAATATTCACTTAGATTTCTATAGACCTCTATTGACTAATTAAGATGGTTGTTGTCCTTGGAAGTAATAGTTCCTTCGCTAGATTTCCCTCGAGAAGAAATGATATCTTTTTCAACTTAGAAGACCTATCTGATGAGTCATTATCCTCTCTAATTTTTTGAATAATCCTCCAATCTGAATATCCCTTACTAACCACTAATTGTTTGACCAAATCAATCTCCATATATGGTGGCTCCTCATTTTTGTCCCTACTTTTTTTATCATTCCCACTAATAACAGAGGTTCCTAAAACATTCTTGACCTTCTCTACCTTCACTTACAGGGTAATCCCAAATGAGGTGTTCTTGATATTGACAAAAAAACCAAGCATTAGGAATATTTAGATAACATAGCTCCTGATAAATTACCCCTTCCTAGGTAACAATATTCAAAGACTTAGGTAGCTTTCTTTGTAAATCTACTTCAACACATACCCTAGGACTAAATATGAAAGATGTGCTTGTTGCATGTTCAATAAGAATTATTCCAAAAATTTGAGCCATAGATTGCAACATAACCTGAAACTTAGATTATATAACCACAAACTTGATCCAAAGGGTATACCTAGGCTAGAACACATCTTTGGGATCAAATTTTGGATGCCACGATTACACAAAAGCCAGAAATTCAACAATCGACCAAGTTCTAAACTATAGAGAATATCAAGAAGCATTTTAATTTTAGAAAATAACTAAGATATATCTACTTCCTAACCCCCAGTAAAATTGGACATGCACTCCTTTGGCTTCCCAGTTCAACCTGACCCACTTTTGGAAATCCATTTTTAAAGGCATTTTCCTAAGAAAAATAGAATAATCCCATTATTTAATAAATTATTCCTAGATGCCAAGTATTCCTCATGCTCCTCCATAATGAATGTGAACTCATTGTCACCCATATCTACCAGCAATGAGTCCATTATATCAAGTCGGGCAGCTTCATCTTCAAAAACATCATCACTAGGGTAACCAAAAACCTCCCTGTCTACTATCATTCCTTTTCTCAAACCTCTACTCTTAGTAGCCTTAGTAAATATTTTTCAATCCTTCTAAGGCCTTCACCAATGTCCCTAGTACTACCAATACTCATCCCATACATGCAATATATATTTCCAGTAGGAAAGCCTTCAAACCCACAACCCTTTGAAGACTTACTTGGTAGCTCAGGAAAGGCAGCATGATATTTCAAGTCAGAGGCTTCATAAAAAAGTGTAGGGCTCCAAATGATCCTAGCAATCATATTTTTTCCTTTCATGGAGCATTCACCAATGATTTTGCATCATGCCATTTATCGTTAGTCAAAATTAGGGTCAAATAATTTATTGATCTGCATCTTCTTTCCTAAATTAATGCCTTCAACAAAATCGAGCAGAGGCTCCTTACACACCCGATCATCCTTCGACATAGATAGCAAATAATTATTTGTGATGGCTTGAACATATTTTTGCACACCTTCGATTCTCAAAGGAATGTTTAAAGCAACACCTTGGATGCCTTGTGAACCCTTGAAACCTTGCAATAAATATTTAGAACCTTTTGTGACACCTTTGTCCTCAATATCATCCATTGCCAAAGATCCATATAAATCAAAAACTCCATTAGAATAGATGCACAATCCCAAACTAGCATTTTTAGACACCTAAAAACCTCTCCCTCTTGATCCTCATGACACTCTTCCTCTTGACGCCTTCTCCAATTCACCTTTCTAAGGCACTATAGAATTAAGGCTTACATGAAAATAGACCTCTGGATTTTTTTCCTTCTTGAAAAACCCCTTGTATAAATTTTACATACTACACAATTGTAATATTTTTTAGGTTTCAAGAGGCCTATAAAATCATCAAAGTAATGTATGAGATGCATGATAAGCTTTTGAGATAGTAAGGTATGCATTTCTTGAATTTTACTCATAGTTAGCATTGATATTGCATGTATAATAATTAAATATTTGGTATAACTATCTACAAAATTGGAAAAATATGAAATACCCTACTAAGCATCTCAAGAGATACCCTATCCTACCTTCGGTCAAGCAAAAATCAAATCTGGTAAAATGAAAAAATGGTAAAATAAGGTGCTCCAATAGATCAGGTACTCCTAAATGACCTTGCTTTGGAATAAAAAGAGCTCCTAAACAATGTATCATAAAAGAAATAGGGTAAACTTTTGAATTTGTGTATGCATAGGAAAATGGAATGGGAACATGTTCAAAAAAAATAAAAATAAATTTTTTTTTGATGCGATACCCGAAATGCCACTTCATTTGATTGATCTTCATTCGATGGTTAGTGTTGCAGACTTCATTTTCAAATCTAATGATGGGAATCCAATCCAACCATAATTCAAAAAATTACACATGGTGACCATCATGGTTTTGTCACAATAGCATGCTTCACAACGTCCCACCGAGCCTCGTAATCATATGCTACTCTAGAGCCATGTGACCACTTCATTTCAAGGTGGACATGATAATGAAATCCAAGTATGACGGAGTTACAAAGTTTAAACCACATGAATTACATCATGCAATTAAGATCATTGATTTGATGATCAACCATCCATGATTTTGCATGGTAAAGTATCTCATCAACATGATAAGTGGAATTTTTCCAACTACCACACTCCATATGTCTTATATTTTTAAAATTCTTTATCAGGTAAATCAACAACTAACACACATCTCAATAGTGCATGGAGGATGCAAATTTTATACATGTGTTTTTCAAAAGTATTTGTGCTATCTTTTGAAGCTTATCACCATGCTCAAGAATGATAAGCACATGAATTGCAATCATCACCCTAATTTTCCTAAAAACCACACCTTACTCTATAGAAAAATAATAATTACAAAGAAATTACAGGTAAAATAAAAAAAATTAGATATTACAGAGAGAAAAATCCAGAAGTGCCATTAAGATTTGTGGGAGAGTGAGTGTATATTTGAGTTGCAATAGAATTTTATAGATGAAGGTGTAACAAGGAAACGTGGTGGTCATAAGTGTAAACCATAACTAAACACAATCAAATAATTGTAGCACCATCTAGATATTGTATAGATATTTTAGTAGCTAGGATGGATGTTATTTCTATGAAAATTTGATGGTCACTTAGAAGGATTGGAAGCAGAGTTTGACAAAATCCTTTGAATCAAAAAAGAAACTATAAATGGGATGTGAATAGAGGTAACCCCCATTATACTTAGATAGATTTTTGAATTACCACTTCAGGGTATAAAATTGGTTGTCATTTAAAGCATATTTTTGAAGTAGTTAATAATTTTCAAGAATATGGGGATCTTAAACCCCAAATGCAAACCAAAAAAGACATCTATAAAGGGATAAAATGCACTAGCCTTTAGAAACCATGGGATGAAGTGGACACCTGGGTCATTCGATACCTGATCTATGAAGGTCATTTTGTCATATTATTCGAGAATCATATTAAACCCTCACCCATCAGAGGTATGGTGGAATAAAACCTAATATTTTTTTACATGGTGAAATTGGTAGCCGCCACGAATCCGGGCAGGTTGTCCATATTTTATGGCTACCATAGTATTCTGCATTGTCCATCCCAAAATCCGCCACATAGATCTTTGTGCAGTCCGACCCTATAACTTCCATGCCACAATCATTTAAAACCTTTTATGTCACTGAAATAACCAAGAAAGGAACAAGCGTTCAGTCCAACGAGGCCCGATATTTGAACCTTGGACCTCCACCCCTTATGGGGTTTGGATGAACCAGTTGGTCTACACCTCGAGACCTAAGAAAACCTAATATTAGAATCAACATTCCCCTATACTTGCACTAGGCCTTACATGACATGGCCAAAATATATCAGGAAGGGAAAGGATCAGTTAGGCATCATGGCCTAATTAAACTAGTCTACAAACACCATTTTAGAGGGAACCCTAGGACCTTCATCAGGTTTTTTTAACCTTAGATAGAGGCCTCTATGGACACACCTAAAAGTAGGGTTACTACTAAATAGAGAGAAAATTTTGCCTCAAATCATAGATAGATACCTGCTACAGTCAGGACAAAAGAAGATAAGAAAAGAAAAAATAAATTTAACCCTATAGAGAAATGTAGAACTAGGAGGGTGATCATAAGGACAAAGAAAACTAAAATGTCTACTCAGGTAGATGTTTCTCCCCATAAGAAGCCTTTTGATTCTAATACAAAAGAAGATCAGGCTAGTCAAGAAGGTTCATCCTCTATAAAGAAATATTTTACTAAAGAAAACTCTTCTTCCATAGAGGAAGAGTATCAACCAAAGCCATAAAGCTAAATCAGAACAACTAGGTCTACTACTAGAAAAAAAAGTTGAGTATCTTGGTAACACATAGGAAACAGAGTCAAAAAAACCAAGGAGATCCATAAGATAGGAAGTAGGCACCTCTGAGTAACAATAAAAAGAGAAAATTAAGGCACAATAGGATGCACCTACACCACCTCTTTTTAGGATTTTGTGGCAACAACAACATGTAGCTACTTAGGAACAACAAAAAAAACCTCTTGAGCCACCAAAATCAGCAAAAAGGAAGTCATTTGTAACAAATGAAATAGAGGACCCAATTATGGAGACCCCTACAGAGGAATAAGGACCAATGGAGGTGGATTCTCCACTTAAAATGACATTACCTACTTATTCTTAAGAATCATCAAATTTTGAAGAAGCTACAAAATTAGAACCTAAATATCCCATGAAAGTTGCTAGGGTGATTGTTAAAATGTAGCTAACATGGATAGAAAAGCTAAAAAAAAATAATAAAGAAAAAATATGTATATATATATATATGTATGTAAACTATTATAGGAATTGTATGACCTGAAAGATAAAATGAGCAAAATTAAAAAATTTGCCTCTTGAATTTATTCAAGGAAAATAAGTAGCAAAAAATCTACTTAATTTAGCTAAACAAGTTCAAAAATGAGAGTGCATAGGAGATCACTCAAACACCTCCTAAAAATTGAAGAGACCATTTCAGAATAGGAACCATCCCCTTCTGATCCTATCATAGTTGATGTTTTTATAGAAGAGCAACAAATGGAAGGATTTATTTTCATCTCGAAGGGTAGGGAAAGATCCCATAGAGACTGGAGAGTGCTCCAACCAAAGAGTAGGTACCTCAAAGCTTGAACAAAAAAAAAATTGCAGGAGAAACCAACAATACAAGATGGTCCATAATGTCAAACTTAGGAAGATGCTCTAGAATGTTTGACATAGTAAAATGCTCCAAAACATCTAACTCAAGAAGATGTGCTAAATAAAATAACACGTGAAGAAGCTAAAAAATAGCAAAGCATTCAGTTAAATTCTCTATATCAAGATACTTCAGCAAGGGTAGCTCCAATATTAGAGGTTGAACCAATGCAATTGGAAAAATAGATGAGGAAGAAGTTAAACAGGTTCTTGTAAAATCTATAAATATAATTCATGTTGTAGAAATTGGAATGCAAGCTGAAATGCCCCCAATTCCTATTGACCCACCGATAGTAATGCCTCAACTAAACATAATTTTTTTGGTGGAACATAATACAACTATAGCAAGGTGGATGGCCCACTTTCATGCACTATAAGATCATCTTACAACATCATGGCCATTGGAAGAGCAAAATAGAAGATAGGCTAAAGAAATTACAGTCCTGCAAACTAAAGTGAGGGATTTATGCCTCATAGCAGAGCAATTGGTGCAATGCAAGAGACCTACCAAACTTTATAGCTTGTTCCTCAAGGAAATTTTTTACATATGGTAGGTAATGAGGATATGCTCTAATATTTCCTATGATCTATCCTCTAACCAATATTTTTTTGATGCATATTTGCAAAATCCTAAGGAGCAGAGGATACCCTAGATAGAACTATGGATACCCATTTTGGAGATGATAAAAGAGCAAATATATTCCAAGTCTAATAAAAATGACAAAATTAATAAATAGAACTATGGATACCCTAGATAAAACTATGTTAATGGATACCCTAGATAGAACTATGGATACCCACCTCGTTGTTGATGAACAAGCATGAGGGGGATCACCAGTCACTCAAAATTTGTACCATCATAATTGATCTAGAATGCATTGAGAGGATTCAGATCAAACTACTACCTTTACAATAGGTATACCCCCAAGGTTGAACCTAGGTCTCTTCTTGGTAAGTGCTTAGCCAAATAGACAATTACCAATCCACCTATTAGAGTTAGAGTATATTACATCATTTGGGTCATGTAAATGTACCACCTTTGGTACATAGTTAGAGTAGGATATTACTTTAGGGGAAGTTAGCTAGTTACTTCAAGCAATGTAATAAATGCACAAGTGTCAATGTGCAAGTTGTAATGTGCAAGGTGTCCCCTTGTACAACTAGGTAGAGTGTTGGCCAAGGAATCTATCTTCCTATATAAAGGGTCTCATAGAGACATATCAAATATCAAGTGCATTGTAGTAGAGAGTAGTAGATAGTAGTAGAACTCTTGTATGGAGTACAATGTAGCTCTTTAGCTTGTATTAATGGAGTGACCATTACCTCCATATTGCATTGTATTTTTATCATTTCTATTTATAGTATATTTCAGTCATATTGCAGAATTACTTTCTTTCATATTTTTTGTATCTTATTAGGACCTGTGTTAGATCTCTCCCACTACATATATCCTCAAAATCTAACAGTGGTATCAGAGCCATGGTGAATCAAGATAGGAATAGGGAGAGTCACAAGTGAGGACTGAAATAAATCTCAGTTACAAAAATTTTGAGATTACATCTGGCTAGAGTCTTTCCACAGAGTTGCAGGAAAACTCGTGAAGACTAGGACTCAACATTCATTCCACTAGTTTGATGGATCAACTAGTGAAGACTACTGATCTCAAGAGATCTAGATCTTTTCATGCTAACTATTATCTAAAGTTCTTTGTTGCAGAAAAATAGACATTGTGGAAGAGACTCCAGGAGTAGAGTCTTGGTGAAGTTTGGAGATTGGAGATCTCCATTGCTAGATTGAAAAAATTCACATTGCAAAAAGGCCATAGAAGCCTTGATCCAGAAGAAATACCATAGAAGCCTTGATCCAGAAGAAAGGCCATAGAAGCCTTGATCTAGAAAAAGGCCATAGAAGCCTTGGTTCAAAATTATAAATTCTTTCGTTCCAGTTTCTAACAACTTGTTGCAGGAAAAGGAGATTCAGGAAAAAGGTTGGGAAGCTTCCTACAAGAGAGCTAGGAAGAATATCTTCTTAGAATCATTCTAGCACTTGCAAAAACAAGGAGAAGATTAAATATTTCAAATACCTTGAAAAAAGGTCTCATTACAAGAGCTGCAAATCCTGCAGATTGCAGAAGTAAAGAAAAGGCAACAATAGCCTTATAGAAGACTCAAGGAAGAAGAGACTCTAGAAGATGAGTCAAGGAGGAGATAGGAGATTGGTGATCTCCATTCAAGATCAATACCTACAGAGTGTAGAAGTAGAAAAGGCCACAGAAGCCTTAATTCTGAAGAAGACTTCAGAGAAAAATTCTAATTTTCGAAGAAGATTCTTGATTTAGAAGAAGACTCTAGAGAAGAATTCCTGATTTAGAAGAAGAATTCTTGATTCAAAAGAAGACTCTAGAGAAGAGTTCCTAAAGAATACTCCAAAGAAGAGTCCATGAAAAAGGAGATTGGTGATCTCCATTAAAGCCTGCAAATCGTAGAAGAAAATAAGGACCAACAAGATCCCATTCTAGAATCCAGAAGCAATAGATTTTAGAGATCCTAGAAGAAGATCTCATCACCAACACTTCCAAAAGTAGAAGGTTGAATAAAAGGTCTCAGTTGGAAGACCAAAGAAGTTGCAAGATAGAAGACCTTGGAGAGGTCTCAAGGAGGAAAAATAAGAAGGCTTGGAGAGCCTTGTTGTAGAGCTCATAGAAGCATCATCAAAAGAGTTCCTAGGAGAACTCATTGGAGAAATCCACTACCAAGGAGAAAGCTCCTGATAGTGAAGGACTTGGGACAATTGTCACCATCCAAAAACAAGCCCAAGAGAAGAAGAATTTGGCAAGGAGTGCCAAATCCTAGAAGAAGAATCCAGTGAAGACCTCAAGATATTCAAAATCTTGAGAAGAAGAAGATCCTATTTGAAGTTAGAATTCAACAAGAATATTGAAGGAGGATTCAGATAGAAGAAGCCTACCAAATCTAAGAGATTTGGAGATTACCTCTCACAGCAAGAAGGTACAGTTTAGAGAAAAGAGTTCTCTGAATCTACAATAGAAAATAGAAGATCACTAGAAGGATCAAGCCACCAAACTCTAGGCTCAAGATAGAAGGTTCAAGACCACAGTTTGGTGAAGCAAGAAGTTATTCTGGACAACCAACAAGAAGCTACAAATTCATCCATTACAAGGTAGCAACTTGGTGAATCAAAACACCAAGATCTACATCTACTACAGAAGCCATTAAAGGTAAGCAACTAGGGTGCAATTAGTTGAACTTCAAATTAGGGTTCATTATCAAATTCCATTAAGCACCATATTTGGATTAAAATTTGCAAGAAGAAGAACCCATATTATAGTCTTCAAGAAAGTGCAAAAAGGAGAATTCATTTTAAGATATATTTGCACATTAAATAGGAGTTGGATATTTTTGAAAGAAATAAAATTATCACCTACCTATTATCTATTTAGAAAGCAAGAATACTACATCCTACAATATTGATTGTAGTGAAAAATTGTAGAATACTCATTAAGGGTTCATTACAGATTACTCTTGAAAAGTTGTAGAAGATTATTAAGTGCATTTAAAAATTATTTTGAGAGTTTATTGGAGCAATAAGGTGAGATTATTGTTACCATTAAAGTGCATTATTAATCCATTAGCACTATACTAGTTGATCTTTAACTAGTTACTCTCAAAAGGATTAGTTTGTGTTTGTTGATTGTTAAAGATCAAGGACACAAAACCAACAGATTATCAAAGTGTCTAGAGACACTATTTGGTGCATAGAACCTACAACATTTCATGGCCCAAAGAAGCCACCAAAAATTAGATCAGATTCCTCCAAGGAGTGGAGAAGAAAGCCACCATAAAATCAGCAAAAGAAGCTTCAAATCGAGACTTGGTGAGTCTCAGATTCAAAGTGCACTAAAGGCTATTTACAAAAAAAAATAGTGCAAAAATTACTTCTACAAAAAGCTTCTATCTACATGGTTATTAGCTTGGGTTTATTACCAAAGTAACCAAGCAAAGGAGAGAGTTGTCTAGCAAAAGAGACAACGTCAAATCAGCCCTTGCCTACAAGAAAGCCACCATTAAAACCAGCAGAATAGAGTGCAAAAGGAGGTGCAAAAAGAAGGTATTCTATTTACAATTTTATTTACATTATCTTGCACTAGACTAATATATCCTACGTAGGAAAAAGGATAGAGTTTAAGTGCCACAAAGGCACATTCTTCATAAGGGAAAATCAGCTCAAAGCGGTCATGTAAAGAGCATTCTCCAAGCAAGGTAGAAGAGCCTCTCAAAGGGCTCATATCCTCCATGGTTTTGAATAGTCGTATCAAGCTACCTGCAAGCATAACATAAGGAGAAATATTATCTACAAAGGCAGGTTGAAATAAGAAGAAACAAAGCATAAGAAAAGAAGGCTATACCAGCTAGACGTACATCCATAAGGAGCACTCAAGGGCACCATTGGAGTACCTCAAAAACTCCACCAAAGCACTACCCATAGCTACCAAAGGAGTTGCTCATAATCCTAGCTCAAATCCACCGAAGTGTTGCTCACTACTACAGCTGGAAACAATTCAAATCAAGCACCATCGAAAGCATACAACAAAGGAGGAGCTGGCCACAATACGTTGATAAAAGAACCTTGCAAGGTATACATTGAAATATATTGAGAAGGAAAGGTCCATGCAAAGAGGGAAGGTGACACTTGTCACATTGAAGGAAACCCTAACGTTTCTCACATGAGCGCTCACCCTTTGCATGCTTGAAGGAAAGGCCAAGAAGTCATTACACAAGAGGAGGAATATGAGCGTTCACACAAATTTGTAACACTCATTCTACAGAAGAGTCCAAGCATCAACAAGGTTCTCTCCTAGGCGTTAAAGTGAAATTATCATGACACTTGTCACTCACTTCAAGATTCAGCTCTTATTTGAGGTGCCAAAGACCAAGGAGCAACAACAATTCATAGTCTAATTCATAGTAGCATTTAAATCCAAATTTGTAGCAGCGTTTGTAGCCGATTTCATGGTAGATTTACGTAGTAGCATCAACGTTCATAGAAGCATTCAATAGCAGCAAAAAGAGAGCATTTAAAGCTCTTAGTCAAAGTGGTCAAACGTGAGGCATCCACTATCCAAATATTGCAATCAAAGGAATAAAAAAACCAGCCATCATCTGAGTTCAAGAGAAACATTAAAGCCTACACCCATACGTTGGAGATAATGGTCAAAAGGAATACTAAAGGGTGTTGTCATTTACATCTAAAATTCAACATCGAATACGTAGAGGCTTGGAGCATCATAAAGGTAAGAATTTACCTTATTCTAATTTGCTTTCATTAATAGGAGTTATAAGGGTATAATATAAGGTTGAAACTATAGGAAATCAACCATATTTGAAAGCAAAATTAAAGGAGAATTATAGCTTAATATTTTAAAATTAAATGAAAACCACATGGAAAGAGGGGAATAGTGGAAATTGGGTTTTCGGCTCTGGCAATTTGGCGTTTTGGCGGGAAATTTTTTGTGACGGCGTCTGGTGTTGCTCGAGGGACTCTGGCCCGAAGATCTTGCCTGGGGCTTTGGGGGGTTGTTTTTGCTTTCGCCTGAAGGTTCTTTAGTGGTCCGGGAGGGCCCGATGGGGTCTCCTCCTGTTTCTCCTGCTGGGAGAAAGACCTCATATGCTGAGAAGTTGAAAGATAATCCCTCGCCTTCCACGGACGGAGCTCAGCGGAATGCTTTTCAATCGATACTCAAGAATGTTGCCAATGGCCCAAATGCTCACCGCGTTAATGGATGCCTCCCGCAATCTACTTCCAGGCCTAAGATTGTAATAGAACCAATGCTGGTCGAAGATACAATCGTCTACCGAGCTAATCACGACTTGATCTGCAAATTCATGGGCATTCGGCCCACACTGAATTTTTGCATACACGGTTCGCCGAGGCCGGGAGCCACACGGTGAGTACTCTTTATGGCCTATAAGCAATGGGTATTTCATCATAAGTTTCTCTTCTTTAGCGAGATAGAAGCAGAGCATTTGAATCGAGAAAAGAGAAACCACGGACCGGCGGGGTTATTTGTCCAACCCTAGAGAGTGGGTTTCGACCCCCGCATCGAACCCACGACTGTCCCGGGCTGGATCCGGCTGTACGCTCTCCCGATGGAGTTTTGGGGTGAGCAGGTGTTGGAACTAATAGGTAATTCCCTAGGCAGATTTTTGGGAGTCTCCAAAGATACCATAGAGGGCAATACTGCTGTCTTTGCTAGAATATGTGTAGAGATGGACATTAGTCAGCCTCTACCAGGTGAGGTGGAACTTGAGCTTGCAGGAGTACCCTGGATCCAGCAGTTAGACTATGAGGCCCTACCTTTCAGGTGTCGAGTATGCCATAAGCATGGACATTTGGCAAGGTTATGCCCAAACGTAGTGAGCACAAAAACGGAGGCTCCGAGTGGAATGTCAAACCGCCCTAGAGAGGGTAAGTCCAGTCCGGTCAATGAACCCTCTAGCAATTCTCCAGGTCCTGATGCTCGGCGGGATGGCTTTGAACAGGTGAAACGAAAGAGAAACAAAAATAAAAATGGCAAGGAGCAAGTACAGCTCAAGCCAAACAATCGGTATGAAATTTTTAAGTCATTAGTGGATCCGGAGGACCAATCTATGGAGGGAGTGGTTGGGAATGGTGAGAATGTCAACACTCCACCTCTTGTTTCTCCTTCCTTCACTCCTGTAGTAGAGCAGTGGTCGTGCCGGTGAGAACCTGCGGTCGGAGAATCCGGGGGCATTGGTTATACACTCCCCGCCACGGTAGGCTATAAAAGATGTCACCATGGGAAATGCAGATAAAAACAGAGAAAGGCCCGCTTTAGGGATTTCCCAGGTGGAAAAGAGATCTAGAAACAATAACTCTCAAGGAGCGGGAAGAAAATCCAATAAGGAACTACTAATAGCGCAAGGAGATAAGCTAATCAATGGAGGATTGGTGAGGACCATTGATTCTTATTGCTCTCAAGGTTTTCAATGATTATTCAATCTTGGAATATTAGGGGTTTAAACAGTAGAACCCATCAATCTGCTGTTCAAAGACTCTTAGAAAACCGTAAAACGGACTTTTTGCTTCTTCAGGAGACCAAAATGTCTTTAGATATTATGAGTAAAACTGCTACTAAAATCTGGCGGGGAGCTGGGTATATGGACGTGGCTGCCCAAGGAGCTTCAGGTGGAATTGTTACCCTTTGGAACCCTCTGGTCTGGACTGCTTTAGAACATGTAGCTTGCAGGGGTGTACTTACTTCTCTCTTCAGAAATAACTTCAATTACGAAGCTGGTCCTTATAACCAACTTTTATGGGGCCCAAGATCTTGATGGCCGAGAGGCTCCAATGGGACGTTGTTCACAACATGAGAGCATACGGGGAGTGTTATGGCTGGATTATTGCGGGGGATTTTAATGCAAAATTATACGGTTCGGGACCGGGGAAGGTGGCTCCCCTGTTTTGGATCCGGGGGACCGGCTTACGATTGCCCAAGTTCGGGCCTTTAATTTAGTGGACGTTCAAGGCCCTAGTGTTTTTTTCACTTGGACAAACAAGAGAAAGGAGCCACATAGCGGGGAAGGTCAAGTTAGATCGCTTTTTGGTCTCGGAGGAGGCTTTTGTTAAATGGACTTTTAAGTTCCAGATTTTGGAGGGCCCTATTTCGGATCATTTTCCCATTTTGCTTGAGGGAGGGACTTCGAGAGGGCAGCACCATAGGCCTTTTAAATTTGAGAATTTTTGGTTACAAAAGGAGGACCTTCGACGAGAAAATTTCTCAATGGTGGACGGAAGGCCGTCCACCTTTTGGGACAGACAATGTTCAAATTTCATAAACGACTTCAATTTGTCAAAATTCAATTGAAGCGAGTGGAGGAAAGGAAACAAGTCGGATTTCCGAGTCCCAAAGGGCCCCCTTGGTGGCTAGATGGGAGGAGGTTCGAAACTTTTTAGGGAAGGATCAATTCTTGAGCAACTCAAATCCGAAGATGATGAAGCTGCGTAAAGCGGTTGAGGACATTGACAACCAAGAGGAGTTATCTTTGGAAACGAGAGGGCTAGAAATACTTGGTTATTAGAGGGGGACAGAAATACCAAATTTTTTCATCGGTCAGCTTGTGCTAGGAGACGGATGAACAATATGGAAGTTCTCAAAGATGAACATGGAAATGTCTTCGATACTATTCTTGGCATGCATTCCCATGCTATCGATTACTTTTCTAAACTTTTTAAGGAAAGTATGCAGCAAGATATTGAGGCTCAGAACGAAGTTCTTAATGTTATTCCTCCTATTATCTACGAAGAGGACAATCGAGGCCACTGCTTAGACCCATTGAAAGGGATGAGCGAGAAATGTGGTCTTTGGTATGAGATCTTGGAAAATCTCCTGGTCCGAGATGGCTTTCCTATTGAATTTTTCGGGCTTTACGGGACACCTTGGAGGAGGATGTTACGGATGTTCTTGAGGAATCCGGATCCAATCGAAGAATGCTCGGGGCGATCAATCACACCTTCATTGCTTTAATTCCAAAAGGGGAAGCGGGGACTCATATCTACGATTTCGGGCCTATTGCTTTATGCAATGTGATCTACAAAATCATCACTAAGATAATGGCTGAGAGGCTTAAACCCCTTCTTCATAGCATCATTTCTCCTGAGCAGGGGGGCTTTGTTGAGGGAAGACAAATCTTGGATGGGGTGGTTTTGGCCCAGGAGGCCATCCATTCAATGCAAACTTCGGGCAACAAAGGAATGTTCATTAAGCTGGATATGTCCAAGGCTTATGACCGGGTGGAGTGGTGCTTCTTGTCGAAAATGATGGCTGCCTTTGGCTTTTCTCAGGAATGGATTGATTGGGTTATGAGTTGTGTTTCTTCTCCCTCTTTTTCTGTTCTCATCAAGGGCCTTCCCTCGCTTCCTTTCGGCGCCTCCCGTGGTCTCCGCCAGGGAGACCCTTGTTCTCCCTATCTCTTCCTTCTCTTGGCTGAAGGTTTGGGCAGACTATTTTTGAGGAGAAGGCAACAAGGTCTGCTTTCTGGTATCAAGGTTGGGGAGGAAACTCTGACTCACTTGCAATTTGTGGATGATACGGGTCTGGTTGGTGCGGCCACTCTTCGGGAAGCTAGAGGAATCAGAGATACTTTGAATTTCTACCTAAGGGCTTCAAATCGGGTTCTAAATGTCAGGAAGTCCAAAGTGGTCTTTTTCAATCTTGACCAACGGCTTCAGGAGCGCGTTATTGAGATCCTGGGCTTCACAAGGACTTCTCTTCCAATTGTTTACACAGGCGTTCCCCTTCATTTCAAAAAGTTAAATATTGACATTTGGAAGAACACGTTAGCGAGGCATCAAAGACGAGAATGAATCATTGGGCCCATAAATGGCTAAGCTACGGGGGTAGATTAACCTTCACGAAGTCGGTTATTCGGGCTTTGCCGATCTATAAATTCTCAATCTTGGCTGCCCCTCATACCATACGGAAAGAGCTGGACAAAATGGCTAGAAGATTTTTATGGGAAGGCGCAAAAGGGAAGAAAAAATGGGCCTTGGTTGGGTGGGACAAAGTTACCCGGCCTAAGGACAAAGGAGAGTTGGGCTTGAGAAGTTCTATGCTTAATAACGAGCTTTGGGCTGGAAAAGCTGTATTGGAGGTGGATTTCTCGGCCATCCTCCCTCTTCGACGAGAATTCTTTCCGGTAAATATTTGGGGCATGTTCATCCCAATGAGGTGGGTCGCTTTCCCTTGGAAGGTTACGGTTCCTTAGTGTGGCGAGACTCTCAAGCTTGGGTCCCAGTTATCAAAGATCAATTATTACGGAAAGTGGGGAAAGGAGACAAGGCTCGTTTACTGGTGACTCTTGGGACCAACATCCGCCCATTATTGTTATGTTCCCTGAGCTACAACCTATCATGACCGCCTTAGAAGCCCAGGGTTGGATCCATATTGATAATTATCTTCTTACCAGTCAATTGGGGGGGTATAAATTTAAAAAGTTTAAGCGGTGGGAGGAGTGGCCAATTACTGTCTCTCCGGAGTTGGCGCCTATCCTGCAAAAAATCTTGTCAGAAAGGTTCCTCACGGGGAAGGATGAGGAAGATGAATTAGCCTGGGGCTATGGAAGCCTTGGGGTCTACTCAGTTAAGGCTGGATATGAAGAGATCCTCCCTGAGCCTCCCCCACACTCTTTTCCGGTTCAGCATTGGAGAAGGATTTGGCATTCAAAGGGTTGGCCGAAAGTGAATTTCTTCGCTTGGCAACTTATGCATAATGGTCTTCTCACCTTTGACAATCTCAGACGTAGGGGTTTCAATGGCCCCTCTCAATGTGCTTTATGCCTCCAACATGAGGAAGCTGCAGATCATTTGTTTTTTGAGTGTCCTTTTACTCATCAGATTTGGGAGCGTTGGTTCTCTCAATTTAAACTCCGAGGCTAATGGTGTTCTCAACCGTACCAATATTTGGGAAAAATGGAAATGGGGCGGGTTCAATTCCATAGCTCTCCGAGCGGTTGGCAGTTAGGCTTTCTCTTCATTTGGTGGCAAGTTTGGTTGGAGAGAAACGCCCGGATCTTTAGAAACACTTTCTCCTCGATTGACGGCGTTTGGCAGGTCATACGGAGCAAAGTCACGAAAACTGTTGCTACTTTTGTTAATGAAGAGAATCGAGGCTACTCTTGGGCATCTGAAGAGGGGGTTGAGGGTCTTGAGAGGCAAGGCGAGCATCTTTGGAAACCTCCCCATGTAGGCTGGATCAAGATCAATGCGATGGGGCTGCAAAAGGCAACCGGGCAACGCGAGGAATTGGTGTTGTTTGTCGGGATCACTCGAGTGCGGTTCTTTCTTGGGAATTGCGGGGATTGGGCGAGCCACGAACAATGAAGCCGAAGCCTTTGCCATTAAGTCGGCGTCTATACGGGTACATTAGCGGGGTTACCGGAGGATAATTCTTGAATACGATTCTCAAGCCTGATCGGCGCTCTAGATTGCTTGCGGAATTTCTCTTTAAAAGCCTGGAGACTGCGGATGTTGATATCTCAAATCAAGGAGTTATGGAGGGAGTTAGATGATGTCATCCCTGTGTATGTGAGTAGAAATCCGAACACGGTAGCTGACTTCCTTGCGAAGATGGGTGCTGAGAAAGAGGTAGGTGTTCGGTTGCACAGTGATATGCCTATGATAGATGAAGAGATTCGGAGTGGTGCGGAACGATCCCTGCATCCATGAGCTCAAAAATGACTAAGGTTAGTTTCTGTCGCGATATCGCGACATATTGCGCCGTCGCGACCCTGTTTGGAAATCTGTCGCGATTTCGCGACATGTTGCTCTGTCGCGACATGTTGCTCTATCGCGACATGTTGCTCTGTCGCGACCTATCCTGGATAACTGTAGCGATTTCGCTACCCTTTTTGTTGCTGCGGCTTTGGGAGGAAAATTGTAGCGATTTCGTGACTTGTTGCGCCGTCGCGGTCTTTGATGAGAAGGTGTCGCGATGTCGCGACCTTTTTGGTTGGTTTTTCTTTGGAGGAAAAGTGTCGCGATATCGCGACGCTTTGAGAAAAATTGCATGAAAGGGAAAAACCGTCGCGATATCGCGACAATTTTTGTGAAAAGCTACTCTAAGGAAAATTCGTCGCGATTTCGTGCCTTTTTTGAGGAAAGGACACAAAGGGGCATACCTGTAGCGATTTCGAGACGTTTTGAGCAAAATTTCGTTAAGTGGAAAAACCGTCGCGATATCACGACCTTTTTTGTGAAAAGCCTCCCAATGGATAACTTGTCGCGATTTCGCGACATGTTTATGGAAAGGAAGCAAAGGGGCAAACCTGTAGCGATTTCGCTACAGTTCTGGAGAAAAACTGCATGATGGAAAAACGTCGCGATTTCGCGACTAGTTTTAGAAAAGGGCACCTTGGGGGTGAACATGTCGCGATTTCGTGACACTTTTGCGGATGGGGCGCCCATTGGATTTCTTGTCGCGATTTCGCTACACTTCCGGCCAAGTGGGGCTCCAAGGAAAAGTCGTCGCGATGTCGCGACACTTTCTCAAAGTTGCTGATTAAAGGGGAACTCGTCGCGATTTCGCGACAATTTCGGGGAGCAGGTGCCTTCAGGCTTTCTCGTCGCGATTTCGCGACGTTTTTGGCGTTTGGGTGATTTGGTCTTTGTCTTTGTCGCGATTTCGCGACTTTTTCGTGTGTTGTGGCTTCGGCGCTTTTTGTCGCGATATCGCGACATGTCGCGATTTTGCGACATGTCGCGTTATCGCGACTGGTTGTTGTGGCGCGGCGGTTGTTTGGTTTGGTGTCGCGATTTCGCGACATGTCGCGTTTTCGCGCCCTTTGTACTTCTGGTCTCTTTGCGCTTGGTTGGGATGCCCTTTCTCCCTCTTGTAACTGTCTTTTGTTTTAATACAAGCTTTTTTTCAATTTTTTCAAAAAAAAAAAAAATTTAAAATTAAACTTAGGATAAATAAGGATTTCTACTTGGAAAATTAAAATTCCATTAATGCAAATATTATTGTGTAACATGTGGAAATTAGAACATCAATTCCAAAACTAATGGAAATATGCAAAGTGTCCTTTACTATTGATTTCAAAAGAGTGTTACAACATAGTCTCTCTTGAGATAAATTTTCCTTTCTCTTTCAATGTAAATACAGATGAACTTGTTGATGCTTTCGATGCCCTCAATGCAGGTGGGCTTCTTTGTATGTGTGCCACTGGTTGGATGCTTAGGAGTGTTGTATATACCTGTATAAACCTATAAAATTATGTTAATGCATTTGGGGACCTATCATGGATCATACCCTATGTTTATACAAACAAAATGACATGTTAATACGATAAAACTTGATAAAAACTAGAGAGAATGTTGTAAAAACCATAAGAAAAGTATACCTACCTGATTTGGAGTTATAGATTTGTTGTAGGTCTAGTTCGCATGGCAGGGTGCAAACTTGAGCTCGGGTTCACATGACAGGGTGCAAACCTAGTTAATGTTAGCTAGTTGTTGTAACTTTCTATCTGAATATGATCCAGGTGTTTATTTTTTATGTTTATCAAATGCAAAAATAGTAGAAGGTATTCTAAGGCAATTTCAACAAAGTTTTGGTATGTTAGCCAAAAGAGTGAGAGAGATAATTATGAAGGAAATGGCCCTCTATTTATAGAGTGAGCCAAGGCTAGGGGGAGTTAGGTGTCCTAAACTCTAGGTTAGATTCTACCCTAGTAAGGTTAGGGTGATGAAGTGGAGTGCTTAGTCATTCCTTCATGTGCCCTAAAGGAAATATCCTAGGTGCACACATGTGTGAGCTAGGATTAGGGTTAACCTTGATTAGCTAATCCCTAGGTTAGATGGAGGTTAGGTTAGGTATCTTTGAAAATATCCTAACTAAGTGGGTGTACACATGTGTGAGGGTAGGATTAGGTCTAATTTGGCTTTAACCCTAATTAAACCTATTTAGGTGATAAAGTGCACTTAAGTGAAAAAGTGAATCTTAAATTAGAATTGTAATTAGCATAATTAGGGTTTCGGGAGGGAACGGTCCCATGAATGCCCTAATTAGGTGTAGAAAAGGGCTTAGGTAGCCTAAAGGGGCTTGTAGTTGACCCTTCCATGAATATGAAGTGTTTTTATTGCACTTTGTGTATTTTTTGTAGGTTTTGAAACTACAATTTTCCTATGATGGTTTGATATGGGCTACACATGCCTATGATGGCCTATGATGGCCTACACATACCTATAATGACCTACAATGGCATATGAAAGCCTACAAGTGACTACGGGTGATCATGTATGACTTTTGGGTGTCTACATTTGCCTCTTTTTGTATTATGTTGTGTAAGACACAATTTATTACAAAAAAATGATAGAAGAAGGTGATGAAGTAGTTGGAAGGATGAAATATGTGTGGATGAATGAATGTGGATGATTGTGAATGAAACATGATTGGTGAAATAGGTGATTCACCAATTTAGCACAATATTTTGCAATTTTGTACTGGTTTCTTGTGAGGGAAACTTAAGACTACCTTGTTCTTGTGATCAACATAAGATGATCCAATTGTGAATAGAACAAATGCCTATCCAAATTTTTGCTTTTGATTGATTGATGAGCACATGATGAAATTTGTCAAATCATTTGAGCTGAGTGGCAAGGACATATCACGTGTAGCATTTATTATGTGGTTAGCGTCGATATATAGAATGAAATCAATATGTGTCTAGACATATCAGGTGCCATATTTAGAGTGTGGTCAAGCCACTATCATGAATAGCATCAAGATGTGTCTATTTTTGTGCATGGCTCTTATTGGCAATTTTGGGTACTTTGGGTACATTGCCCTTGCTCAAGTGTATAAGTTGTCATTGATGTCAAGAAGCTCTTGAAGGATTTTGGTTTGATGTCAAATAACTTGTTTTGATGAAGGTTCGACATGATAGTTTCAAAGGTCTTTTGTTAACCCCAAGTTGGCAGGTTTAAAGATTTTAGGTGGATGCATTAATTTAATGCAATTGGGTCCAGGAGGAAATATTTATTTAAATAGTTAAAACCTTGCTAAGGTTCCCTTTAATTATTTTTAAATAAATATTAATTTATGGTTTGCAATGGGTTCTCCTAATCCATGGCACAAATGTCTAGGTGGGCACTATGTTTTAAACTCGGTGGGCGCTAGCCCAAGACCTCTGCCAACGTGGTAAACTCCCCGCCGATGTCGAAGAGCTCATGGCAAGGATTCATATTAATACCCCTTGATGAAAACAAAGATGAATCCCATTCGATTTTTGAAGAGTTTCTCGCTGATCGCTTCTATGTCTTCGCTGGTTTTCATAATCCGCTGATCGTTGTGTCTTCACCAGTTTTTGTAATCCACTGATCATTGTGTGTCTTCACCGATTTTTGTAACTCGTTGTTCGTTCGTTTGTCTCGTCGTTTATCGAATCCTCCGTATAGCTTGTCGTCTGCGAGTTCACGTCAGAAGGAAGGGAGAACTGTGTTTTATTTTTCCTGACATAGAAGGGACAAGTGTAACAGCATGAGGTTTTAACCTCATCGGGTGCCTTTGGCGCACCGGTAGCGGCTAGGCTATTGGTGCGCTACCCGAACGGGAGGTTTCACGTTTGAATCACACAAAAGGGTTTTTCGTCATGGACGTAGTGGGTGGTGTTATATTTTGGGTGCAAATTTCTCCAAAGCAATTTTTGATGTTGTCTAAGGTATTTTCGAAATGAATCTTTTGCTAAGTGTATGTTGCGGATGGAGGAAGTTTGCTAAAAGAAAAAAAGCTTAGGAGTTATAAGGAGTTTCAAAGCTTCTTGTTATTTTGATAAAAGATTATTTTGAAAGTGTTGTTGAAATATCCTATTGCATTCTTATGAGAGATAAAGTTTATTTTTTGATAAGACTATAAGGGAGAAATAAGGTGTATAATGGATAAATTTTTCTTGTAATGTTGAGAGTGTTTTTGGTTGATTATGGAAATGAAAGCATGATGTGTTAAGGTTAATTGCTTCTTGTGTGAAAGTATGAAACCTTAAGTGGACAGCTTTGAGATTGACATTTTCTTTCATTAAGTTGGTTATAATCAAGCTATTCTTTACTTGGTTCAAGTGTTGGGCTTACTCCTTTGTTGATGAATTGAAAAGTTGTTTTATGCTATTGTGAGTTGAGTTGGTGGATGCTTTTGTTCAAACAATATTGGAGAGAAAAGGAGTTCTACTTGTTTCCTTTTCTGATGTTGATTGTGAAATGTTTCAAGGTTGTGTTTTGAGCTGAATGGTGTTGATTGAACCTTGTTTGATGAGCATTATTGTTGAAGCCCTATTTGATGGTGAAAAGAACATGAGTATCATTGCTATGTGATTCTTTGCATAGTTGGAAATTATTAGGGTTTCATGTTCTTGAAAGAAATCATTCTATCCTATCCATTTTAGATATTGAGTTGAGTTTTCAGATTTGAGATTGAGATTGAGTGAGTTGATTTGAGTTGAGTTTTGAGATTGGGATTTGAGTATAGAACATATTGAGTCTCTAACAATTCTCTTTATGCTTCTATGAGTTTGACAAATCACATTGGGTCTCTAACAATTCACTTTGTGATTTCCTACTAAGAATTTTTTTCTTGGTGAGCTTGTTGAGTTTTTGGATAGGTTCCAGTGGGGACTTGTGAGCAGATTTTGGACAGGTTCCGGTGGGGAATTGTGAGCAGATTTTGGATAGGTTTCGGTGGGGACTTGTGAGCAGATTTGGACAGGTCCTAGCAGAGGACTTGTGAGCTGATTTTGATAGTTCTATCAGAGAACTTGAGGACAGAGGAGCATTGGTTCTTTGAGAAGAACCTGAGGACAGATTTGGCAAGTCTTTGAGAAGGCTTGTGTGTAGAGGATTGATTTGTTCAAGTGTTGAACAAATTTGACAGACAAAGGAAGACTTGTACTAGACCGACTGACTATGTTTGGTATAGGTTGCAGAGTTGTTGTGGACGTGATCATAGAAGGCAGAGGTCTCTTAGGCTAAGCATTGAGGACAGGAGGTCTTCGGTGGAAAGGAGTTCCACGTGCTGGCAAGAGGTAGAGGCAGTTGATCTTCTGAGGGATCATTTCTAGAGCAGAGGGGAAGGTATCTCCTTTGATCAAAGGCTCATAAATTTAGATTGGGGGAAGGTATATCCTTTGAATAGAGGCTCATAAATTTAGATTGGGGGAAGGTATCTCCTTTGAGCAGAGGCTCATAAATTTTGATTGGGGGAAGGTATCTCCTTTGGGTCGAGGCTCATAAACATTGTAATTGGGAGGGATTCCCTAAGAACTTTGAGATAAATTTTAGAGAAAAGTTTTGTGGACGTAGCCCAGCCATTCTAGGTGAACCACGTTAAAATTGGTGTCACTTTGTGGATGATTTTGTGCATTGTTTTGATATTGCTTTGGGTATATTGCTTTACTATTTTGAAGTATAAAGAAAAAAGTAAAAAGAGGTCTTATACTGTTCACCCCCCCCCCTCTCGGTATAAGCTTGTGTTCTTTAGCTCTCATGATCTAGAAATGTTTGTTGGAATTGAATTTATGTTGAGATAACTTCAACAAATATTTTCATAGATAAATATGATATCAGTGATTTGGATGTTTGATTGTTTGATCGCGTGTAAAGTAGATTTGTGTATGAATATCCCCTCAAGAGAGGAATTTTAAATGAAATGAATTAAATGTGGTGATGAGTTTTGTGGGACAAACAAGGTTAACTTATTTCCTACTTTTGTCACATGCCCGTGCATTTAATTTATCAACCAGGGAGCTTTGTAAACTTGCAAAGGGTCTTGAACAAGATTACTTACAATACCACTTGAGATGAGTATGCTAGTTCTACTATTGGGGAGTGTTTCAATGGTCATCAATCATTCATACACTCAATAATTTACGTAAAAATAATTAAATCTACAAAAATGAAATATTCATGCATTCCTAGAAATAAACCTATTGCAATACTAGAAATAACAATGTGATAAACAATATTATAAAAGTAGTAAACTAATCTAGAAAACACAAGAAAAATAGGGGAAGAAATACTAGCTTGAGTGGACCCAGGCTCCAGCAGCTTCCTCCTAGCTGAACACACAGTTAGAAACTCTTAGAACTGTATTATAATTATCAAAGTATTACAATGCTTCTTTTGTATATCTCTCTACATTTACTATCAAAATATTATATATATCCTCAGAGAGGTCTGCGTGTGTTTATATAGCACACCCGCAGATCTTTTGTTATAAAGAAGTTATAATAGTCGATTCATTCTAGACTAAACTAAGACAATCTGGTAAATGTGATTGACGTATTCTAAAATTGGCATTCATTTCTAATGATGGCATGCTCACTGATTGGTTTGTGCTTTTCCTGGAATTGGTAGGATGTTCTCATATGTCGATGCAATCCCAAATTTAACTCTACATGACATAGAGTTGGAACTGCATCAGTCTTTGTTGTCCACATCGTGCTTGTCTGGTCAACGAGCGAAGAACAGGGGCACCTTCCCTATGAGGAAGGTGCCTAAGTATGTCGACTACCTTCTCTATGTGGAAGGTGCCTTACTACCATTGGTGCCTTCTTGGAAGAGGAATACGCTTTCCTTCTAGTGGCACCTTCTTGTCAGTGCCTTCCTTATGAGAGGAAGGAACTTATTTTCCTTTAACGCCTTCCTGGAAGAGGAAGATGCTGGCCTTCTATTGGTGCCTTCCTAGGAGAGGAAGGTGCTTGTATTTCCTTAGTGCCTTCTTGGAAGAGGAAGGTGCCTACTTACACTTGGTGCCTTCCTAGAAGAGGAAGACGCCTACCTTCTCTGCGTTGATTTTGAAAGAAACAAAGTGCCAGGTCCATGAAAATCCCTCGACTGATCCAAATCTGACTAAATCAACTATAATTCCACAATAACACACTGAAAACACACGAATTAGATAACACACATAATTTCATAAAATAATTATACAATCATTCATAAACATATGCAATCCTTATTATACAGCCACATAATAATAAATAAAATGTATACAAAATATGAGCATTTTTTATGCTCATCATCCCCCCATGCCTAACATATGCCACACCCTCATGGCATCAAAATTGTAGGTAGCCCTGTTGACCCCTCATCATTGTCATTTCTTGGTGGATCCAACTGTACCTATGGCTAGTGTTTGCCTCTTCTACGCACTAGCATCTAGAGGTGTGGCTCCTCTTTTTCTACGTGGGGCTACGAGTGCTGTTGTCGGCTTTGCTTTCCTTGTCTTGGCCACTATCGAAGGTGATCTAGCCAATGTCATCTCTATTACTTGAAATGCATCTTCTACAACTGGCCATAGGTCAGCATCTAGAGGTCTGCCCATTGCAAGAGGAATATCTGAATTATCCCTCTTGAGATGAACTACTTGGGCTTTGTACAATCGGGATGCTCCAGGAGTAAGCCATGTGTTCTCCTTTGCAATGGTAGCGACTTCCAATTCAAGGTCATATACCCCCCATCATTCAAAATACCTTCTTATCTTGGATGGTCATCCCCAGGATGACCCTTAAATCTCCTAGAATTTTTTGTCCTCTATCGGATTGATGTAGATACCAGAGTCCCCCTTGTTGAGCAAGGTGCAGCAACAATATTGTCATTGTTGTCAACACAATCAGACAGATCGGTTGATGCAAGTGGACAGGAGTTAAGAGGTTCTTCAGAGTATGTACAGTGATTTTCCAAAAGATCGAAGTGGCCCATATGCTAAAAATCAAAAGAAAATCACAAGGAAGAAAACTGTCGCGATATCGCGACATGTTGAGCAAGAAAGAAAAACTATCGCGATATCGCGACATGTTGAGAAGAAAGAAAATCTCAGATATCGTGACATGTTGAGAAGAAAGCAAAACTGTTGTGATATCGTGACATGTTGAGAAGAAAGAAAACTATCATGATTTCGTGACATGTTCGAAGAGAAAGGCAAGCAAGAAAACTGTCACGATTTCGTGACATGTTCGAAGAGAAAGTGCAAGCAAGAAAACTGTCATGATTTCGTGACATGTTCGAAGAGAAAGCGCAAGAAGAAAACTGTCATGATTTCATGACATGTTCAAGAGAAAGCGAAGAAAAAGTGTCACGATTTCATGACATGTTGGAAGAGAAAAAGGCAAGTAGAAAAAGTGTCACGATTTCGTGACATATTGCAAGAGAGATAGTACGGAAGAAAAAGTGTCACGATTTCATGACATATTGGAAGAGAAAAAGTCAAGTAGAAAAAGTGTCACGATTTCGTGACATATTGCAAGAGAGATTGTACGGAAGAAAAAGTGTCACGATTTCGTGAAAGAAAAAGTGTCACGATTTCGTGACATATTGCAAGAGAGATTGTAGGAAGAAAAAGTGTCACGATTTCGTGACATATTGAAAGAGAGATGTAGAGAAGAAAAAGTGTCACGATTTCGCAGACATGTATTTTGAAAGGAGAAGGAAGAGGAGAAAAAGTGTCGCGATATCGCGACATGTCGCATTTTCATGACCGAAGGCAAGAGAAAGAGCAAAGGAGAAAAAGTGTCACGATATCGCGACATGTCGCGTTTTCGTGACCAGAAGGCAAGAGAAAGAGCAAAGGAGAAAAAGTGTCACGATATCGCGACATGTCGCATTTTCGTGACTAAAGGAGGAGAGAGAAAGTAAGAAGGCAGAAGTGTCACGATATCATGACAAAAGTAAAGAGGAAGAGTATGGAGGTGAAAGTGTCATGATATCGTGACATGTGTTTTCGTGGGTACAAGCAAAGAAAAGAAGCAAGGAGGTGAAAGTGTCACGATATCGTGACATGTGTTTTTTGGGAGCAAAGAAGAGGACAAAGAGGTAGAAGTGTCACGATTTCATGACAGTGTTTGGCACGAGCTAAGAAGAGAACCCAACCAAAATAAGATATGTGATAGTTAACTAAAGTCGGTACGATAGTTACAGGTGCAGTTATAGAAGAAAATCATGTAGCTAAAATAAGAAGAGTTAACTAGAAGTCAGTACGATAGTTATAGGTGCAGTTATAGAGAAAAATCATGTAGCTAAAATAAGAAAATAAAGTAGAAGGTTGGTAAAAGAGTAAGAACTTTGTTATAAAAGGAGGTCTACATGGAGAATTAGAGTGCTAAAAAAGAGTGAAAGTGCTACAAAAAGAGGGTTGGAAGAGTGTCGTAAGAGAGCGTTAAGCAGAGCTGTGAGAGCCGTAAAAGTGTAGTAAGTAGAGCCTTAAGTGTGTGTGTGTTTTGGTGAATAGCGAGAGAGGTTGGGTTAGCAATAGACCAGTCAGGGTCTTGTATAAGCGAAGGCATTTTTATGTCAATCTTATAGTTTCAAAATTGTAGTCCAAGTTGGTGCTTGGAATTAGGGGTTGGTGCTCCTTTCTGTTGGTGCAGATAAATTAGGGGTTGGTGCTCCTTTCTGTTGGTGCAGATAAATCAGGGGTTGGTGCTCCTTCCAGTGGGTGCTGGTAAATTGATTGTAAAATTGGTATTTTGCAAAGGCTGGATTTGGACGGGAGTCCAAGCAGTCATTTTTGAGGAGTAGCCAAATTGGTGAACCTCGTTACATCGTGTGTTGTGGAATGCTCTCTTGTTATATTTGCTTTATCTGATTTTAAGTTTTCATTGTTTCGGCATTAAGAGTTGTAGATTTGAATTTTAAATAGCTACACTGATTCACCCCCCCCTCTCAGTGTCATTGTGAGACTAACAATTGGTATCAGAGCCAAGTTCCTGAACAAGCTTAATCGGCTAAGGTGATCTTGGAAGTGAGACAATGGCAGGTGGTGAAGGATTCTCATCAAACAAAGCACCATTGTTTGATGGAACTAATTACGCATTTTGGAGACTCAGGATGCAGACATATCTATGTGCTTTGGGATACGACATTTGGGAGTCAGTAGACAGTGGATACACAATACCCACCACTCCTCCAACCGATGCTGTCGGTAAGAAACTGTTTGAGAATAACTCTAAAGCAAAGAATGCTATCATGTGCGGTTTAGTGGACAACGAACTGATAAAGATTATGAGTTGTAAAATGGCAAAAGACATGTGGGACAAACTAAGGAGCATTCATGAAGGAGACGACAAGATCAAGGAGGCCAAGTTACAAACGCATCGAGCTCGGTTCGAAGCATTAAAGATGAATGACGATGAGAACATAGAGGCATACATGCTGAGAGTTAATGGAATCATTAATGCGATTAGAGGACTCGACGAGGAAATGGAAGATGTTGTCATCGTGAAAAAGGTACTAAGATCTCTTCCCCAAAGATTTGATTCTAAAGTTTCAGCAATAGAAGAAGCTAAAGATCTAAATACTTTTAGTATGGATGAGATGCATGGTTCTTTGACTGCATATGAGATGAGAATAGGAAAAACTAAACCCACAGACAGAGAAGCTGCTTTTAAAGCACATAAAAATATAAAAGCAAAACAAGAATCCGAGGAAGAAGAGACATCAGATGAAACAGAAGCAAACTTTGTTCGAAAACTAATAAGGGGAAAAGGAAAATACAGAGGAAAGCTACCATTTAAGTGTTTCAACTATGGAGGCATTGGGCACTTTGCAGCTAAATGTCCACTTAATGAGAAAAACAAAAGTGATGAAGGTTCACACCAAGAAAGAAGTGACTGGAAGAAGAAACCAAATTTTAGAAAAGGCAACTTCAAGAAGAAAAGTTTCATATCCAAGAATGTCAGTCCTTCAGAAGACAGCTCCGGTGAGGATTCTGAAGAAGAAACAGGTGAAGCTCTTTTCATGGCATTCGAAGAAGAAAAAATAGAGGAAAAATAGGAATGTGATAAAAAACTTGAGGCTGAGGCTGAAGTAGATCTGGAAGGTGAGTTGGTCGCTGCACTTAAAGAGCTGAGTATAGAAAGGAAAAAGAATAAGAAAATTTCAAGAAAGCTTGAGGATGCCAATGAAATCATAACCAGCTTGAAAGTACAGATAGACGAATTTAAGAAAATATCTGAAGATATCGAAGTACAATTAACCATGAAAATAGATGAGTGCAGCAAGCTAGAAGAAGAGATTGTTGGTTTAAGGATGCAGCTAGAAGAGATGAATCAAAAAATGAGTTGTTATCACAAACTTGAAGAAAGTTCTATGAAGTTGGATAAGATTATAAATAACCAAAGGACTACTGGCATCAAATTTGGTTTAGGCTTCGTCGAAGGAGAATCATCAAATGGATCAAAGGCCATAACTGTAGAACCCATAAAGAATGAAGATAAGATCAGGGTTGATCAAGAAAAAATGAATCATGCTAAAGAAAGCAATAATGCCAGGCACGAGAGGAGTATTGACAATGATGGATTCACCAATGTCACTCATCAAAGGAGAAGAAGATTTATGGCTCCCACTACAAAATGGCAAAGACCATCACCCAGGTTCACTCATTCCTTTTCTGGTTATTGTTTTAAATGCAATGGTTATGGACATAAGATTGCAGATTGCAAGTATAATGTAGGACAAAGGAACTTTACCAGTAGAAATGTTTTTTCACCGTTGATGGATTATGCAGTAGAATGTTATAACTGTCATAATTTTGGGCACATTGCAAGAAATTGTCGAAGTACATTTGCAAGCAAATAAACATCGAGGAAGAAAATTTCAACCAAATGGTTTGAGACAAAATAGAAAATTTCTCGAAAAACATGCACAGGCTACTGACAAAGAAAAGTCAAAACAAGTGACCAAAACTGTAATCAAACCAGAGTGGAAAGAAAAGGAGCGACCCAAGGAAGAAAAGGAATCCTTGATCGTACAGACAACATTTAAAGCATAGAACAAATCTACACCATGGATACTTGATAGTGGATGCTCCAGTCATATGACAGGTGACAAACAAAAATTTGAGAAGTTACAGAAATATGAAGGTGGTTCTATAAAATTTGGAAATAATGATGGAGCTAAGATAGTTGGCAAAGGATCAGTTAAGATCAGTGATGGAAAAATCAAGTCAAAAGAAGTCTTGTTTGTGATTGGTCTGAAGCATAACTTGTTAAGCGTAAGTCAGATTTGTGACAGAGGTCATGAAGTAATTTTCAAGAAGCAGGGTTGTGAAGTCAGAACAACAAACTATGGAAAGTTGATAGCAACTGGATCAAGGACATCTGGCAACCTGTATACTCTCTCAGAGACTTCAGAAGGAGCGTGCTTGATTGGACAGGAAGAAGAAAATTGGTTGTGGCACAAGAGGCTCGGTCATATCAGCTTTGACAATCTAGTAAAAATCAGCTCAAAAAGGGCAATGAGAGATATTCCCACCATTGGCAAACCATTAAATAGCATTTGTGCTTCATGCCAAAAGGGGAAGCAAACTAGAGCCACATTTAAAACAAAAGAGTACTTCACAAGCAAACCTTTAGAACTAATACATACTGATTTATGTGGACCCATGAGAACGCAAAGCATAAATGGTGACAAATACTTTATGTTGTGCATAGATGACTATTCCAGGATGACATGGGTACTATTTTTGAAGCTTAAATCAGATGCCTTTGAGATGTTCAAGATTTTCAAAAAACAAGTTGAGAATCAAACAGAAAAAATGATTAAATGTTTAAGATCAGATAGAGGAGGAGAGTTCATTTCAGAGGAGTTTGCAGAATACTATGAAAAGTATGGGATTAGGAGACAGTTTTCAGCAGCAAGGACACCTCAGCAGAATGGTGTGGTAGAAAGAAAGAACAGGACAGTGCAGGAAATGGCATGGACTATGTTGATTGAGAGCAAAATAGCAGATAGATTTTGGAAAGAGGCAGTCCATACTGCGGTATACATCCAAAATAGGTGCATGTTGAGGACACATGAAAGCAAAACTCCGTATGAGCTGTGGTTCGGTAAAAAGGCAACAACAAGATACTTTAAAGTTTTTGGCAGCAAGTGTTACATCAAAAGAACTGAAGATAATCTTGGTAAGTTTGAAGATAGAGTTGATGAAGGTATTTTTCTTGGCTATTCGACAAAAAGCAAAGCCTACACATGCTACAACAAGAGGCTAAAGAAAATTGTGGAGAGTGCCGATGTTAAAGTTGATGAAGGTAGGGAACGAGAAATAAGCTATGAAGAAAACTACCCAATTTATGAAGAGGTTATTGAAGGAGATGAGGAAAAGGAAACGAAAAAGAAACAAAAAATTGACTCAGATGATTTAAGTAGTGATTCAGAAGAGGAAGAAAACAAGAAATTCAAAACAGGCAGCTGGTAGAAAAATCATCCTAGAGAGCAAATAATTGGAGACCCCACAGTTGGTGTTCAGACAAGAAGAAGAGTAGTAAGTAACTACTCTCTATTATCCAACATTGAGCCCAAAAATGTTGTTGAAGCAAGCAAAGATGAAAGTTGGATGACGACAATAAATGAAGAATTAGATCAGATCGAGAAAAACAAAACCTGGGAGTTAGTACCAAGACCTACACATAAAAATATAATCGGTACTAAATGGATTTTTTGAAACAAATTGAATGAAGATGGACAGGTAGTCAGGAATAAAGCAAGATTGGTCTATAAAGGCTATGCACAAGTTGAAGGTATTGACTTTGAGGAAACCTTTGCACCAAGTGGCTAGACTAGAGGCAATTAGAATGTTTCTGGCTTTAGCAGTTCACAAGAATTTCAAAGTTTATCAAATGGACGTGAAATCAGCATTTTTGAATGGAAAACTTGAAGAAGAGGTCTATATTGAGCAGCCAGATGGTTTCCAACTCGGTGATAATCCCAACTTCATCTGCAAGTTGAAGAAAGCATTGTATGGCTTGAAACAGGCACCCAGAGCATGGTATGCAAGGCTAGACAACTATCTTACTCAACAAGGGTTCAAAAAGGGTATGGTGGATAGCAATTTGTATGTCAAAATAGAGAATGGCCATCTCATTGTCCTTGTTGTATACGTAGATGATATCATTTTTGGCAGCAGCAATGATGAGTCGTGTAAAGATTTAGCAAATAAGATGCAGAAAGAATTTGAAATGTCTATGATTGGTGAACTTTCATATTTCCTCGGACTGCAAGTTAATCAAAATGAGAAGGGCATATTTATTTCTCAAGTTAAATATGTGAAAGAGATGCTAAAAAAGTTCACAATGGAGGATTGTAAGCCTGTTAGCACTCCCATGATGACAAGTTGCAAGTTGAGCAAGGATGACAAATCTCCAGATGTTGATCAAACCATGTACAGATCTATGATTGGGAGCCTATTGTATTTGACAGCTACCAGACCAGATATCTTGCAGGCAGTTTGCATGGTAGCACGATTTCAGGCTAGTCCCAAGGAGACTCATGTGACAACAGTGAAGAGGATTCTTCGGTATCTAAAGGGTACTATGGAGTATGGGTTATGGTATCCGAAAGGTAAGGACTTCACCCTTATTGCGTATTCAGATGCAGATTGGGCAGGATGTGTCGATGATAGAAAGAGTACCAGTGGAGGTGCATTCTATCTTGGAGACAGGTTGGTCGCATGGCACAATAAGAAACAAGAGTCAGTCTCCTTATCCACAGTAGAGGCAGAATATATTGCAGCAACTACGTGTTGTACGTAGGTCTTATGGATGAAACAAACCCTGAAAGATCTTGGCATTAACTTCAGTGAGCCAATTTTAGTTAAGTGTGATAACACCAATGCCATTAACATCTCAAAGAATCCGGTTATGCATTCTCGCACAAAACATATTGCTATCCGATATCACTTTCTGAAGGAGAAAGTTGCGAAAGGTGAGGTTAAGTTGGATTTTGTCCCAACTACAGAGCAAGTAGCGGATATCTTCACAAAACCGCTGCCCAAGGAAATTTTTGAGTACCTTCACAATAAATTGGGAGTGGTCACGCTTCCCAAGAATTGACTAGCTATCGGGACCACATTCTCAGGGGGAGCATTTATATATTTGATTATCTTTTTGCTCATGTTTGTAATTTTTGCTAACTATAATAATTTGTGCTTGAGAATGTTGTGCATGGACTCAGGGGGAGTCTACAGTAGCCCTTTGGTATTATTGTCAAAGGGGGAGAAGAATTATAGGAAATTGCACGTGTGTTGCCAACAATTCCAAAGGGGGAGATTGTTGAGCAAGGTGCAACAATAGTATTGTCATTGTTGTCAACACAGTCAGATAGATCGGTTGATGCAGTGGATAGGAGTTAAGAGGTTCTTCAGAGTATGTACAGTGATTTTCCAAAAGATCGAAGTGGCCCATATGCTAAAAATCAAAAGAAAATCACAAGGAAGAAAACTGTCACGATATCGCGACATGTTGAGCAAGAAAGAAAACTGTCGCGATATCGCGACATGTTGAGAAGAAAGAAAACTGTCATGATATCGCGACATGTTGAGAAGAAAGAAAAATGTCATGATTTCGTGACATGTTGAGAAGAAAGAAAAATGTCACGATTTCGTGACATGTTCGAAGAGAAAGCGCAAGCAAGAAAAACTATCATGATTTCGTGACATGTTCGAAGAGAAAGCGCAAGCAAGAAAACTGTCACGATTTCGTGACATGTTAAGAGAAAGGCAAGAGAAAAATGTCACGATTTTGACATGTTAAGAGATAGAAAAAAGTGTCACGATTTCGTGACATGTTGGAAGAGAAAAAGGCAAGTAGAAAAAGTGTCATGATTTCATGACATATTGCAAGAGAGATAGTACGAAAGAAAAAGTGTCATGATTTCGTGACATATTGGAAGAGAAAAAGTAGAAAAAGTGTCACGATTTCGTGACATATTGCAAGAGAGATGTAGAAAGAAAAAGTGTCACGATTTCGTGACATATTGAAGAGAGAGAAAGAAAAAGTGTCACGATTTCATGACATATTGCAAGAGAGATTGTACGGAAGAAAAAGTGTCACGATTTCGTGACATATTGAAAAGAGAGAAGGAAGAAGGAAAAGTGTCACGATATTCGTGACATGTATTGCAAGAGAAGGAGAGAAGAAAAAGTGTCACGATATCGCGACATGTCGCTTTTGTGACTCGAAGGAAGAGAAAGTGCAAGGAGAAAAAGTGTCACGATATCGCGACATGTCGCATTTTCGTGACCAGAAGGCAAGAGAAAGAGCAAAGGAGAAAAAGTGTCACGATATCGCGACATGTCGCATTTTCGCGACTAAAGGAGGAGAGAGAAAGTAAGAAGGTAGAAGTGTCGCGATATCGTGACAAAAGTAAAGAGGAAGAGTATGGAGGTGAAAGTGTCACGATATCATGACATGTGTTTTCGTGGTACAAGCCAAGTAAAGTAGCAAGGAGGTGAAAGTGTCACGATATCGCGACATGTGTTTTCATGGGAAACGAGAAGAGGACAAAGAGGCGAAAGTGTCATGATTTCATGACAGGTCATTTGCACGAGCTAAGAAGAGAACCCAACTGAAATAAGATATGTGATAGTTAACTAAAGTGGATACGATAGTACAGGGTGTAGAAGAAAATGAGCTGGTAAAATAAGAAGAGTTAACTGAAGTTCGTATGATAGTTACAGGTGCAGTTATAGAAGAAAATCATGTAGCTAAAATAAGAATAGAAAAAGTGGATAAGTTAAAAATAGAGTCAAAACTTTGTTATAAAAGGAGGTCTGCATGGAGAATTAAAGTGCTAAAAAAGAGTGAAAGTGCTGCAAAAAGAGGGTTGGAAGAGTGTCGTAAGAGAGCGTTAAGCAGAGCCGTGAGAGCCATAAAAGTGCAGTAAGCAGAGCCTTAAGTGTGTGTGGTGTTTTGGTGAATAGCGAGAGAGGTTGGGTTAGCAATAGACCAGTCAGGGTCTTGTATAAGCGAAGGCATTTTTATGTCAATCTTATAGTTTCAAAATTGCAGTCCAAGTTGGTGCTTGGAATTAGGGGTTGGTGCTCCTTTCTGTTGGTGCAGATAAATTAGGGGTTGGTGCTCCTTTCTGTTGGTGCGAGATAAATCAGGGGTTGGTGCTCCTTCCAGTGGGTGCTGGTAAATTGATTGTAAAATTGGTATTTTGCAAAGGCTGGATTTGGACGGGAGTCCAAGCAGTCATTTTTGAGGAGTAGCCAAATTGGTGAACCTCGTTACATCGTGTGTTGTGGAATGCTCTCTTGTTATACTTGCTTTATCGGGTTTTAAGTTTTCATTATTTCGGCATTAAGATTTGAAGATTTAAGTTTTTAATAGCTACACTGATTCACCCCCCCATCTTAGTATAATTGTGAGACTAACACCCCTGCATCCTTGAGGTTGCCTTTCTGGTCTCCTTAGCTACTGTCATCTCTTTGAACGGCCATTCGAACTATTTTCACCTCTCTGTGAATGGTTGCATATCCCACTCATCTTCTTCTGGCTCAATGAAGGTCACCTTCACCTTCTTCTGAGCCATCATGGGCCCTTTTCCTTTGGCCTCTATAGAAAATGTGACGACTCGAATAGGGGTTTTCCCTTTCTCCCTGGTGGACATATTCTCGCTCTGAGGGGCCTACTCTATGGTCCTTCGAGCATTATCTTCACTCTGGGGGACCTGTGCTACTATCCCTGGGGGTGCTTCTTTGCCCCCCTGTTTTTCCTATGTCGACCCCTCAGGTTCTTCTCTTTCTTCCTTAGGTCCTGGGAGTTCTTCCTTATCCCTCGGTCCTATTTCCTATTGTTGGTCCTCGTCCTGCTTTGTATCACTTAGGTCGATAACAAGGGGTGTTGTGGGACTTATTTCCCATTCACTCCCAAAAATAGAGGAATTCTCCCCTGCATATGGGTTGCTCTATCGGGCATCCGATTGAAATTCTCTCGAAGAGAATACTCATTCTGCAAATGTGGGAGAATTCATCAAGACCTCTATTGTCCAGTCAGTTTGGGTTGATGTGTACCTTATTTTTGTTCCCCTGTCCTAGAGTTACTGGTTCTCCTCTCAAAACTTCTAGACCAGCTGCTCGAGCTGGGTGATTCATCTTTCTTGTTCTTCCAATTCCCCTCTATGCTCATTCTGGTAGTCCTTCAAAATTTGTTGGGCCATCCAAAAATTGGTCTGCCACTCCAGCGTTTTCTTCAAGACTGTGTCAACCTGATAATTTCTCTTGTAAGTCCCTACATCTTGTGGGTTCTGATTTATCAATTATCATAGGGTTTGGGCTGCAATGTCAACTTTCAAGTCGTTCTCTTCTTCTTCTGTCAAGAGGAGTCATCGCAGGAGTTTCCTATTGGGGAATGGTTCTAGCAGCTAAAACTCGACCTCACTGCTAATAAGCAATGCTCCTTCCTCTTCATACTCGGGCACTAGGGAATGTCCTTTTTCTTTCATGAAATCATGCAATGCCAATTGCTCGATACTTGCCATCTCCTCTACAGGGCTTCCCTCTTCTTGCCCTGTTTCAGCAACAGCATCATGTTGCCTTTCTTGGCTCACTTTTGGTACCTAGCCACTTCTTCCTTCAGGGCATTTTCCAGGTAAAACGGCACTTTCAAATTCCTTCCATGCGCTAGGTGATTCATAAAATGCACATGGTTAGTGTGTAAATGGGTATACTTATCGGTGTATGTAAAGAATCGAGCAACCTGCTCAAATATCTTTTCAAGATTCATGGGAAGGCTGCTTTTGGGTAGCCCTTATCTATCTGCACATTTTCTCCTAGTAGTTGCACTTAGACGTATGGCTTCAGTAGTCCGCCTTTGTATATGCATTCACCTATGAGGGGCAATCCAGTCACCTATGAGATGTATTCGAGGGTGACCAAAATTTCTACCCCTCGCACCTGAGCTACGTCGCCCCTCAAGGAGGTAGCGAATTCCTTGGCTACCTCCATATCCTGGCCCTAACTGACCAGGGTACAATATTCGAACCATCCCTCTGCCTCGAACTGTGTTTTTACCATCCCCTTGATTCCTTTCCTATCACTCAGCTCATTATTTTTCATCATATGATTCTTCGACCTTATTCCCATGGCACCTTCCCTTACCGTTGCACTTTTTATTTTTTTTGTCCTTACTTCTTCAGGAAGGCACCTTCTTATAGGGAAGGTGCCTAACCTTAGAATTTAATTCTAGGGTACGCCTTTCAAGCCATATCATTGGCACGTGGTTCTGGCCATGGGGGTATATTATTTTTATGACAATAATATTTTTTTGGTACTACATAATTTATGAATAATTATATAAATATTTGAGTTAGTATGCGCATACCTTATTTGGTATTTCATGCATCATGAAGAGCATTGATTCACTGATTTGTGACACAAAAGAGGAGTATTTAATTTGTGCGGATTACGTTGTACTTTGGTGTTGAGTTGTTTGATGGTTGGTGTTGAAGATAGACTCCCGATTTGCTCAAAAAATTGTTTGTCCATCATCTTTGGAATGTGTGTGCTGATATCGCCCCATAATTCTCTAAGTTTTTTTTATTTGGGTGGATTTCCATCACATGGGCGATGGTGGTAATCTGATGCCGTTGGTTCGTGTGGTGATTTCATTTCGATCGAGGCATCCATGAGACTTAAGTGTTGGCTGTACACGAAAGGCACTCTTTGGTACCTTCCCAATGTGGAAGGTGCTTATGTGGTGCCTTCTCGATGTGGAAGGCGCTTATATGGTGCCTTATAGATGTTGTCGGTGCTATTTTAATGGATGTGCCTTCCGGTGGTGGAAGGCATCATTTTGATGATGGTGCCTTCCTGCTACAGAAGGTGCTTTTGAATGGGTGTGCTTTCATGATGTGGAAGGCACTGTTGAATACTTGTGCCTTCCTGGGGTGGAAGGCATTGCTGTATACCTATGCCTTCCTAGGGTGGAAGGCACCTCAATCTGTATGTGCCTTCCTGATGTGGAAGGTGCCTCGGGCTCTTTTTTTTTTTTTTTTGTGGCGCCTTCCAGCCAAGGAAGGTGTCTATTTTTTTTTTATGTGGTGCCTTCCTGATTGGAAGGCACCTACTTTTCTCTCTCTTTTTTTTTTTTGTGTGCGCCTTCTTTATAAGGAAGGCGCATTATTCTGGTGGGGTGCCTTCTTCATAAGGAAGGCACCTTCTTTATAATGAATGTGCCTTCTTCTGGCGAGGCACCTTCTTCATAAGGAAGGTGCTTTATTCTGACGGGGTGCCTTCTTCATAAGGAAGGCATATTATTCTGGCTGGGTGCCTTCTTCATACGAAAGGTGCCTTCTTCTATCTAGGTGCCTTATTTATAATGAAGGCTCCTTATTCTACACCCTCTTGATATGGAAGGTGCTTTATTCTTGGAAATCATGTTGCGATTGACTGGGAAAGGGTGATCAAGCCTTCTCAGTCTTGCTTCACACTACCTCAGCTTCTACCTATGAGTGTCGATATCAAAATGCTGAGTCGAATCAGGCCTGGTTTCCTAGATACCTATTCCTCATGCTGTCAGGTCCACCACCTACAAAAAGCAAACAAAAAGAAAGAAAAATAAAGGTAGATAGACGCATTCCATGCCTATTAGGCCCTGGATTAGGATGTCTGCAACTTGCATGCGGGCATCGTCCCTGCAAAACACATCGTAAGAAAAAAAACTAAATTAACTAATTTTGGTGAGCACCTCCATGCCCACCATTTCACCTGTTAAGATTTTTGTCTGGATCTAACAAGATGGGGTCTCCCCCATTTTTATTCTGGATTCTACCTGTAAGTTTTTGGATGTGTTATAGGGGCGCAATCGGTGGCCATTGACTGTTAACATGGTGTTGCTGTCGTCAATTGTTCTAACATGCACTGCCCCATTCTTGATGAGCTCTACCACCTCATACGGTCCCATCCATATTTGCATTAATTTACCTTTTCTTTCTTGGAACTGAGAATCATACAATAGCACCCATTCTCCTTCTTGGAACTCCTTCAGTTTAATGTGGCGATCATGCCATTGCTTTATTTGCTTTTGTATGATTTTCATTCTTTGCAAAGCGTCCATTCAGATTTTTTCCAATTGATCTAGTTGTCGAATCCTTTCTTTTTGACCGTCATCCAAGTTCAAGTTCAATTATGAAGCCATCCTCAATGTCTTGATTTTAAATTCAATGGTCATCATCGCACTCTTCCCATAGACCAGTTGGAAGGGTGTGAAGCTTGTGGTGGATTTCCACTTGGTATTATACACCTAGACTGCCTCCGATAATCGTGTAGCCTAATTTTTTCTATGTTGCTACACGGTCTTCATCAAGGATGTTCTCTATTTCTCTGTTCGTCACTTCCACTTGGCCATTTGCCTATGGATGGTAGTGTGTTGTTTTATTGTGCCGAACTCTGTATTGCTCCATCAGCTCCTTGATCAACTTAGAGGTAAATTGAGGCCCTTGGTCTGTTGTTATCTCTTTAAGGACCCCAAATCATGTAAAAATGTGGTCAAATAAGAAATTGGTGACTGTTCTTTCTTTTGAATATCTCAATGCTTGAACTTCAACCCATTTGGTGACGTAATCTGTATAGACCAAAATAAACCTCCTCCCTATTGAATGTGGATTAATTGGTCCCATGAAGTCCATGCCCCACTTATCGAAGGGTTCCAGGTGTACTTGAGGTTGGAGTGGCATTTCATATCGAAGGGTTAGTCTGCCCATTCTTTAGAATTCATCGCACTTGCTGGCATACGCAACCGCATCCTTGAATAGAGTGGGCCAAAAGTACCTAGCCTGTAGGATTTTTTAGGCAGTTCATTTCCTTGCAAAGTGTCCTTCACATGGTTTGTCGTGACATGCTTTGAGTACTTATGAGAACTCCTGTTATGCTATGCATCTCCTTATAATTTGGTCAAGCCCTATTTTGAACAAGAGGCCATCAATCCATAGGAATGATGCACTTTTCTCTATGACCGCCTACTTTTCTTGAAAAGAGATCAGGTGAGGTTCTTTCGATGGCCAATTAATTGGTTATATCTACGTACCATGGGATTTGCTCACTAATGGTGAACAAATGTTTGTCCAAAAATTGGTCTTCTACTTCTGTATGGTCTGTCGATATCAATCTGGATAGAAAATCTACTATGACGTTGTCTTTTCCTGGTTTGTCGACTATTGTGATGTTGAATTCCTACAATAATAAGAGCCACCTAATAATTCTTCCGCCAATGGCCAGCTTGCTCATCAAGTATCTGATGGTCGCATGGTCCGTGTGGACAAATACCTTATACCCAGTGATATAATGGTGGAATTTGTTTATGGCGTGCACAACTACAAGGAACTCCTTCTCCATCACCGTGTAGTTGAGCTCGGCTCCTGCCAAGTTTTTGCTAACATAGTAGATGGCATAAAATTCTATGCCATCCTTCTATCCGAGGACTGCTCCAATCACATTTTTGGATGCATCACAGCAGATATGGAATGGTATGGCCCAATTTGATCCTCTTAAAATTGGTGCAGATATCAGTTTCTCTTTAAACAACTAAAACACTTCTTCGTAGTCTTTCGTCCAATTGAACTCCACATATTTAGATAATAGAGTGTGCAGTGGTTTTGTAATTTTTCTGAATTTGACGATAAATCGCCAGTAGTACCTGGTTGATCTAAGAAAACTCCTCACCTCTCTTTGCATTCTGGGGTTGGGCAGGTCTTTGATGACCTCAATTTTTCTTTTATCAACCTTTATTCCTTCTGCAGAGAGGTGGTGTCCCAGTATGATGCCTTCTTGCATCATCATAAAGCATTTCTCATTGCTCAAGGATAAATTGTTTTCCTTGCTTCTTTCAAGCACTCTTTACAGGTTTTTCATTGATTCATCAAAGTTTTCTCCATAGACAGTGAAGTCATCCATGTATAATTTGATCGCGTCTCCCACCATGTCTAAAAATATGCTAAGCATCGCCCTTTGAAAGGTGGCAGATGTGTTGCATAATTTGAAAGGTAATACCTGATAGGCAAACATTCCCCATGGGTAGGTGAACGTTGTCTTATCCTGATCCTCTTCTCCTATTTGGATATGGTTGTATCCACTAACTCCATATAGGAAGGAGAAATACTTTCTCCCGAAGAGTGTATCCAAGACTTGATCAATGAACGAGAGTGATAAGTGGTCCTTATTGGTCACTTTGTTTAATGCTCTGTAGTCCACATAGATTTTTCACTTCTCATTATTTTTATGGACTACCACTAATGGTGACACCCACTTGTTATCAGAAATCGGATAGATGAATCCGACAGTCAAGAGTTTTTGTAGTTCTTCCTTGACAATGTCTTTCATTACCAGATTCATTCTTCTCTGTGGTTGCCAGCTTGGATTTGCTTGATCATGGAGGTATATGCAATGGGTACAGATCTCTGGGCTGATACCCTTCATATCTAAGTAATCCCATGTAAATGCCTATTAGTGTCTAACCAGGAGCTCTTCTACTTTCATCAATTGTGTGGGAGTCAACCCACTACTAACATTCAACATTTTTCCTGGATTGACGTGTATCTGCTAAACGTGGTGATCTTGTGCACCAGCAAACGATGATCCAGGTGTGAATATGGAGGACTCCCCATGGAGGAACTCCATAATAGCACCATCTTCGTATTCTTTTGCCAACTCATCCAACATCATCACCGGTTGGATCATGGATAGCTTAGGATTTTCATGCTTGGTCAGCATGGGTTCTCCTAATGAGTTGACAAACTACGTTGGGGGTGAAATAGTCAACCTTTTAACATTTTTTCCATCGAATATGGTCATCAGCCCATCTAGGAAACTGATGTAAGCGTCATTTTTTTCTAGCCATGGCCTTCCTAAGATGAGCAGGTAACCGCCCAGCCTAGTTTTAGATTGCAATACTAAAAAGGTGGCTGGGTATTCCCATGCACTGACTATTACTATTACATATTCCAACATTCCTTTCGATGCCATGGTCGATTGATTGGCCAGATACAATACTATCATAGTGGGTTTTAGGTTCGTGAGTTGTAGCCTCTGCATTGTTTCTTGAGGTATTACGTTGATGGCTGATCTGAGATCGACCAACGTATTGGACAGGTAATATCCCTCAATTTTTATAGTCAACACTGGGCTGCTTAGTTTTGCATACTTAGGATGGCATGTTTTTCCCATCATCAAATTTAGTAGTTTACCCATGACATTGATAATCTAGGTTTCTCTTCGTCCTGAATTCCTTAGACACATCTCTCTTATCACTTTGGTATATATCAAAACATCTCGGATGGCTTGAAATAATGGAATTGTCATGGTGAGGTTCTTCAAGCTAGACAAGATATTGAACTTCGACTACATTACTTCACTTTGTTCTTGTAGTCGGTTGTAAAATGGAGTCTTTGCTCTCTCAGGAATTTCTTCTATCACCTCTTCTACAAGAGGTGTTTCTCCTACCTCTTCCTTCTCTTCTACCAGTGGAGGCATTCCTACTCCTAGCTATCTACCAGACCTAAGTTGAATATGGTACATTGAATACATCTCACCCTCCACGTTGTATGCTGGTTGGTTCACCTTGTTATTAGAATTTTTTTTCGATTGTGTGGGTAGCTACACAAGTATCACTATTGGAAACATCGATAAATTTTGTTGGGGTGAGCTAGTGCTACATTCTATGGAGCCTGATTCCATGCAGTGTGGCCTCTCCACTGCTACCTAGGATATGGATATGGCATCCATGACTGCTAGTTTGGGAATGCTACTGGGGGTACGTTGGACCAGGGTGATGGCCCCCACCACCCCATGTTAGGTGGTTGAGGTGGTCCTTGGGACATGTATGGTCCTCCCCCATATGATGATATTTTGGTTGGCATATTCCCCATAAGGGGTTGTGACCAACTCTTTCGATTGCCTATGAAATAGGCATATGCACTTTTAGCATCCTTTTGATTACTGGATAGTTGCGAGCACAATCGAGTTTTATGGTTTAGCCTACAAACTTTGCATACTTTGACTTTGTTCTCTGGGCATGCTTCCCTTTGCATTTTTGATAGAAATAATCCAATGTTGCTTCATTTTCTTGCTTCTTTTTCTCTAACAACAGTGTATCCATCTGTAATGCTAGAGATGAGAGCATTTCGCTCTTTAAATCTTCCAACATGTTACCTATTTCTATCTTCATGATTGAAGCAGTCGCTTTCATGGTTCTAGAAATGGTCTTGCCTCTCCTTCTTGGGTATTTCTGGCATAGTTTTTAGATGTCTTCCATAGTGTGCTAGTAGACATCACCTCCAAAAATCATGTTAAGAGCCTCCAGTGATTCATTGGTAAGTCCTCTCAAAAATATGCTTTTGAGGGACTTATCAGATAGTTTCATGTGAGGAGATCATTGAATATTGAATTTGAATCTCTCCTAGTATTCCATGAGAGACTCATCTTCTTTCTGCATCATGCTCAGGACCTCTTCTCTAGAGTCTCTTGCTCTCCTAAAATCTTGCTATTGCCCTAAAAGGAGCTTCTTCATTTGATCCCAAGTGGAAATGTGTTTGTCTCCCAGACCGATGAACCATCGTAGAGCTGCATCGTCCAATGTAGAAGGAAAGAGTTTCAGCTTTTGCGTATTAGATTTGTAGTCCACAGACCTGCATAAGACATCAAACTTAAATAAAAATAGGTTAGGATCCTCAGTTGGGTATCCTCTAAAGGTCAAAATGTGAGTAGGGGATATGTTTTTCATTTTGGTATCTCCTACTCCATCAATCAAGAAACTAAAGCCATATGAGACTTCTTCATTGTCAACCATTTTTTTAGGAAATGCGGTCTCTAATGCAGTATTTATGGCCTTACAATCATTTAAGAATTTCTGAGTCAAGGCTATAAGGTTATCTGGTGTTATCGTCCGATCTTCTATAGCTTTCCACAACATGGCTTCCTCTAAGGGTTTCCTATTAAATAGGGGATTTATGATGATTAGTTCTTCCCCAATTTGATGGGGTGAGGAGGCACTTTGCACAAAGTGTGGATCCTCACTCCAATGGATTGCGGGTGGTAGGTTGGGCGAGTCTAATTCAAATTCAAAATTTTCGGCTGACTCAGGTTCTGGTGGATTGGATTTTATAAACCAAATTTCAGGTCCTCTTATTCTCGAAGAACTCATACAAGGTTAGATGGAAGGTTTCCAAGTATTGTAAATAATCTAGTTGAGATGCTTCCCCGACAATGGCACCAAAATGTTGCGAGCCAAACAAGGTTAACTTCTTTCCTACTTTTATCACATGTTCATGCATTTAATTTATCAACTCAGGGAGCTTCGTAAACTTACGAAGGGTCTTGAAAAAGATTGCTTACAATACCACTTGAGATGAGTCTGTTAGTTCTACAATTGGGGGGTGTTTCAACGGTCGTCAATCATTCATACACTCCTCAATAATTTACATAAAAATAATTAAATCTATAGAAAGAAAATATTCACGCATTCCTGGAAATAAACCTATTTCAATACTAGAAATAACAATGCGATAAACAATCTTATAAAAGTGATAAAATAATCTAGAAAACATAGGAAAAATAGGGGAAGAAATACTGGCTTGGAGTTGGCCCAGGCTCCAACAGCTTCCTCCTAGCTGAACACGCACTTGGAAACTCTTAGAACTGTATTATAATTATCAAAGTATTACAATGCTTCTTCTATATATCTCTCTACATTTACTATCAAAATATTATATATATCCTCATAGAGGTCTGCGTGTATTTATATAGCACACCCACAGATCTTCTATTACAAAGAAGTTATAACAGTCGATTCATTCCAGACTAAACTAAGACAGTCTGGTAAATGTGATTGATGTTTGCTAAAATTGGAATTCGTTTCTAATGGTTTCGTGCTCACTGATTGGTTTGTACTTAACCTAGAATTGGTAGGACTTTCTCATACATCGATGTGATCCCCAATTTAATTCTACATGACGTAGAGTTGGAACTGCACCAGTCTCTGTTGTCCACGTCATGCTTTTCTGGTCAACGAGAGAAGAACAGGGGTGCCTTCCCTATGAGGAAGGTTCCTAAGTATGTCGGCCACCTTCTCTATGAGGAAGGTGCCTTACTACAGTTGGTGCCTTCCTGGAAGAGGAAGGTGCTTGCCTTCTGGTGGTGCCTTCCTATTGACGCCTTCCTTATGAGAGGAAGGCACTTATTTTCCTTTGGCACCTTCTTGGAAGAGGAAGGCGCCGACATTCTATTGGCGCCTTCCTGGGAGAGGAAGGCACTTGTATTTCCTTGGTGCCTTCCTATAAGAGGAAGGAACCTACCTTCTCTACATTGATTCTGAAAGAAACAAAGTGCCACATCAATGAAAAGACCTCGATTGATGCAAATATGACTAAATCAACTACAACTCCACAAAAACACATTGAAAATACACGAATTAGATAAAACGCATAATTTCATCAAATAATTATATAATCATTCATAAAAATATGCAATCCTGATTATACAGCCGCATAATAATCAAGAAAATGTATACAAAATATGAGCATTTCTGATGCTCATCAATGAGTCAATTGATAGAGGAAAATGGTGACAAAAAGTGGAAAAATAGGACAAATAGGAATGGAATGGGAAGAGGAATCTACAAAAGTGAAGAAAATGTGAAGATGATGTGTTTAGGGTTGGCTCACATAGCGGGATGTGAACCGAGGTTTACATGGCAAGGTGCGAACCGTGTTGGTTGGAAGAATAAAACCCTTTTTTTTGCATGCAAGGTTCATTTGTGCTATGAAAATTTGGGAGGAGAGGAGTGAGGAAGATTTTGTGAAGTGAAGCACTATCAAAATCTTGAGTCAACATTGAGATGGTAGGAGGACATGCAAGCATGAGTGGTCGAAACATTAAGCCACCAGTAAGTGCACAAGACTTAAAATTTTTGAATTGTGTAAATTTATGAAAAGTACGTAAATGTATGTTGGAGTGTAAATAAATGTGTGCATGTTGTGTTTGGTTGAAATATGTGCACAAAGTGTAAAAGTGGCCAAATGGGTATCCAAAAATGTTGATTGTTTTCTGTTTTGACCATGGGATTGAAATGTTTGACTGTGTGGCATGTGGTGTATGTATAAAAGTTGACTTTGTTTTTACTGCATGAATGGTGTACTATTTTTAGAATATGTTTGAACTTTCATTATGAAAGACCAAAATGGGTATCCAAAAATACAATTTTTTTGATGTTTTGTATTGTTTTGGCAAGTCATGTGGATGTGTGCCATGAGATTTATTTTAAGCAAAAATCCCTTGCAAGGCCACCTTGGTCTGAGAGACCACGACTAGGGGGTTATACATGATCAAAGTCACCAGGGAGTCGCTCTTGGACCTGCCCACACCAACATTATCAATTGGATTTTGGGTATTCAATTCAACTTTTTGGTAGGGTGGAGATTCGAACCTGGGACCTCCCTTGGAGGATTGCCCTCTCCTATCCAACTCACCTACAACACCTAGGTGTGTGCCATGAGATATATGCTTATGAGGTTGACTTTGTTATGTGGCATGAAGGGTGTACTATTTTTGAAATATGTTTGAAATTTTACTATGAAAGGCCAAAATGGTATCCAAAAATATTATTTTTTTGTTATTTTGTGATGCGGTGGTGTGATTTGTAAATGTGTACCTAAAAATGTGTGTTTGTAGGTTGTACTCTATTTTGTATGCAATGAATGTGTTGTTTTTACATGTTAAGGAAAACATTGTCATGAAAGGGCCTAATGGGTGTCAAAAACTTCCCTTCTTGCAAGTTTCACATGGTGGGATGTGAACCAGGTTCACATGGCGGTGTGCAAACCAGGTTCGCATGTCGAGGTGCAAACCATTTTTTTTTTTTAATATGTGATGCATGAAAGATGAGGAATGATGTATGTATGTGATGAATGTTAATGAGTTTAGATATATGTGAAACTGATGAATAATTTGTGTGATGTTTTTGAATGAAAACATATGAAGAATATTGAGTCATGGCATCATGTGTGGATGTTGAGAGATACCCTAGGTGGTAAATGGACTAAGGAGGATGGGGAGTGGATGGGTAGGGTGTGGATTAAGGGTGTGTTTGAGGTAGAGAGTATTCATGCCAATAGGGTATATATCAACATTGTATGAGATATGGGATCTAGATAGGAACACCTTTCATATTCCCACGAGAGAGATGATGATTATATTGGATGATATCTACAACATATACAAGTTGTCAATAGATATCATAATAGTGAGGGTGGCACCAGATGGTACACAGGATTATGTGTTGCAGTGGATATTTGGTGCAATATGGGGAGAGGTGTTACATGAAAATGACATAGACTATGAGTATTATTGGAAGAAGGACATGTCTAATCACCATTGTATGGTGATGCTTATGATATCAATGTATGCTCTTCCAAATAGTTTAGGGATGAAATTATCCTAGAATATGATGGATGTAGTATGTGATATGGTGGAGCAGGATGTTTTGTTTGCATGGATGCTTTTGTTGTTAGCACGAGTCTACAAGGAGCAATACAAGGTAATGAGATTTGGGTGATCAAGCACGAGTTTTAGCCCTTTTTTGTAGGTGTGGGCATGGGAGCATATCACGATGGAGCAATCATCATTATTGCCTTACCTAGTGCATGAGTTTATGGGAGACTTCATACCTTACATCTTGAAATAGCATATGGATATGGAGAAGAGGATGAAGAGGGGACATAAAGGTGATGGTCTATTTTTGAGGAGGATGTTAGGCGATTTGAAACTGAAGCATATCCATTAGAGGCCCTAGAAGGACGAGGTTGTTTGGGAGAGGGATGATGAGTAGTTGGGGAATATCCTCAGAGTGTGATGGGTGGTGGGTGATATTAGAAACAAGTAGATGTTAGCTTTTGATGCCACATACAATGGGAGATACCAATCACAAGATGCAGAAAGAAATAAAATAGATCTACGAGATGACTAAAATATGCTATAAATAGAAATGGTAAAAATATTACAATAGTAGCTATGGAGGAAATGGGCACTCCATAATATATGCTACTGCTCCATGAAGGAGCTCTGAGCTTATAGCTCACACACACTACCCTACTACCTATCTACCACACACTATGATGCTCCTCTATGATTTGATATCTATATATTCTACATCTATGGCCATTATATAGGAAGATAAGTTCCTTGGCCAACACTCTATCTAGTTGTACAAGTGGACACCTTGCACATTACAACTTGCACATTGACACTTGTGCATTTATTACATTGCATGAAGTAACTAGATAACTTCCCCCTAAAGTAACCTAATGTCCTAAGTATGTACCAAGGAAGGTACATTTACATGACCCAAATAATGTAATATGCTCTATTTCTAACACCCCCCTGTATTACAATATTTGGGTATTGAAGACTTTAGTCTTCAATGTGGATCTTCTTCCATATGATGGCTTTGAATTGGATCTTCATCTTCGAAATGGAATTTTGATTCTTCTCTAATTTTTGTAACCTGTTCAAGCAAGATGTTAGTGTCTTCAAAAGTTGTCATTCTTGTTGAAAGAGCTTTGATCTCATAATCATCAGTAGGTTCTTCCAGTTCTTCAATTTCTTCTATCCTCTGAGCTAGATGTCCTTTTTTATTTCTTTTTTGATACTCCAATTGGGGATAATTGGATGGACGCTAAAATTATTGCTGACGAGGATTTTGATATTGTCTTGGCTGAAATTGGCTCCCATTGTTCATCTGATTTCCTTGATTTTGATTCTTGGGGTTGAACCTATAGTAGTTGGTACTATGGCCTTTTCTCTTGCATATCTGACAATACCTGTTGTACCATGGTCTTCATCCTTTTTATGAAGAGGTAATGTTTCCCTATGGATTATCTTTAGATGTCAATGCAGTGTTAGATATCTCATATTTAACTGTATTTTCCACTTCATATTCTTGTAGAATATTGACTAAGTCATCAAAAGAAGTATCTTTACTTAGAACTTGTAAAGATGTTACCAAATGTTTATAGTTGTCTGGAAGTGCTCTCATGGTTACTTGAGTAAGAAGTTCATCCTTAACTATTTCTCCTAAGGTAAATAATTTCCCTTTAATATCTGCTACCTTTCTTAGGAATAGTTCTATGCTTTCTCCATTGTTCATTTTTAATGAATGAAGTTGACTTTGAATATGGAGAATAGTTGCCTTATTCTTTCCTTCAAAAATTTTCTCTAGACTTGACCATGCATCTGAGGATGATTTTGTTGAACTGATATAGGGTTGTATCTCATCAGTGATAGCAAAGGTTATTATCATTAGAGACTTTGAATCATTTTCTATAAACTTTAGGATCTCAATATCATCTGTAGTAGGTATTTGTGTTTTCCCTTTGACAATATCCCAAAGTTTTTCATATACCAAAATAGCTTTCACTTTATTCTTCTAGGAGAAATAATTAGGACCCTTAAGTAGTTGAGATTCTGCTAAGAAGAATTTATTTGAAGCCATTTGAATTCCCTAATATCAATTCTTAGGATTCGTAGAATGCCTTATGACTCCCTAGTATGTTTTGGACAAGATATGAAGTGCTTTTGTAAGATATAGTTCAATCTTGGTTGATTTTGTAAAGTTATGTAAATGCTAAAATCAACTTCTATTGTCCTTATTGCTCCTATTGAACTAAGCACTTTTTCTAGATTTCAAGAGGTTTTAATGTTGGATATTTTGTCTCTATTTGAGAGGATTTGAGACAAGTAAATATTATAATTTCCAACCTTTATATGATTTTGATAAACCTCTTATAATGGCCCTTTGAAATTTGATTTTAATTTTTCTAATTTCCAATAAATCAATTTGTAGTAGTAGACCTTATGACTCCCAAATTTGGAAAATTAGAAAAGATAATAATATTTGCAAAGTATTTAAATGATTCAACCTAAGTAGAAGGCCTTATATCTCCTAGGTTAATTTGCAAATAGTATTCTGATTTTTAGGTAAGTTATCTCCTATGTCTTTTGCTTTCTCAACCTTAAAAATAATCCATAAAAATATAACCTTATATCTCCTATGTTTGAAAGCAATATTAATGAGATATTTTTCTTACCTTAGCCCTCTTGACTTCACACTTGAATGGCACTGATTTTGACTGAAATATGATAGTCCTCTACGTACCCTTTCTGTGATGCTTGACTTGATGAGGTTGAGTAAACAAGTGTGGTATGGCTATCGGGCTTCCTCTTTGATGCTTGGAGAGTAGATGCTGGTCTTTTTAATGGAGTCTTAAATGCTCCTATGCTCTCCTTCTTCCATGCTATGGATTGACTGGATTGCACTTGCTCTTCACACACTCTAAGATGTTGGATGTGAATGCTATCCTTTTTCTCTCTATGTTGCATATATGGGTAGTATTTGATGGACAAGTGGCACTTAAATAGCTTAGTAAATTTACCTCCTCTTCTTGTAACTTTTTTTCCTATGTAACGTATCCTTCTTGCTTGAGCACTCTCAATGTTCATCTCTTGAGTGTTAGAGATATGATAGCCATGAGGGAATAATATGCCAAGTGGCACTCAACCCTTTTGCATGGATTTTCCTATGTAACACCTCCAAGAAGGAGATTATAACTCCTTCGAATGTCTTCCTCCTTAGCTTGCTTTGATTTCTTGAATAGCAAGCAATGTATTTTCTTCTGTAGGTAATTCATGAGCTACCTTGGAGCTTTGGATGAGGATGAGGTAGCTCTCTTGCTACCCTTTGTTGATGCTACTCTCAATGTAGCATCCACTTTCCTATTTGTGCTTATACCTACGTTGTGCTCCTTGTTCATGATGATAGAGGTGAAGCTTGATGCTTCTGAATGTTGAAATGTGCTCTATCTTTTATTTTATATAGATAGCTTCTTCTCCTTGCTATGATTTATGTAAATATTTATGATAGATTTCCTTTGGCTCCTTTAGCTTATGTAAATAGCCTTTGAAGGCTTGCTATCATTTATGTAAAACTTCCTTTGTCTGTAGGTTCGATCTTGGAGAGAATGCCCTTTCGGTGTTGGAGAACGCTCGATCCTTTGGCTTCCTTTGGCCCTTCCTTTGGCTACTTTTTCCTGTACCTATTGTGCCTATTGTGGCACCTTTAAATCTGCTCCTTTCCCTATATTTGATGTATTGTAGAAGTGCAACACCATGTAACCTTTACATGTATATAGAACCTTTTATTGCACCTTTTCCTTGCACTCTTTTGTAGGTCTAAAATTCTTATTTTTGTAGCAGATTAATGAGTGCAAAATGAGGGTTTTAAGGATGTCTCTTTGGCTAGACTCCTTACCCTTTTTTCTTGGATGATTGATGGTGAATCCAAGCCTTGTAAATGTTGTAGAATAGAAGCTTTCTTTTAGTTGCACTAACCCTAAGTGCTTTGGATTTGAGACTCACCAAGTCTCAATATTTGAAGCTTCTTTTTGGTTAGTTTTTTCTTTTTCCTTTGCTTGTACTAACCAATTTTGGTGGCTTCTATTGGCCACTATGAGTTGCAGGTTTCTATGCTTTAAAAGTGTCTTTAGACACTTGATCCAAACTAGATTTTGTAGCCTTTATTTCAAAGCACAAAACTAATTTCTTTTGAGAGTAATAATAGTGCAAATGAATCTAACAAATTCTACTTTTAATGCACTAACATATTACACCTTATCACTCCAATCTACTCTCAAGAAAATGCACTTAATCAATTCACTACAACTAATCAAGAATAATCTCAAATGAACCTTCAAGATTTATTCTATAAATTTCTTATAAGCAAGATATTAGGAGATAGTCTTCTTTTGCTTTCCAAAGTAGATAATAGGCTAGTTGATAGATTATTAAAATTCTAAAATCTAATCAACTCCTAATGTGCAAATGAACCTTAAAAATAATCTTTCTTTTTGCACACTTGAATACTGTAATACAAATCTCCTTTTTGCAACTTTAATCAGGATGAAGGTGCTTTAATAAATCTGATAAGTAATCCACCTAATGAATCTACTTGCACCGATAGTTGCTTACCTTTTTTGAATGCTTTTGTAGCTCCTTTTCTACTTCTGTAGAGGATGTAGATCTTGGTGCCTAAGATCACCAAGTTGCTACCTTGAATAGGATCTTGCAACTCTTTGTAGACTATTTTGAATAGCTCCTTCTTCACCAATTTGATGGTCTCAAACTTTCTTTCATGAGCCTAGGATTTGGTGACTTTGATCTCCTCTTGTAATCTCCTCCTTCTGTTATATATTTGGAGAAGTTTGTATCTCTGAAGTAGTGACCTCTTTCTGTAGGAGGTAATCTTCAAATCTCCTAGATTTGATAAGCTTCTTCTACCTTCAAGTCTTCTTGTCGAATTCTGACTTCAAGTAGGATCTTCTCCTCAAGATTCTGAATGTCTTGAGGTCTTCACTAGATTCTTCTTCTGCTTAGATTTGGCACTCCTTGCCAAATTCTCCTCCTCTTGGGCTTGTTGTCGGATGGTGATAATTGTCCCAAGTCCTTCACTATCAGGAGCTTCTCCTTGGTAGTGGATTTCTCCAGTGAGTTCTCCTTTGAGGATTTCTTTAGCAAGGCTCTCCTAGCCTTTTACTGGATGCTCATCGAGACCTTGTCAAGGTCTTTGATCTTGTAGCTTCTTCTGGTCTTCCTAGAGACCTTATCTTCAACCTTCTACTTTTGGAAGTGTTGGCATTGAGATCTTCTCCTGGATATCTGATTCTACTGCTTCTGGATATGAGTAGGACTCTCCTAGTCCTTCTTCTTCTTCCTAGTCTAGAAGTTCTTCAATGAGATCTCCTCCTGATCTCTTTTGCTTTAGGTATTGGATTGATTTTGAAGAAGCTTTTCTTCCTAAATTTCTTGTAGGAAGCTTTCCCAACTTATTGGATCACCTTTACCTACAACAAAAATATTAGTACTAAAATCTTCTTCTAAATTAGATCCTTTCCTTTAGAATCTTCTTCAGGATAAAAGGCATCTAAGGCCTATTTTAGTATCAAGGCTTCTGTGGCCTATTCTTTAATATCAAGGCTTCTATGGCCTGTTCTTCAATATCAAGGCTTCTATGGCTTTCTTCAATATTATAAGGCTTCTATGGCCTTTTCTTCTGGATCAAGGCTTTTATGGCCTTTTCTTCTGGATCAAGGCTTCTATGGCCTTTTCTTCTGTATCAAGGCTTCTATGGCCTTTTCTTCTTGTGAAGTTCTTCAATCTATCAATGGAGATCTCCTATCTCTAGACTTCACCATGATTCTTTTCCAGAATATTCTTCTAAAGTATTCTCCTTTCTACAATAACTAATATCTACACTATGAAGGCACTCCGACCTTCGGGTAATGAAGTTGAGGTCTCCTAGATTTCTATTGTAGGAGGTATCCCAATCATCTGAGTATTAATTCCCTACAATAAAAGAAACTTTTAGGTAAGTATTTCTAGATCTCTTAGCTTCACTAGTTGATTCATCAACCTAGTGGATCAAATGTTGAGTCCTAGTCTTCACGAGTTTTCCTTCAACTCTGTGGAAAGACTCTAGCCCTATGCAATCTTAGTATTTCTGAAATTGATATTTTAGTCCTCACTTGTAACTCTCCCTAATTCTACCACCTAGACTCTTCTAAGAAATTTTGATAGTGATTGGTCCAATGGTACGTCAAGTTCTCAAAAAACTTAGGATCAAATAATAATGGTGGTTTCCCTATAGACCTATTGTGGCTTGATCTACCATAGCTTTGATACCACTATTAGCTTTTGATGCCACATACATTGGGAGATACCAATCACAATATGTAGAAAGAAATAAAATAGATCTACGAGATGACTAAAATATGCTATAAATAGAAATGGTAAAAATATTACAATAGTAGCTATGGAGGAAATGGGCACTCCATAATATATGCTACTGCTCCATGAGGGAGCTCTGAGCTTATAGCTCACACACACTACCCTACTACCTATCTACCACACACTGTGATGCTCCTCTATGATGTTGTATGATCTTTATATCTACATCTATGGCCATTATATAGGAAGATAAGTTCCTTGGCCAACACTCTATCTAGTTGTACAAGTGGACACCTTGCACATTACAACTTGCACATTGACACTTGTGCATTTATTACATTGCATGAAGTAACTAGATAACTTCCCCCTAAAGTAACCTAATGTCCTAAGTATGTACCAAGGAAGGTACATTTACATGACCCAAATAATGTAATATGCTCTATTTCTAACAATAGAGTTTTTTTTGTTCAGAAAGGTCATGTGGCAATTCGGGCTATGACAGGGGGAACCAGATCCATTTGTTATAATATGAAGAAGGTCTAGTGGGCTAGGAGGATGAACTATAGTGACTCCCTTATATGTGATGATGAATACATCGATGGTGATTCTAGATGTGGATGATGTAGGGATGACTCCTAAATATGATGTCTGTTGGGCTACATAGAGGTGATAGCCATGAGTTAATGTGATAGATGACTGGGTGCATCCAATGGCCGATTTACCTATAATGATTGGATAGGTACTTAGATGAGTTATACTTGTATTGGATGTAAAGTCAGAGGAGGAGATAGAGGAGTCTCTCCAATGATTGAGGCACCATAAATATGATGGAGTTAGATTTTTTATTGTAGGACCACCAGAGTGATAGGGTAGAAATTGAGGCCAACCATTAGGTGAGGTCATGACTATGGGGCAGGAGGGTGGTGGTAGAGAGACATATGAGATAGTAGGGTCTCTATAGGGTGAGTCACTAGGGTAGGATGAGGGTGGTGAGAGCCATCCTATGGATGGTATGGCAATGATGGATGAGGATTATGACATAGGTATACCAGTTATGCCATTTGATATCTAAGACATGATGGATGCTCATGGTGAGTTGGTGATACTACTAGAGAGAGTGTAGGATCTAAATATGAGACCTAGAGAGATCAAGAGATATTGGTGCCTATATGAGGGGAGATCATTGGAGGAGTGATGAGAGAGAGAGAATATTTGTGGTAGTTATGATGGAGGTATGGGAGTTGATCTCAAAGAGATATGGGATGAGGAATCAATTGGTGGCTAAGAAGGTGAAGCATACAAAATGTGTGGAATATCTACATGTTGAGCAAGGTGCAACAACAGTATTGTCATTATTGTCAACATAGTCAAATAGATCTGTTGATGTAGTGGACAAGAAGTTCAAAAGCTATTCAGATACAGAAGACAAGAGTTCAAAGGTTATTCAGAGTATGTATAGTGATTTTCCAAGATGACCGAAGTGGCCCATATGCAAAAGATCAAAGAAAAAAGACAAGTAAGAAAAGTGTCGTGATATTGCGACATATATAGTAGGCAAGAAAAACTATCACGATTTCATAACATGTTGGAAGAGAGAGAAAAAGCAAGAAAAACTGTCGCAATTTCATGACATGTTGGAAGAGAGAGAAAAAGCAAGAAAAATTGTCGTGATTTCGTGACATGTTGGAAGAGAGAGAAAAAGTAGGAAAAACTGTCGCAATTTCATGACATGTTGGAAGAGAAAAAGGCAAGAGGAAAAAATGTCACGATTTCGTGACATGTTGGAAGAGAAAGAGAAAGCAGGAAAAAGTGTCACGATTTCACAACAAGTTCGAAGAAAGAGAACAAGTAAGAAAAGTGTCGCAATTTTGTGACATGTCACATTTTCGCGACTAAAATAGGAGAGAGAAAGTAAGTTTGAAAAGTGTCACGATTTCGTGACATGTTGGAAGAGAAAAAGGCAAGTGAAAAACTGTCGTAATTTCGCGACATGTTGGAAGAGAAAGAGAAAGAAGGAAAAAGTGTCATGATTTTGCGACAAGTTCAAAGAAAGAGAACAAGTAAGAAAAGTGTCACAATTTTGCGAAATGTCACATTTTTGCAACAAAAATAGGAGAGAGAAAGTAAGTTTGAAAAGTGTCGCGATATCGCAACGTGTCGCATTTTCGTGACAAAATAAAGAGAGGAAGCGTATGGAAGCAAAACTATCATGATTTTGAGACAAAAGCAGAAAGCAAGACTTCAGAAGCAGAAGTGTCACAATTTTGTGAAAAAGCAAAGAAGTAAAGTACGAAAGCAGAAGTGTCATGATTTCCTGACAAAAGTAGAGAAGAAGACTTCGAAGGCATAAGTGTCGTGATTTTGCGACAAAAGCAAAGAAGTAAAGTACAGAAGTAGAAGTGTCACGATTTCATGACAAAAGCAGAGAAGAAGACTTCGAAGGTAGAAGTGTCATGATTTCACAACAAAAGCAAAGAATCTAAGTACAAAAGTAGAAGTTTCATGATTTTGTGATAAAAGCTAAGTTGAAGACTATAGAGGCAGAAATGTCGCAATATCGTGACAAAAGCAAAGTCAAAGTCTATGGAAGCAGAAGTGTCACGATATCACGACAAAAGCAAAGACAAAGTATATGAAGGCAGAAATGTCATGATATCACGACAAAAGAAAATATGAAGTCTACGAAGGAAAAAATGTTGTGATATCACGACAAAAGAATAGAGAAAGCGTACGGAGGTGAAAGTGTCGCGATATCGCAACATGTTATATTTTCATGGCAACAGCAACAAAAGAAGCTACAGAGGCAAAAATGTCACGATTTCATGATAGGTTGTAAATGCGCAAGTCAAGAAGGAGAACCCGACTGAAATGAGAAGTATGACAGTGGACCGACATCACTACGGCATTTACAAGGGTAGTTACAGAGTGATTTCATACTGCTAAAATATGAAGAGTGATCAAAAGTCAATATGGCGGTTATAGGGTCTATCTAGAATGAAATCATCAAGCGATGGATAAACTAAACATCTTCTTGAGTTGAAGCCGATGAAGACCGATGAAAACCGACTAAAATTAGGGTTTACAGTTGTTATGAAAGTGATGCAGGAGCATCCGGTGGCAGCAGAGCAATCTTGCATCGACAAAAAAAAATTTCTAAGTGTTTGCCTTGATGTCGCGATATCGCGACAGAGAAAAGTGTCGCGATATCGCGACATGTCGCGTTTTCGCGACTCAAGAAGGAGAGAGAAGGCGTGGAGCAAAAATGTCACGATTTCGTGACATGTCGCGAAATCATGACCGAAAGAAGACAGGAAAGGCGCGGAGCAAAAATGTCACGATTTCGCGACATGTCGCGAAATCGCGACCGAAAGAAGACAGGAAAGGCCAGAGAAGAAAATGTCACGATTTCGCGACATGTCACGAAATCGCGACCGAAGGAGCAAAAAGAAAGCAAGGAAGGAAACTGTCATGATATCGCGACATGTCACGATTTCATGACCCGAGAGGCGAGGAGAAGGTAGAAAGGAAAGATGTCACGATATCACGACATGTCACGATTTCATGACCGAAAAGGAGAAAGAAGAGCCGAAAGGAAAGATGTCGCGATATCGCGACATGTCGCATTATCACGACCAAAGGACGAGAGAAAGCGCAAAGGAGAAAAAGTGTCACGATATCGCGACATGTCGCATTTTCATGACCCAAGGACGAGAGAAGGCGCAAGGGAGAAAAAGTGTCACGATATCGCGACATGTCACATTTTCACGACCCAAGGACGAGAGAAGGCGCAAGGGAGAAGAAGTGTCACGATATCGCGACATGTCGCATTTTCATGACCCAAAAGACAAGAGAAGGCGCAAGAGAGAAAAGTGTCGCGATATCACGACATGTCGCATTTTCATGACTCGAAGAGGGTAGGAAGGTAGAGAAGCCAAAAGTGTCACGATATCGTGACATGTCGCATTTTCGCGACTCGAAGAGGGCAGGAAGGTAGAGAAGCCAAAAGTGTCACGATATCGCGACATGTCGCATTTTCGCGACTCGAAGAGGGCAGGAAGGTAGAGAAGCAAAAGTGTCGCGATATCGTGACATGTCATTTTTGTGACTCGAAGAGGGAGGAAGGCAGAGAAAGTGTCGCGATATCGCGACATGTCACATTTTCATGACCAAACAAAAGAAAAGAAAGGGCAGGCGGTTACAGGGGCCGTTATAGAGGAAATTATCGAGCGGTGGTATACCGAACGTCATCATTGGTTGACAGGTGGACAGAGTCTACAGTGGCAGCACTGAACAGCACGTGGCACCGAGGTGCAGTGAAAGCAGATGAAGATCAAGAGTCGAAAAGAAAGGCGTTTCGAAAGCCAAGACAACGAAGAGGCACGGGAAATGAAATGAAGGGTCAGAAAAGGGAAACGGAGAGTCACGCCAGAGATTTTAAAAGGGGAAGCGAAGGCATGCACAATGGTCGGAAAACTGCTGAGACATAGTTGCAGACGTGAAGGCAAGAGGGCCATTCTGGACCAGTTTAGGCTATTTTTCTTCCTGGGTGGAAGATGCTGTAATAGAAAAGAAAATAAACTATCTTTCAGGATAAAGGAGTTTATTTGGCAGACTGCTGCCATTATTGTAAATTTTTCCAAGTGTAATGAATGAGAATTAAGAATTTGTTGTGAGCGATTTGTAGACCCCCATCAAGTGGTATCAGAGCGGGAGTTCCTGAGTGTGTGAGCAGATCATCGAAAGTGAGGCAGTTTGCACCAGGATCTGTGGAAGGGTTGTGAGAAGAGAGTGAGGAAGAATGCCTCCACGAAGAAACCATGGTGGTGGAAGAAATGTGGTACCTGAAGAAGATTTCAGAGCTTTGCAGAGGCAAGTGCAAGCCCTGCAAGAGGAGTTGCGAAGAGGGGTTGAACCAAGGAGAGAAGACCATAGTGAAGATGAAGCTTGGGAGGTTGATGATCCATCGGTTGAAGAAGAAGCAATGGATCCTGCAGAAGCTAGATTAATTAAGGCCATATCTCGGATCGGGAAGAAGACAAAGTTTGATGTCTCCACGTATTCTGGGAATCTCAATCCAGAGGAGTTGATTGATTGGATCAATGATATGGAGGAATATTTTGAGTATGAGGAGGTTGTAGATCCAGATCGGATCAAGTTTGCAAAAACAAAGTTGAAAGGCCATGCTTGCTTATGGTGGAAAGAAGTGCAGCTAGAAAGAAATAGAGGAGGAAGGGAAAAGATAACCAGATGGGATCGAATGGTAGAGAAGTTGAAGAGACAATTTATTCCTGTAGATTATGAATTGGACCTGTTGAGAAAAATGCAGAGTTTGAGACAGTCAAACAAATCTATCAAAGAATATACAGAGGAGTTCTACCAGATCTCAATCAGAACTGGCCATTCAGAGGCTAACAGGGAGAAGGTGGCCCGTTACATCAATGGGTTGAGAACCAGTATTCAAGAAGAGTTGAGTCTGGTTAGGATGAGCACCATTGAGGATTCTTACCGGTTTGCCCTCAAAGTCGAAGAGAAGCTGAACAGACGGTTTGAGGGTAAGCAAAGAGGAAGAGGTCATGGTGGAAGAACTGGTGGAAGGACCAATGGAGAAAAATATAAGGATCAGAAGAAGGCTGGTGAAACCAGTAATACCCAGGATCAGGAAGAGGGGAACACCTACCAACCCCGTAATCAGAACAATGGTTACCCAAGGGGGAGAGGTAGATCTGGACGTGGATTTGGAAGGGGAGGATTTCGTGGAACCTGTTTCCACTATGGCGAAGAAGGACATCGAGCATACGAGTGTCCACAACACCGAGAAAGGATGAATAAGAGACCTGAGGGTCCTGCCAGAGCTGTTGTAGCCGATGAAGGTGCTGAATCAGAACATTCTGAGGAGGCAGAGGGAGGAGAAGTTATGGTCACAAGGAGGACCCTGTTGAATGAGGAGAAAGGATCAGACCAGAGAAGGAGCCTATTTCGCACAAGGTGCAGAAGTTTGGGTAAGGTCTATAACATTATTATAGATAATGGTAGTACTGATAACTTGGTCTCAAAAGAAATGGTTACTAAGTTACAGTTAAAGAGGAGGGGACACCCGCATCCATATCGGATTGCGTGGTTACAGAAGGACCATAGGGCTTTGGTCAGTGAGCAATGCTCGATGAAATTTAATATTGGGAATTACTGTGATGAGGTCCTGTGTGACATCCTGCCTATGGATGCTTGCCATTTGTTGTTGGGAAGGCCATGGCAGTTTGATCGATGTGCAGTGCATGATGGTCGCGCCAACACTTACTCAGTGACGAAGAATGGAGTGCGCCATAAGCTGAAGCCCTTGAAGGAGGCGGGCGAAAAGGTATGTAGCAACGCTAGAATCTGTTTAGTTGAAGGGGGAAGATTTTTGGATAGTTTAAAGCATGAGCATATGTGCTATGCATTAATTCCTAGAGTTAGGAAGGAAGAATGCAAGGATACCCCCGTAGAAGTCTTAGGACTGTTAGAAGAATTTCCAGACATTGTATCTGATAATGTGCCTGAGGGTTTACCACCAGTGAGGAAGATCAGTCACCATATAGATTTGGTACCAGGATCTAGTTTACCCAATAAGGCAACACATAGAATGACTCCTACAAAAACTGAAGAGCTGAACAGGCAAGTCCAAGAGTTGCTGGAGAAGGGACTGATTCGGGAGAGCTTGAGTCCATGTGCAGTACCTACAGTACTAGCACCAAAGAAATATGGAGAGTGGAGAATGTGTACAGACTCTCGAGCCATTAACAAGATCACCATAAAGTACAGATTTCCATTGCCAAGGATGGATGACATTATGGACTGTTTGAGTGGAGCCAAGTACTTCACAAAGATTGATCTGAAGAGTGGTTATCATCAGATTCGTGTCAGAGAAGGAGATGAATGGAAGACAACCTTCAAGACCAGAGAAGGTTTGTATGAATGGTTGGTCATGCCATTTGGGCTAACCAATGCACCAAGCACATTCATGCGGTTGATGAATGAGGTATTGAAAGAATTTTTAGGCAAATTCGTCATTGTCTATTTGGATGATATTTTAATATTTAGCAGAACCCTGGAAGAGCATCTGATGCAGGTCAAAAGGGTTTTTGAGAAGCTACGGGAGGAGCAGTTGTTAATAAATCTGAAGAAGTGTAATTTCGTGAAGAAGGAGTTAGTGTACCTGGGATTTGTCATCTCAGCCGAAGGTCTAAAAATGGACCCAAAAAAAGTGAGAGCTATCATTGAATGGCCTACTCCGAGAAGCACGACTGAGGTAAGATCATTTCATGGTCTAGCAAGTTTTTACAGGAAATTCATTAGGAATTTCAGCAAGTATTTGTGCACCCCTTACAGAAACAATGAGAGGGGATAAGAAAGAATTTAAGTGGACCTTAGGAGCAGATAAGAGCTTTGATATGATGAAGAAGAAGGTTACAGAGCAACCTGTTTTGGCACTTCCAGATTTTAATAAGGTATTTCAGGTAGATTGTGATGCTAGTGGTAGTGCCATAGGAGCTGTTTTGAGTCAAGAAGGTAAACCTGTTGCTTACTTTAGTGAGAAACTCAATGATGCTAGGAAGAAGTATTCAGTTTATGATCAAGAGTTTTATGCTATAGTTCAGGCTCTAAAGAAGTGGCGACATTACTTGTTGCCAAAAGAGTTTGTTCTATATACCGATCATCGGGCCTTACAGTATATTAATAGCCAAGGGAAGCTAAATCAGAGGCACCTAAAGTGGGTTGAGTTTCTACAGAGTTATACCTTTGTGTTGAAGCACAGGAGCGGAAGGTCAAACAGAGTTGCAGATGCCTTAAGTAGAAGGCAGTGTTTGTTGACAGAAATGAAGGTGGAAGTGGTAGGATTTGATGAACTGAAGGGTTTGTACCCCGAAGATCCTGATTTTGTAGAAGCTTGGAAGGCTTGCTTGGCACCTGTCACTTTGGACAGGACCAAGTGGTTGGATTTTCTGATCCAAGATGGAATGTTGTTTAGAGGAAGTCAATTATGCATTCCAAGGAGTTCAATGAGGGAAAATCTGGTCAAGGAGAAACACAGTGGAGGGCTGGCTGGACATTTTGGTCGGGATAAGACCATTGCCCTGGTTAGTGAGAACTACTATTGGCCGCAACTACAGCAAGATGTGAAGAGGTTTGTGCAAAGCTGTAGAGTATGCCAGATGGCGAAAGGTGTGAGCCAGAACACTGGATTATATCAGCCATTACCTGTACCAGAGAGACCATGGGAGGACGTCAGTATGGATTTCGTTCTTGGTCTACCAAGGACGCAACGGGGAAATGATTCCATATTTGTGGTGGTTGACAGGTTTTCAAAGATGGCACATTTTATCCCCTACCAAAAAACTAGTGACGCAGTTCACGTTGCAGGTTTATTTTTCAAAGAGGTGGTACGACTTCATGGTCTACCAAAGAGTATCGTTTCTGACAGAGATACCAAGTTTGTTGGGCATTTCTGGAGGACCTTGTGGAAGAAATTGAAGACAGATTTGAAATTCAGTTCTGCATACCACCCACAGACTGATGGCCAAACGGAGGTGGTGAATAGAAGTCTGGGAAATCTATTGAGATGCTTGATAGGAGATAAGCCCACGGGATGGGATTTGGTTTTGCCACAGGCAGAATTTGCATACAACAATTCTATCAACAGGAGTACTAACAAATCTCCATTCCAGATAGTATATGGGAGCAGTCCAAGGAATGCTTCTGAGTTGAGGAAGATGGATACAGGGGAAAAGTGCAGTGTCGAGGCTGAGGACTTTGCAGAGCATCTGAAGAGTGTGCATGAAGAAGTGAAGAAGCACATTACTAACATGAATAACCAATATAAGACAAGGGCAGACCAGAAGCGACGGTTCAAGGAATTCGTAGTGGGAGATGAAGTCATGGTCCATTTGAGAAAAGAGAGATTTCCTGCTAAAACCTATAACAAGCTGAAGATGAAGAAGTTTGGACCATGCCGAATTATAGGAAAACGGGATTCAGGCAATGCGTATGAAGTGGAATTGCCAAGTGGCCTTAACATATCACCTATTTTTAACATTGCAAATTTGGTAGAATATCATGAAGGAGGCAGTAGCGAGACACCAAGTACAAAATTGTGGAGTATTCCAACATCTACTCCAGCAGTAGACGAGATCGAGGAAATACTAGACACTCGAGCAGGCAGAAGTACCAGGAACAAGCAGTATTCTGAATATCTGGTCAAGTGGAAGGGCAGACCTATCGAAGATGCAACTTGGTTGTCAAAAATAGAGGTCGACCGCCTGGGTCTTCCTCCAACAGTATAGAAGTAAAGGACACTTCTCAATCCACCCCGGGTGTCTGATGCAGGAGCATCCGATGGCAACAGAGCAATCTTGCATCGACAAAAAAATTTCTAAGTGTTTGCCTTGATGTCGCGATATCGCGACAGAGAAAAGTGTCGCGATATCGCGACATGTCACGTTTTCATGACTCAAGAAGGAGAGAGAAGGGGGAGCAAAAATGTCACGATTTCGTGACATGTCAGAAATCATGATCGAAAGAAGAGAAGGGAGAAAAATGTCATGATTTCATGACATGTCACGAAATCGTGACCGAAAGAAGATAGGAAAGGCCAGAGAAGAAAATGTCACGATTTCGTGACATGTCGCGAAATCGTGACCGAAGGAGCAGAAAGAAAGCAAGGAAGGAAACTGTCGTGATATCGTGACATGTCACGATTTCATGACCCAAGAGGCGAGGAGAAGGCAGAAAGGAAAGATGTCGCGATATCGCGACATGTCACGATTTCATGATCGAAAAGGAGAAAGAAGAGCCGAAAGGAAAGATGTCGCGATATCGTGACATGTCGCATTTTCGTGACCAAAGGACGAGAGAAAGCGCAAAGGAGAAAAAGTGTCGCGATATCGCGACATGTCGCATTTTCATGACCCAAGGACGAGAGAAGGCGCAAGGGAGAAAAAGTGTCACGATATCGCGACATGTCGCATTTTCGTGACCCAAGGACGAGAGAAGGCGCAAGGGAGAAAAAGTGTCGCGATATCGTGACATGTCGCATTTTCGTGACCAAGAAGAGAAGGAAGAGAGAAAAGTGTCGCGATATCGCGACATGTCGCATTTTTGTGACTCGAAGAGGGCAGGAAGGTAGAGAAGCCAAAGTGTCACGATATCGCGACATGTCGCATTTTCGTGACTCGAAGAGGGCAGGAAGGTAGAGAAGCGAAAGTGTCGCGATATCGCGACATGTCGCATTTTGCGACTCGAAGAGGGAGGAAGGAGAGAAGCAAAAGTGTCACGATATCGCGACATGTCACATTTTTGCGACTCGAAGAGGGCAGGAAGGCAGAGAAGCAAAAGTGTCACGATATCGCGACATGTCACATTTTATGACCAAACAAAAGAAAAGAAAGGGCAGTGGTTACAAGGGCCGTTATAGAGGAAATTATCGAGCGGTGGTATACCGAACGTCATCACTGGTTGACAGGTGGATAGAGTCTACAGTGGCAGCATTGAACAACACGTGGCACCGAGGTGCAGTGAAAGCAGACGAAGATCAAGAGTCGAAAAGAAAGGCGTTTCGAAAGCCAAGACAATGAAGAGGCACAGGAAATGAAATGAAGGGTCAAAAAAGGGAAACGAAGAGTCATGCCAGAGATTTTAAAAGGGGAAGCGAAGGCATGCACAATGGTCGAAGAACTGCTGAGACATAGTTGCAGACGTGAAGGCAAGAGGGCGATTCTGGACCAGTTTAGGCTATTTTTCTTCCTGGGCGGAAGATGTTGTAATAGAAAAGAAAATAAACTATCTTTCAGGATAAAGGAGTTTATTTGGCAGACTGCTGCCATTATTGTAAATTTTTCCAAGTGTAATGAATGAGAATTAAGAATCTGTTGTGAGCGATTTGTAGATCCCCATCAAGTGGTATCAGAGCGAGAGTTCTTGAGTGTGTGAGCAGATCATCGAAAGTGAGGCAGTTTGCACCAGGATCTATGGAAGGGTTGTGAGAAGAGAGTGAGGAAGAATGCCTCCATGAAGAAACCATGGTGGTGGAAGAAATGTGGTACCTGAAGAAGATTTCAGAGCTTTGTAGAGGCAAGTGCAAGCCCTGCAAGAGGAGTTGCGAAGAGGGGTTGAACCAAGGAGAGAAGATCATAGTGAAGATGAAGCTTGGGAGGTTGATGATCCATCGATTGAAGAAGAAGCAATGGATCCTGCGAAGCTAGATTAGTTAAGGCCATATCTCGGATTGAGAAGAAGACAAAGTTTGATGTCTCCACGTATTCTAGGAATCTCAATCCAGAGGAGTTGATTGATTGGATCAATGATATGGAGGAGTATTTTGAGTATGAGGAGGTTGTAGATCCAGATCGGATCAAGTTTGCAAAAACAAAGTTGAAAGGCCATGCTTGCATATGGTGGAAAGAAGTGCAACTAGAAAGGAATAGAAGAGGAAAGGAGAAGATAACCAGATGGGATCGAATGGTGGAGAAGTTGAAGAGACAGTTTATTCCTGTGGATTATGAATTGGACCTGTTGAGAAAAATGCAGAGTTTGAGACAGTCAAACAAGTCTGTCAAAGAATACACAGAGGAGTTTTTCCAGATCTCAATCAGAACTGGCCATTCAGAGGCTAACAGGGAGAAGGTGGCCCGTTACATCAATGGGTTGAGAACCAGTATTCAAGAAGAGTTGAGTCTGGTTAGGATGAGCACCATTGAGGATGCTTACCAATTTGCCCTCAAAGTTGAAGAGAAGTTGAACAGACGGTTTGAGGGTAAGCAAAGAGGAAGAGGTCATGGTGGAAGAACTGGTGGAAGGACCAGTGGAGAAAAATATAAGGATCAGATGAAGGCTGGTGGAACCAGTAATACCCAGGACCAGAAAGAGGGGAACACCTACCAACCCCGTAATCAGAACAATGGTTACCCAAGAGGGAGAGGTAGATCTAGACATGGATTTGGAAGGGGAGGATTTCGTGGAACCTGTTTCCACTATGGCGAAGAAGGACATCGAGCATACGAGTGTCCACAACATCGAGAAAGGATGAATAAGAGACCTGAGGGTCCTGCCAGAGCTGCTGTAGCAGATGAAGGTGCTGAATCAAAACATTCTGAGGAGGTAGAGGGAGGAGAAGTTATGGTCACAAGGAGGACCCTGTTGAATGAGGAGAAAGGATCAGACCAGAGGAGGAGCCTGTTTCGCACAAGGTGCAGAAGTTTGGGTAAGGTCTGTAATATCATTATAGATAATGGTAGTACTGATAACTTGGTCTCAAAAGAAATGGTTACTAAGTTACAGTTAAAGAGGAGGAGACACCCGCATCCATATCGGATTGCGTGGTTACAGAAGGACCATAGGGCTTTGGTCAGTGAGCAATGCTCGATGAAATTTAATATTGGGAATTACTGTGATGAGGTCCTGTGTGACATCCTACCTATGGATGCTTGTCATTTGTTGTTGGGAAGGCCATGGCAGTTTGATCGGTGTGCAGTGCATGATGGTCATGCCAACACTTACTCAGTGACGAAGAATGGAGTGCGCCATAAGTTGAAGCCCTTGAAGGAGGCGGGCGAAAAGGTATGTAGCAGCGCTAGAATCTGTTTAGTTGAAGGGGGAAGATTTTTGGATGGTTTAAAGCATGAGCATATGTGCTATGCATTAATTCCTAGAGTTAGGAAGGAAGAATGTAAGGATACCCCTGTAGAAGTCTTAGGACTATTAGAAGAATTTCTAGACATTGTATCTGATAATGTGCCTGAGGGTTTACCACTAGTGAGGAAGATCAGTCACCATATAGATTTGGTACCAGGATCTAGTTTACCCAATAAGGCAACACATAGAATGACTCCTATAGAAACTGAAGAGCTGAACAGGCAAGTCCAAGAGTTGCTAGAGAAGGGACTGATTCGGGAGAGCTTGAGTCCATGTGCAGTACCTGCAGTACTAGCACCAAAGAAATATGGAGAGTGGAGAATGTGTACAGACTCTCGAGCCATTAACAAGATCACCATAAAGTACAGATTTCCATTGCCAAGGATGGATGACATTATGGACTATTTGAGTGGAGCCAAGTACTTCACAAAGATTGATCTGAAGAGTGGTTATCATCAGATTCGTGTCAGAGAAGGAGATGAGTGGAAGACAACCTTCAAGACCAGAGAGGGTTTGTATGAATGGTTGGTCATGCCATTTGGGCTAACCAATGCACCAAGCACATTCATGCGACTGATGAATGAGGTATTGAAAGAATTTTTAGGCAAATTCATCATTGTCTATTTGGATGATATTTTAATATTTAGCAAAACCCTGGAAGAGCATCTGATGCATATCAGAAGGGTTTTTGAGAAGCTACGGGAGGAGCAGTTGTTAATTAATCTGAAGAAGTGTAATTTCGTGAAGGAGTTAGTGTACCTGGGATTTGTCATCTCAGTCGAAGGTCTAAAAATGGACCCAAAAAAAGTGAGAGCTATCATTGAATGGCCTACTCCGAGAAGCACGACTGAGGTAAGATCATTTCATGGTCTAGCAAGTTTTTACAGGAAATTCATTAGGAATTTCAGCAATATTTGTGCACCCCTTACAGAAACAATGAGAGGGGATAAGAAAGAATTTAAGTGGACCTTAGGAGCAGATAAGAGCTTTGATATGATGAAGAAGAAGGTTACAGAGCAACCTGTTTTGGCACTTCCAGATTTTAATAAGGTATTTCAGGTAGATTGTGATGCTAGTGGTAGTGCCATAGGAGCTGTTTTGAGTCAAGAAGGTAAACCTATTGCTTACTTTAGTGAGAAACTCAATGATGCTAGGAAGAAGTATTCAGTTTATGATCAAGAGTTTTATGCTATAGTTCAGGCTCTAAAGAAGTGGCGACATTACTTGTTGCCAAAAGAGTTTGTTCTATATACTGATCATCAGGCCTTACAGTATATTAATAGCCAAGGGAAGCTAAATCAGAGGCACCTGAAGTGGGTTGAGTTTCTACAGAGTTATACCTTTGTGTTGAAGCACAGGAGCGGAAGGTCAAACAGAGTTGCAGATGCCTTAAGTAGAAGGCAGTGTTTGTTGACAAAAATGAAGGTGGAAGTGGTAGGATTTGATGAACTGAAGGGTTTGTACCTTGAAGATCCTGATTTTGCAGAAGCCTGGAAGGCTTGCTTGGCACCTGTCACTTTGGACAGGACCAAGTGGTTGGATTTTCTGATCCAAGATGGAATGTTGTTTAGAGGAAGTCAATTATGCATTCCAAGGAGTTCAATGAGGGAAAATCTGGTCAAGGAGAAACACAGTGGAGGGCTGGTTGGACATTTTGGTCGGGATAAGACCATTGCCCTGGTTAGTGAGAACTACTATTGGCCACAACTGCAACAAGATGTGAAGAGGTTTGTGCAAAGTTGTAGAGTATGCCAGATGGCGAAAGGTGTGAGCCAGAACACTGGATTATATCAGCCATTACCTATACCAGAGAGACCATGGGAGGACGTCAGCATGGATTTCGTTCTTGGTCTACCAAGGACACAATGGGGAAATGACTCCATATTTGTGGTGGTTGATAGGTTTTCAAAGATGGCACATTTTATTCCCTGCCAGAAAACTAGTGACGCAGTTCACATTGCAGGGTTATTTTTCAAAGAGGTGGTATGACTTCATGGTCTACCAAAGAGTATCGTTTCTGACAGAGATACCAAGTTTGTGGGGTATTTCTGGAGGACCTTGTGGAAGAAATTGAAGACAGATTTGAAATTCAGTTCTGCATACCACCCACAGACTGATGGCCAAACGGAGGTGGTGAATAGAAGTCTGGGAAATCTATTGAGATGCTTGATAGGAGATAAGCCCACGGGATGGGATTTGGTTTTGCCATAGGCAGAATTTGCATACAACAATTCTGTCAACAGGAGTGTTGTGGCTGATCCACAACACACCCCAAAATTGGGGACCCACCTTTTTTGCATGCTTTCAAAGAAAACTGCAGGAGCCCAGATGCTAAAAAATCAAGGAAAAAGCAAAAATTTCACAAAGGAGAAAAAGTGTCGCGATATCGCGACATGTCGCTCTGTCGCGGCCAAAAATAAAAAGTTGTCGCGATATCGCGACATGTCGCTCCGTCGCGGCCGAAAAAGAAAAGTTGTCGCGATATCGCGACATGTCGCTCCGTCGCGGCCAAAAATGAAAAGTTGTCGCGATATCGCGACATGTTGCTCCGTCGCGGCCGAGGCAAGTAGGAAGAGGCATTGATCGAAAATTGTCGCGATTTCGTGACATGTTGTGAAATCGCGGTCCAGAGAGGAGAGAGAAAGACAGAATGGAAAATTGTCACGAAATCACGACATGTCACAAAATCGCGGTCAAACCAGTCAAACAGGGCAAGGCACTAAAAGCGTCACGATTTCGCGACAGGAAGCAGCAAAGGGGTACGAAGCAGAAAAGCGTCACGATTTCGCGACAGGTCGGCTCCAAGCAGCGAAGTGGTACGGAAGGAAAATATGTCATGATTTCATGACATGTCACGTTTTTGTGGCCAAATATAGCAAGAGCAGTCCAAATAGAAAAGCGTGCGATTTCTGACGAAAGTAGCGAAAGGAAAGCGTCACGATTTCACGACAAGGGATCCAAAGAGAAAAGCGTCACGATTTCACGACAAGAAGCGACGGCTCGAAGAGAAAAGCGTCGCGATTTCGCGATAGGTTGCATCCATGCGGCCCGAAGCAGAAAAATGTCACGATATCGCGACATGTATCATTTTCGCGATGCATGAGGAGAAACAAAGCTACTGATGAAAAACATCGCGATATCGCGACATGTCTCATTTTCACTGTGCATGAAGGCGGACAAGGCTGTTGGCAGGAAAATGTCACGATATCGCGACATGTCGCGTTTTCACGATGAAAGTAAAGGAGCAAAGCTACATGCTATTTTTTGTCGTGATTTACATGGGGCCATTACAGAACATGCAAAAAAGTGCGGAACACGTGGCGTACATGTGTAAGGGCTGCAGAGGCGTTACAGTTCATAGAGAAGATCTCGAGCATAAAATCAAAAGCAATGGAAAGGCGGGGAAGGTGAAACGAAGCAATCTGGAAGATGAAACGAACCGTCGTGGAAGGAGAAGCAATTTACCAAAACTTTAAAAGCAGAAGCACAGGACAGGTACGGAGGTCGGAAACCGCTACGAGCAGGGTTGCAGAGTTGAGGGTGATTAGCCGTTCTGGGCCTGCTGTGGAGTGCTTTTCTTCCCCTTTTGCTGGTTTTGAGAAAAACCAGAGATTCTGCTATTGTAACAGGACATATTTTTTAATGCAGAATTGTTCAAAAATTTGCATTTTATGGGCAAGAAAGAAGGAGTCATTTTCTGCATGCAAGATTAAATGTCTATTTTCCCTTTTCAGATTTTAGGCTTGTAAATGTAGTTGATGCAAGTATTTTCTTGGTTGTTGCATGTGAATGCTTAAATCTGAAAACCTCATTCAAAATCCCTAGGAGCCAGCACCTAGCTTATCCGGATTGTGCTTGTTTTGCAGGTCCAATAGGTTAGGTTGCATGCATGAAAACCTCATATCTTCGGTTTTTTCGGAATAGGATAGCATCATACTGAAGGCATTTTCATTTTTTTTTTCTGCACTTTACTTTCAAGAAATTTTAACTTTATTTTAATATTTAGACATTAAAAAAAAAAAGGTTTCAAAAAATCCAATAATAAATAATGTAACCATTGCGTAGGTTATACTTCATACTTCAAATATGCAATTTGAAATTTCACTTTCGGAGTTGTTTAGTATTTTCAAAAATTCACCGAAGTTGTTGTTTTATTGCAGATCTTTAAAAAATCCGAAAATGGAAATTTTCATTGCTGGGCCGATTCACATTTGTTTATTCTGGTTTAATGAACAATCACTAAAGCTTCATGATGAAATAAACCAACATTGCCCCTTGTTTACAGTTACTTGCAATCACTAAGGTGTTCCAAGCATTTAAATTGAATATCTTTATTTGAGATTACTAATACACAGTTGCAAATGCTAATACAGCGGAGACCTTGGAGAAGTTGTTTGTTTGACTTCTTTGCAAGAGGGGATTTGGAGCCCAAATCCTAAGGGAGAGTGTACTTTCACAAGTGTGTGAAAATACCACTCAACATTTTGGCCTGAACCGGTTTATTTCAGATTGATTTAAATGCTATAGGGATTTAAATTTTGAATATTTCATGCCCTATTGATTATTATCTTTAGCCCTCTTTTAACAATACAACTTTGTACTGTTAAAAGGAGGACATGAATTGCTATGCACTTGTTCCTAACGCTTTGATTGTTCATACAGGAATAATGTGATTTGATTTGATTTAAAAAAAAATAAAAATAATAAATAATAATAAATAAATAAATAAAAAAATTTTTGGGTATTAAAGTTATATTCTTTAAGATTCACTAATGGCTATGTTTTCACCGTGGATGACAGGTAGCCCATTGAACATACCAGGAGTTCAACATTATTTTCCCGTTGGTTTTGAGAGATGTCTTCCTCGATTTTTGTCTAACGGGACAAATACTGCAGGAGAACACATTCAAGCATTCAAATTTGTTGTGAATCACTTAACAATTTGGTATGATGATGTGGTTTGTAAAATGTTCCCTTACACCTTGGACAAAGTGGCATATGATTGGTTTACAAGTCTGCCCTTAGGGTCTATCACTTCTTGGGCTCAACTAGAGGCAGCATTTCTTAATCAATTCAACAAAGAGCAAGTTGACCCAATCCGCATGTATGAGCAGTTTTTCACTATTAAAAAAGGACCAAGTGAAAATGTGAAGTCATTTTCTGAAAGGTTCTTTGGATTATATGCTCAATTAGTGACATTTTATGCTCTTCAAGAAGAAATGGCTCTCCAAATATATGTAAATGCTCTTGACCCACTCATTTCCACATATTTGCGAGGGATGCCTCAAATCACATCTTTGTCACAAGCCTATACTCAAGCAATGGCAATTGAGCAACAATTGAGTTGTCAAAATTATGGTGTGGGTTTTGGATCGTATAATCTTCAATCATTTAATACCTCCTTTACCCACCCAATGATTTATCCACCTCAACCAAATTCAAGTGTGAATCAATTTCAGAATCAACAATCATTCCCAAGCTTCAATCAATTTCAAAATCCTCAACCTACTATGCAAGATCAACCATCTTTCTTAAGTATGAATCAACTTCAAAATACTCATCTTGATTCAAAGGATGTTTCTAAAATCAATTTCAATGATTTTCATAAGAATATGATTTTAGGCAAGGGAGGAGTACTAGATCCAACTAGTATTGAAACATGTGACAAATTGGAAACCCTTGACTCACCAAAAGATGAATTCTATGAGGATGAATCTGTTTCGGATGTCACATTGGATGACATTGTTGAAAATGATGGCCAAGAAAATTCACACCTTCCAAATCATGTTAAACGTGAATCATGGGTTACACATGTGGATTATGATAGCCTTATCAATTTGAATACAAGCAATAACCCAATTTTGGAAGTAATTGAACCATCTAAGGAAGGTGAAGATAAATTTGATGAGAAACATGTTGATGAATTAAAATATGAAGAAGAAATAGTTGAGCATCACAATTTGATTTTGAAAGATGATCATTATGATTCTTGGGAAGAGTATGCTCACTCCAAAACTGCTAATGAAATTTGTGTGCCTATTGATATGCAGGATGATACAATTGCCCTTTCACATGAGGATATTACAAGTCCTGTACAATCTGAGAATGTTTTGGAAGAAGGGTTGGAATCTCATCAAAGGTTGGAGAAGGATATTGATTTTACTACCATGGATGAAGAAGGAGAATCAATTGTTTTTGTTCCCCTTGAGGGGCAAGAAATAAAAAATCTTGATCCACCTATTGTTTCTACAATGTCTATGCCATCTCAAAATGATGAAATTACAAAACCTAAGTGGTGTGGGTTTGATACTATTGATGATCCTAATGAAAATATGGATTTTGAGGCAACTCAAGCCATTGATCATGGAAAGGTGTCACGTGACACATATCTTGAAAAATTAGGCTCTTGTTTTGAAAAATATGGACGCATGTTTGATTGGGTGCCTAACTTTGGTGTTTTTGAACAGGTGTTGGATGATGAAGAAGACAATGAAGAAAAAGAAAAAGCTACTAACACTCATCAAGTTGTGATAAATTCTAATCATGATGGGTTGAGTATGGGTGACAAGGTGAAATCTTTACCTTTGGTAGTAGCCACAAAAATTTTAAGTGATGGGTTACATGATGTCCCTTTGGATGCTAATGTCATTGATGATGAAATGTCAAATCTTGGTGATGTTTGTCAAGTTTTGATTGATTTTGATTGCTTTAAAATCTCGAAAAATAATTTGAATTCAAGACTTTTAGAAATAGGCTCTTGTTTGCAATATCTCACATTTGAAAAGGAAAGCCTACTTCTAAATCATGAATGGAATGATGAAACTTGCACTTTAAAGAATAGACAAAATAAAATTGAATACCAACCATTGTCTAATCAATTTGATTTGAATCTCACCTATGATGTTGCTAATAGAACTAAATCAAATTGGTATGGTGAGCATGGCAAGTTGAAATTTGTTGCATTGCTTGGTTTGATCTTATTGTTGTTGGATTCCTACAACATTTGGCATGTGTATTGTGACATATGTCTTTTGAAATGTTCTAATCATGTTTGGGATCCAGGAAAGTAATAGTCCAAGCTTGGCATCATCTTGTACTATATTGTATATAAATTTTGGTTTTGGTTTGGGTTTGTGTTTTCAAGTTTCATTTTGGGATTGCTATTTGGATTAGGATTTAAGTTGTTGTGTGTTTGATTTCATTTGACGTGTTTGGTTTGTTTTGATAAAAAAAAAAATGAAGAAGAAAATTTGAGATGTCAACTTATGCCTAAAATCGGGGGAATATGAAACATTGGAATTGTGTTGTAGAAAGCTCCACAAGTAACACAAACATTTAAATATTATCGTTTGGATCTTGTGATGCATGAAGTTGTCAGTTTTGCACATTATGGTAAAATAGATGATATATTCCAAAAGAAGTAGTGCATTCATATCTCATGTCATATTCCACATTGCATATACATGTCATCTCAGTTACATTTTCATTCCATGGGCAATTATTGAGAAGGTGTTGAATCCTCTTAGGATTATTACATAACATATATTAAAAGGATCCTAAGGTTGGGAACTGCTGCCCAAGCTATCTTGAACCAAGCACATTCCATGCACATTAAAAAGAATCTTGAGCAAAATGGTCAAAACCATACTTGGATGAAAAGGTGAGGTGAAAAGAATATTTCATGTCTGTCCTATCATGCAACATAATCCTTAAAATAGTGGTTTTTACCACTTCCATCAAGCTTAAAGCCTAAAACCAGAGTAGTAAGGATAGGGTTAAATCCTCATCGAACTTAGGTTGAGGATCCAACTCCCCAAAGCTCTGGTTTGACCTACATGGAGTAGTAAGGATAGGACTTAATTCTCATCTCGCTTAGGTTGAGAATCCGATTCCCCAAAGCTTCCATTTTTCCCATTTCATCATAAGGCTTGGATTGGAAGGATCGTACTACATGTCCTCTGCAAAGGATGGGTAGTCATCCCAAAGGTCCAAGAAATAAAAGATAATATTTTCCATTTCATCTTAATATTGGATTGGAGGGATCGTACTACATGTCCCTAGCAAGGATGGGTAGTCATCCCAAAGGTCCAAAGAAAAAAGAGAGAAAAGAATGAATGAAAGCCAAGTCATGGATTATGGGGTTAAGTATGCTCATGCGTGGCAACATGTCTTGCCTAAAAGCAAGACCACTGATTGCTCATATGGATAGACTAGCTTGACCATTTCATCCATAACGAGGTTAAATCATTTTGTTCAAGATGAGGTAATGAACTCCAAATCAGAATAGTAAGGATAGGGTTAAATTCCCATCTCGCTTAGGTTGGGAATCCTATTCCCCAAAGTTCTGATTTCACTTACACTTGCACATGGGTTCAAGATGGTAGTGACACATAACCAACTTTGGGATCTAGTAGAATTAATTTAATAGACATATATTTGGTCCTAAGAGGGTTTGACATCTTTAATATGTTTGTCCATGATATAAGAAGGTTTGAGCATTTATAAAGCAGGTTGTTACATCTCTAGCATCTTCATCATGCATCAAATCCTGCACAAATCATTCATAGCCTTGCATACAAATCATAAGTGAAACTGACAATGGAATGTTGATCAAGTTCAAATGATAGGGAATGAAACACATTGCACACACCGAGCTGATACTTAATGATTCCGATGTTTCATGTATTTCTGATCTATCGGTATTTGTTTATCTTCTATGTGCTGACGCCTGTATCTAAGCTTGTATATTTCAGGTTGGGTTCTCACCAAAATGCTCAAGAGCATTTGACAACAGAGTCACCATTTGTTGTGGCTGATCCACAACACACCCCAAAATTAGGGACCCACCTTTTTTGCATGCTTTCAAAGAAAACTGCAGTAGCCCAGATGCTAAAAAATCAAGGAAAAAGCAAAAATTTCACAAAGGAGAAAAAGTGTCACGATATCGCGACATGTCGCTCTGTCGCGGCCGAAAATAAAAAGTTGTCGCGATATCGCGACATGTCGCTCCGTCGCGACCGAAAATGAAAAAGTGTCACGATATCGCGACATGTTGCTCCGAAAATGAAAAAGTGTGGATAATCGACATGTTGCTCCGAAAAGTGATATCGAATGTAGAGAGAGAAAGGAGATGGAAAATTGTCACGAAATCGCGACATGTCACAAAATCACGGTCAAACAGCAAATAGGCAAGCACTAAAAGTTGTCCGATTTCAGAAAAGAAGAAATCGATTGAGGGTTTGACACGGTTTGTGGCCAAATGCAGCAAGAGCATCCCGAAATAGAAAAGCGTCACGATTTCGTGACGAAAGGGCAAGTGGTACAAAAGAAAAGCGTCACGATTTCATGATAGAAAGCATGAGATATCTCCGAAAGAGAAAAGCATCGCGATTTCGTGACAGGAAGCAAGCCCGAAAGAGAAAAGCGTCACGATTTCGCGACAGGTTGCATCCACGCGGCCCGAAGCAGAAAAATGTCGCGATATCGCGACATGTATCATTTTCGCGATGCATGAGGAGAAACAAAGCTGCTGACAGAAAAACGTCGCGATATCGCGACATGTCTCATTTTTGCTGCATGAAGGCGGACAAGGCTATTGGCAGGAAAATGTCGCGATATCGCGACATGTCGCATTTTCGCGATGAAAGTAAAGGAGCAAAGCTACATGCTATTTTTTGTCACGATTTACATGGGGCCATTACAGAACATGCAGAAAAGTGCGAAACACGTGGCGTACATGTGTAAGGGCTGCAGAGGCATTACAGTTCACAGAGAAGATCTCGAGCATAAAATCAAAAGCAATGGAAAGGCGGGGAAGGTGAAACGAAGCAATCTGGAAGACGAAACGAACCGTCATGGAAGGAGAAGCAATTTACCAAAACTTTAAAAGCAGAAGCACAAGATAGGTATGGAGGTCAAAAACCGCTGCGAGCGGGGTTGCAGAGTTGAGGGTGATTAGCCGTTCGGGCCTGCTGTGGAGTGCTTTTCTTCCATTTTTGCTGGTTTTGAAAAAAAACGAGAGATTCTGCTATTGTAACAGGACATATTTTTAATGCAGAATTGTTCAAAAATTTGCATTTTATGGGCAAGAAAGAAGGAGTCATTTTCTGCATGCAAGATTAAATGTCTATTTTCCCTTTTCAGATTTTAGGCTTGTAAATGTAGTTGATGCAAGTATTTTCTTGGTTGCTGCATGTGAATGCTTAAATCTGAAAACCTCATTCAAAATCCCTAGGAGCCAGCACCTAGCTTATCCGGATTGTGCTTGTTTTGCAGGTCCAATAGGTTAGGTTGCATGCATGAAAACCTCATATCTTCGGTTTTGTCGGAATAGGATAGCATCATACTGAATGCATTTTCATTTTTTTTGCATTTTACTTCAAGAAATTTTAACTTTATTTCAATATTTAGACATTAAAATAAATAAAAAAAAAGGTTTCAAAATACAAAAAAAATAATGTAACCATTGCGTAGGTTATACTTCATACTTCAAATACGCAATTTGAAATTTCATTTTCGGAGTTGTTTAGTATTTTAAAAAATTCACCGAAGTTGTTGTTTTATTGCAGATCTTTAAAAAATCCGAAAATGGAAATTTTCATTGTTGGGCCGATTCACATTTGTTTATTCTGGTTTAATGAACAATCACTAAAGCTTCATGATGAAATAAACCAACATTGCCCCTTGTTTACAGTTACTTGCAATCACTAAGGTGTTCCAAGCATTTAAATTGAATATCTTTATTTGAGATTACTAATACACATATGCAAATGCTAATACAGCGGAGACCTTGGAGAAGTTGTTTGTTTGACTTCTTTGCAAGAGGGGATTTGGAGCCCAAATCCTAAAGGAGAGTGTACTTTCACAAGTGTGTGAAAATACCACTCAACAAGGAGTACTAACAAATCTTCATTCCAGATAGTATATGGGAGAAATCCAAGGAATGCTTCTGAGTTGAGGAATATGGATACAGGGGAAAAGTACAGTGTCAAGGCTGAAGACTTTGTAGAGCATCTGAAGAGTGTGCATGAAGAAGTGAAGAAGAACATTACTAACTTGAACAACCAATATAAGATAAGGGTAGACCAGAAGTGACGGTTCAAGGAATTCGTAGTAGGAGATGAAGTCATGGTCCATTTGAGAAAAGAGATATTTCTTGCTAAAACCTATAACAAGCTGAAAATGAAGAAGTTTGGACCATGCCAAATTATAGAAAAACAAGATTCAGGCAATGCATATGAAGTGGAATTGCCAAGTGGCCTTAACATATCACCTGTTTTTAACATTATAGATTTGGTAGAATATCATGAAGGATGCAATAGCGAGACACCAAGTACATAATTGTGGAGTATTCCAACATCTACACCAGTAGCAGACGAGATCGAGGAAATACTAGACACTCGAGCAGGCATAAGTACCAAGAACAGGTAATATTTTGAATATCTGGTCAAGTGGAATGACAGACCTATCGAAGATGCAACTTGGTTGTCAAAAATAGAGGTCGACCACCTGGGTCTTCCTCCAACAGTACAGAAGTAAAGGACACTTCCCAATCCACCCCTGGTGTCTGATGTAGGAGCATCCGGTGGCAGCAGAGCAATCTTGTATCGACAAAAAAAATTTCTAAGTGTTTTCCTTGATGTCGTGATATTGCGACATGTCACATTTTTGTGACTCAAGGAGAGAGAAGGTGAGGAGCAAAAATGTCATGATTTCGTAACATGTTGTGAAATCATGACCGAAAGAAGACAGGAAAGGCTTGGAGAAAAAATGTCGGGATTTTGTGACATGTCACGAAATCGCGATCGAAAGAAGACGGGAAAGGCCAGAGAAGAAAATATCATGATTTCACATGTCACAAATTCGTAATCAAAGGAGCAGAAAGAAAGCAAGGAAGGAAACTGTCATGATATCGCGACATGTCACGATTTTGTGACTCGAGAGGCGAGGAGAAGGCAGAAAGGAAATATGTCACGATATCATGACATGTCGTGATTTTGTGACCGAAAAGGAGAAAGAAGAGCCAAAAAGGAAAGATGTCGCGATATCATGACATGTCGCATTATCACGACCAAAGGACGAGATAAAGCGCAAAGGAGAAAAAGTGTCACAATATCGTGACATGTCGCATTTTCGCAACCCAAGGACGAGAGAAGGCGTAAGGGAGAAAAGGTGTCATGATATCATGACATGTCGCATTTTCACAACCCAAGGACGAGATAAGGCGTAAGGGAGGAGAAGTGTCACGATATCGCGACATGTCACATTTTTGTGACCCAAAAGACAAGAGAAGGCACAAGAGAGAAAAGTATCATGATATCATGACATGTCGCATTTTCATGACTCGAAGAGGGCAAGAAGGTAGAGAATCCAAAAGTATAGCAACATGCCACATTTTCATGACCAAACAAAATAAAAGAAAGCGTAAGCGGTTACAGGGGCCGTTACAGAGGAAATTACCAAACGGTGGTATACCGAACGTCATCATTGGTTGACAGGCAGATAGAACCTACAGTGGCAGCACTGAACAACACGTGGCATCGAGGTGCAGTGAAAGCAGACGAAGATCAAGGGTCGAAAAGAAAGGCATTTCGAAAGCCAAGACAACGAAGAGGCACGAGAAATGAAATGAAGGGTCGAAAAAGGGAAACGGAGAGTCATGCCAGAGATTTTAAAAGGGAAAGCGAAGGCATGCACAATGGTTGAAAAACTATTGAGACATAGTTGCAGTCATGAATGCAAGAGGGCGATTCTAGACCAGTTTAGGTTTTTTTTCTTCCTGGGTAGAAGATGTTGTAATAGAAAATAAAATAAACTATCTTTCAGGATAAAGGAGTTTATTTGGCAAACTGCTACCATTATTGTAAAAATTTTCAAGTGTAATGAATGAGAATTAAGAATCTGTCATGAGCGATTTGTAGACCCCCATTAGAAAGTCGACTAAGATTAGGATTTATAGTCGACTAAGATTAGGGTTTTCATCATAAAAAATATTGTTATAAAAGGAGGGCTATTTGGAGAATTGATAATATGGTGGAATGTGTGTGAAATACGATCGTTGTGCACAGAGAGCAAGTCCTATCAAATCGTGGTAAGTGTGAAATTTGCAAAGAGAGTAGAGTGCACAAAAGGGAGAAGACGATCGTGAAGTTTGACTATAACGAAATAGAGTGTGTGAAGTGATTGCGCAAAGAGAGCAGAGTGCACAGAGAACGTAAAGGTGAAGAAGACCAGTCAGGGTCTTGCAAAAGCAAAGGTATATTACTGTCAAACTTATAGATTCAAATTGAATTCTAGGTTGCAGCTTGGCATCAAGGGTTGGTGCTCCTTTCTGTTGGTGCAGATAAATAAGGGGTTGGTGCTCCTTTTTTTTGGTGCAGATAAATAAGGGGTTGGTGCTCCTTACAGTGGGTGCTGGTAAATTGATTGTAAAGTTGGTGCTTTGCAAAGGCTAGATTTGGATGGTAGTCCAAGCAGTCAATTTTTGAGGAGTAGCCACATTGGTGAACCTCATTAAATATTATGTTGTGTGATGCTTATTTGTTATACTTACTGTATCTAGTAATAAGTTTTAATTATTGCGGTATTAAGAGCTAAATTCAAGTTTGTTATACTTACTGGACTATGTTGGCTGAAAGCAGAGTAGCAGACAGATTTTGGAAAGAAGCAATGCATACTATGGTGTATATCCAAAATAGGTACATGCTAAGAACACATGAAAGCAAAACTTCTTATGAGTTATCGTTCGGTAAAAGGGCAACAACAAAATACCTCAAAGTTTTTGGCAGCAAGTGCTACATCAAAAGAATTGAAGATAATATTGATAAGTTTAAAGATAGAGCGGATGAAGGTATTTTTGTTGGTTATTCGTCAAAAAACAAATTTTACAAATGCTACAACAAGAGGCTAAAGAAAATTGTGGACAATGTCGATGTTATATTTGATGAAGGTAGAGAACGAGTAATTAGCTATGAAAAGAACTACCCAATTTATGAAGAGGTTATTGAAGGAGATGAGGAAAACGAAACGGAAAAGATACAAAAAATTGACTCAGATGATTTAAGTTGTGATTCAGAAGTGGAAGAAAATATGAAATTCAAAATAGGCAGCTGGCAAAAAAATCATCCTAGAGAGCAAATAATTGGAGACCCCAAAGTTGGTGTTCAGACAAGAAGAAGAGTAGTAACTACTCTCTATTATCCAGCATTGAGCACAAAAATGTTGTTGATGCAAGCAAAAATGAAAGTTGGATGAAGGAAATAAAATAATAATTAGATCAAATCGAGAAAAACAAAACTTGGGAGTTAGTACTTAGACCTGCAAATAAAAATATAATTGGGACTAAATGGATTTTTTGAAACAAATTGAATGAAGACAGACAGGTAGTCAGAAATAAAGCAATATTGGTATGTAAGGGTTATGCACAAGTTGAAGGCATTGACTTTGAGGAAAATTTTGCACCGATAGCTAGACTAGAGGCAATTAGAATGTTTCTGGCTTTAGCAGTCTACAAGAATTTCAAAGTTTATCAAATGGATGTGAAATCAACGTTTTTGAATGGAAAACTTGAAGAAGAGGTTTATATTGAGCAACCAGATGGTTTCCAACTTGGTGATGATCCCAACTTGGTTTACAAGTTGAATAAAGCATTATATGGCTTAAAACAGGCACCCCGAGCATGGTATGCAAGGCTAGACAACTATCTCACTCAACAAGGGTTTAAGAAAGGTAATGTGGATAGTAATTTGTATGTCAAAATAGAAAATGGGCATCTTATTATTCTTGTTGTATACATAGATGATATCATATTTGGTAGTAGAAAAGATGAGTCATGTAAAGATTTAGCAAATAAGATGCAAAAAAAATTGAAATGTCAATGATTGGTGAACTTTCGTATTTCCTCGGGTTGCAAGTTAATCAAAATAAGAAGGGCATATTTATTTCTCAAGTTAAATATGTGAAAGAGATGTTAAAAAAGTTCACAATGGAGGATTGTAAGCCAGTTAGCACTCCCATGACGACAAGGTTGCAAGTTGAGCAAGGATGACAAATCTCCACCTGTTGATCAAACCATGTAAAGATCTATGATTGGGAGCTTACTCGTGCACTGACAACTACTAGACCAGATATTTTGTAGGCAGTATGCATGGTAGCACAATTTCAGGATAATCCCAAGGAGACTCATGTGACAGCAGTGAAGAGGATTCTTTGGTACCTCAAGGGTACTATGGAGTATGGGTTATGGTATCCGAAAGGTAAAGACTTCACCCTTATTTCATATTCAGATGTAGATTGGGCAAGAGGTGTCGATGATAGAAAGAGTACCAATGGAGGTGCATTCTATCTTGGAGATAGATTGGTCACGTGGCACAATAAGAAACAAGAGTCAGTTTCTTTATCGATGACAGAGACAGAATATATTGCAATGACAACATGTTGTACGCAGGTATTATGGATGAAACAAACCCTAAAAGATCTTGATATTAGCTTCAGTGAGCCAATATCAGTAAAGTGTGATAACACCAGTGCCATTAACATCTCCAAGAATCCGGTTATGCATTCACGCACAAAACACATTGCTATCAGGTATCACTTTTTGAAGGAGAAAGTTGTGGAAGATGAGGTTAAGTTGGATTTTGTTCTAACTACAGATCAAGTAGTAGATATCTTCACAAAACCATTGTCCAAGGAAGTTTTTGACTACATTCACAATAAATTAGGAGTGGTCACACTTCCCAAGAGTTGACTAGCTACAGGGATCACATTCTCAGGGGGAGCATTTAAGTATTTGATTATCTTTTTTCTCATGTTCATGATTTTTGCTAAGTGTAATAAATTTTTCTTGAGAATGTTGTGCATGGACTCAGGGGGAGTCTGCAGTAGCCCTTTGGTATTATTATCAAAGGGGGAGAAGAGTTACAAGAAATTGCACATGTGTTGCCAAAAATTCCAAAGGGGGAGATTGTTGAGCAAGGTGCAGCAATAGTATTGTCATTATTGTCAACACAGTCAGATAGATCTGTTGATGTAGTGGACAGGAAGTTCAAAAGCTATTTAGATGCAGAAGACAGGAGTTCAAAGGTTATTCAGAGTATGTACAATGATTTTCCAAGAAGACCGAAGTGGCCCATATGCAAAATATCAAAGAAAAAATACAAGTAAGAAAAGTGTCGCGATATCGTGACATATACAGCAGGCAAGAAAAACTGTCACAATTTTGCAACATGTTGGAAGAGAGAGAAAAAGTAGGAAAAACTATCACGATTTCGTGACATGTTGGAAGAGAGAGAAAAAGTAGGAAAAACTGTCGCAATTTCACGACATGTTGGAAGAGAGAGAAAAAGCAGGAAAAACTGTCACGATTTCGCAACATGTTGGAAGAGAAATTTCTTGCTAAAACCTATAACAAGCTGAAGATGAAGAAGTTTGGACCATGCAAAATTATAGGAAAACGGGATTCAGGCAATGCGTATGAAGTGGAATTGCCAAGTGGCCTTAACATATCACCTATTTTTAACATTACAGATTTGGTAGAATATCATGAAGGAGGTAGTAGCGAGACACCAAGTAAAGAATTGTGGAGTATTCCAACATCTACTCCAGCAGCAAACGAGATCAAGGAAATACTAGACACTCAAGCAGGCAGAAGTACCAGGAACAGGCAGTATTTTGAATATTTGGTCAAGTGGAATGGCAGACTTATCGAAGATGTAACTTGGTTGTCAAAAATAGAGGTCGACCGTTTGGGTCTTCCTCCAATAGTACATAAGTAAAGGACACTTCCCAATCCACCTTGGGTTTCTGATGCAGGAGCATCCGGTGGTAGCAGAGCAATCTTGTATCGATAAAAAAATTCTAAGTGTTTGCCTTGATGTCATGATATCGCGACAAAGAAAAGTGTCGTGATATCGTGACATGTCGCATTTTTGTGACTCAAGAAGGAGAGAGAAGGTGAGGAGCAAAAATTTTGCGATTTCGCGACATGTCATGAAATCGTGACCGAAAGAAGACAGGAAAGGCGTAGAGCAAAAATGTCATGATTTCATGACATGTCACAAAATCATGATCGAAAGAAGATGGGAAAAGCCAAAGAAGAAAATTTTGCAATTTCGTGACATGTCGCGAAATCACGATCGAAGGAGCAGAAAGAAAGCAAGGAAGGAAACTATCGTGACATGTCACGATTTCATGACCCGAGAGGCGAGGAGAAGGCAGAAGGGAAAGATGTCACGATATCACGACATGTCATGATTTTGTGACCAAAAAGAAGAAAGAAGAGCCGAAAAGGAAAGATGTCGCGATATCACGACATTTCGCATATCGCGACCAAAGGACAAGAGAAAGCGCAAAGGAGAAAAAGTGTCACGATATCGCGACATGTCGCATTTTTGCAACCCAAGGATGAGAGAAGGTGCAAGGGAGAAAAGGTGTCATGATATCGCGACATGTCACATTTTCACGACCCAAGGACGAGAGAAGGCGCAAGGGAGGAGAAGTGTCGCGATATCGTGACATGTCACATTTTTGTGACCCAAAAGACAAGAGAAGGTGCAAGAGAGAAAAGTGTCGCGATATCACGACATGTCGTATTTTTGTGACTCGAAGAGGGTAGGAAGGTAGAGAAGCCAAAAGTGTCGTGATATCATGACATGTCACATTTTTACGACCAAACAAAAGAAAAGAAAGCACAGGTGGTTACAGGGGCCATTACAGAGGAAATTACTGAATGGTGGTATACCGAACATCATCATTGGTTGATAGGTGGACAGAGCCTACAGTGGTAGCACTGAACAGCACGTGGCACCAAGGTGCAATGAAAGAAGTCAAAGATCAAGGGTCAGAAAGAAAGGTGTTTCGAAAGCCAAGACAACGAAGAGGCACGGGAAATGAAATGAAGGTTCAAAAAAGGGAAACGGAGAGTCATGCCAGAGATTTTAAAATGGGAAGTGAAGGCATGCACAATGGTCGGAAAACTACTGAGACATAGTTTTAGTCGTGAATGCAAGAGGGCGATTTTGGACCAGTTTAGGTTGTTTTTCTTCTTGGGCAGAAGATGCTGTAATAGAAAAGAAAATAAACTATCTTTCAAGATAAAGGAGTTTATTTGGCAGACTGTTGTCATTATTGTAAATTTTTCCAAGTGTAATGAATGAGAATTAAGAATCTATCATGAGTGATTTGTAGACCCCCATCAAAAAGCCGACTAAGATTAGGATTTACAACCAACTAAGATTAGGGTTTTCATCATAAAAAATATTGTTATAAAAGGAGGGCTGTTTGGAGAATTGAGAATATGGTGGAATGTGTGTGAAATACGATCGTTGTGCATAGAGAGCAAGTCGTGTCGAATCATGCTAAGTGCAAAATTTGCAAAGAGAGCAGAGTGCACAAAAGGGAGAAGACGATCGTGAAGTTCGACTGTAATGAAGTAGAGTGTGCGAAGTGATTACGCAGAGAGAGCAGAGTGCGTAGAGAATGCAAAGGTGAAGAAGACCAGTCAGGGTCTTGCAAAAGCAAAGGTATCTTACTGTCAAACTTATAGATTCAAATTGAAGTCCAGGTTGCAACTTGGCATCAAGGGTTGGTGCTCCTTTCTGTTGGTGCAGATAAATAAGGGGTTGGTGCTCCTTACAGTGGGTGCTAGTAAATTGATTGTAAAGTTGGTGCTTTGCAAAGGCTAGATTTGGATGGTAGTCCAAGCAGTCAATTTTTGAGGAGTAGCCACATTGGTGAACCTCGTTAAATCTTGTGTTGTGTGATGCTCTTTTGTTATACTTGTTGTATCTAGTAATAAGTTTTAATTGTTATGGTATTAAGAGCTATAAATTTAAGTTTATAGAGCTACACTGATTCACCCCCCTCTCAGTGTCATTGTAAGACTAACAATTGGTATCAGAGCTAAGTTCCTGTACAAGCTTAACCGGCTAGGGTGATCTTGGAAGTAACACAATGGCAGGTGGTGAAGGCTTCTCATCAAACAAAGCACCATTGTTTGATGGATCTAATTACACATTCTAGAGAATCAGGATGCAGACATATCTCTGTGCTTTGGGATACGACATCTAGGATTCAGTAGTTAGTGGATACACAATACCCATCACTCCTCCAAAAGAGGCTGACGAAAAGAAACTGTTTGAAAATAACTCAAAAGCAAAGAATGCTATCATGTGCGGATTAGCAGATAGTGAACTAGTAAAGATCATGAGCTATAAAATGGCAAAAGAAATATGGGACAAACTGAGGAGTATTCATGAAGGAGACGATAAGATCAAGGAGGCCAAGTTATAGACACATCGAGCTCAGTTCGAAGCATTAAATATGAATGACGATGAAAACATTGAGGCATATATGCTGAGAGTTAATGGAATCATTAATGCGATCAGAGGACTCGACGAGGATATCGAAGACTCTGCCATCATGAAAAAGGTATTAAGATCTCTTCCTCAAAGGTTTGATTCTAAAGTCTCAATGATAGAAGAAGCTAAAAATCTAAATTATTTTAGTATAGATGAGATGTATGGTTCTTTGACTGCATATGAGATGAGGATAGGAAGATCTAAACCCATAGACAGAGAAGCGGCTTTTAAAGCCCTTAAAAATAAAAATGCAAAACAAGAGTCCGAGGAAGAAGAGACATCAGATGAAATGGAAGCAAACTTTGTTAGAAAACTAAAAAGGGGAAAAGGAAAATACAGAGGAAAGCTACCGTTTAAATGTTTCAACTGTGGAGGCATTGGGCATTTTGCGACTAAATGTCCACTTAATGAGAAGAACAAAAATGATGAAGGATCGCACCAAGAAAGAAGTGACTGGAAGAAGAAAATGAATTTCAGAAAAGGCAACTTCAAGAAGAAAAGTTTCATCTCCAGGAATGCCAGTTCATCAGAAGACAGCTCCGATGAGGATTCTGAAGAGGAAACAGGTGAAGCTCTTTTCATGGCATTTGAAGAAGTAAAATCAGAAAAGGAAGAAGGAGTGAACTCTGAAGTATGTGGTGAAAACCTTGAGGCTGAAGTAGATCTAGAAGGTGAGTTGATCTCTACACTTGAAGAGTGGAAAATAGAGAGGAAAAAGAATAAGAAAATTTCAAAAAATCTTGAGGATGCAAACGAAATCATAACCAATCTGAAAGTACAGATAGAAGAATACAAGAAAATATCTGAAGATCTCGAAGTACAAATTACCATGAAAATAGATTATTGCTGCAAACTAGAAGAAGAGAATGTTGGTTTATGAATGCAGATAGAAGAGATGAATCACAAAATTAGTTGCTATCACAAACGCGAAGAAAGTTCTATGAAGTTGGATAAGATTATAAATGACCAAAGGCCTACAGGCATCAAATTTGGTCTGGGTTTCATCGAAGGAGAATCATCAAATGGATCAAAGGCCAAAAATGTAGAATCCATAAAGAATGAAGATAAGAAATAGGTTGATCAAGGAAAAATGTCTCATGCAAAAGAAAGCAATAATGCCATGCACGAAAGGAGAATTGACAATGATGGATTCACCAATGTCACACATCAAAGAAGAAGAAGACCTATGGCTCCTACGACAACATGGCAAAGACCATCACCCAGGTTCAATTATCCCTTTTCTGGTTTCTATTTTAAATGCAATGGCTATGGACATAAAATCTCAGACTACAAATATAATGTAAGACCAAGGAATTTCACCAATAGAAATGCTTTTTCTCCTCTGATGAATTATACAAGTAGAATGTTATAACTATCATAATTTTGGGCACATTGCAAGAAACTGTAGAAGTACATTTGCATCAAATCAGTTTCAGGGAAGAAAATTTCAACCAAATAGGATGAGACAAAATAGAAAACTTCTCGAAAAACATGCACAAGCTATTGATAAGGGAAAGGCAAAACAAGAGCCCAAAACTACTATCAAAATGGAGTGGAAAGAAAAAGAGCGACTTAAGGAAGAAAAGGAATCCTTAATCGTACAAACAACATTTAAAGCACAGAATAAATATGTACCATGGATACTTGATAGTGGATGCTCCAGTCATATGACAGGTGACAAACAAAAATTTGAGAAGTTACAGAAATATGAAGGTGGTTCAGTAAAGTTTGGAAATAATGATGGAGCTAAGATAGTTGGCAAAGGTTCAGTTAAAATTAGTGACAGAAAAATTAAGTCAGAAGAAGTCTTGTTTGTGGATGGTTTGAAACATAACTTGTTGAGCGTAAGTCAGATTTGTGATAAAGGTCATGAAGTAGTTTTTAAGAAGCAGGGTTGTGAAGTCAGAAAAACAAATAGTGGAAAATTGATAGCAACTGGATCAAGGACATCTGGAAACCTGTACACGCTCTCAGAGACTTCAGAAGGAGCTTGTTTTATTGGACAGGAAGAAGAAAATTGGTTGTGGCACAAGAGACTCGGTCATATCAGTTTTGATAATCTAGTAAAAATCAACTCAAAAAGGGTAGTGAGAGATATTCCCACCATCAAGAAACCCGCAAACAACATTTGTGCTTCATGCCAAAAGGGGAAGCAAACTAGAGTCACATTCAAAACAAAAGAGTACTACACAAGCAAACCTTTGGAACTAATACACACTGATTTATGTGGACCCATGAGAACACAAAGCATAAATGGTGACAAATATTTTATGTTGTGCATTGATGACTATTCCAGAATGACATGGATATTTTTCTTGAAGCATAAATCAGAAGCTTTTGAAATGTTCAAGACTTTCAAAAACCAAGTTGAGAATGAAACAGGAAAGAGGATCAAATGTTTAAGATCAGATAGAGGAGGAGAATTCATTTCAGAGGAGTTTATAGAGTACTGTGAAAAATACGGTATTAGGAGACAGTTTTTAGCAGCCAGGACACCTCAACAGAATGGAGTGGTAGAAAGAAAGAACATGACAGTGCAGGAAATGGCATGGACTATGTTGGTTGAAAGTAGAGTAGCAGATAGATTTTGGAAAGAAGCAGTCCATACTACGGTGTATATCCAAAATAGGTACATGCTGAGAACACATGAAAGCAAAACTCCTTATGAGTTGTGGTTCGGTAAAAGGGCAACAACAAAATACCTCAAAGTTTTTGGCAACAAGTGCTACATCAAAAGAACTCAAGATAATCTTGGTAAGTTTGAAGATAGAGCGGATAAAGGTATTTTTGTTGGTTATTCGTCAAGAAGCAAAACTTACAAATGCTACAACAAGAGGCTAAAGAAAATTGTGGACAAGTGCCGATGTTAAATTTGATGAAGGTAGAGAACGAGTAATTAGCTATGAAAAGAACTACCCAATTTATGAAGAGGTTATTGAAGGAGATGAGGAAAACGAAATGAAAAAGATACAAAAAATTGACTCAGATGATTTAAGTTGTGATTCAAAAGTGGAAGAAAATAAGAAATTCAAAACAGGCAGCTGGCAGAAAAATCATCCTAGAGAGCAAATAATTGGAGACCCCAAAGTTGGTGTTCAGACAAGAAGAAGAGTAGTAAGTAACTACTCTCTATTATCCAGCATTGAGCCCAAAAATGTTGTTGACGCAAGCAAAGATGAAAGTTGGATGAAGGCAATAAATGAAGAATTAGATCAGATCGAGAAAAACGAAACTTGGGAGTTAGTACCTAGACCTGCAAATAAAAATATAATCGGGACTAAATGGATTTTTCGAAACAAATTGAATGAAGACGGACAGGTAGTCATAAATAAAGCAAGATTGGTATGTAAGGGTTATGCACAAGTTGAAGGCATTGACTTTGAGGAAACTTTTGCACCAGTAGCTAGACTAGAGGCAATTAGAATGTTTCTGGCTTTAGCAGTCTACAAGAATTTCAAAGTTTATCAAATGGATGTGAAATCAGCGTTTTTGAATGGGAAACTTGAAGAAGAGGTTTATATTGAGCAACCAGATGGTTTCCAACTTGGTGATGATCCCAACTTGGTTTGCAAGTTGAAGAAAGCATTATATGGCTTAAAATAGGCACCCCAAGCATGGTATGCAAGGCTAGACAACTATCTCACTCAACAAGGGTTTAAGAAAGGTATGGTGGATAGTAATTTGTATGTCAAAATAGAAAATGGGCATCTTATTGTTCTTGTTGTATACGTAGATGATATCATATTTGGCAGCAGCAAAGATGAGTCATGTAAAGATTTAGCAAATAAGATGCAGAAAGAATTTGAAATGTCAATGATTGGTGAACTTTCGTATTTCCTCGGGTTGCAAGTTAATCAAAATAAGAAGGGCATATTTATTTCTCAAGTTAAATATGTGAAAGAGATGTTAAAAAAGTTCACAATGGAGGATTGTAAGCCAGCTTAGCACTCCCATGACGACAAGTTGCAAGTTGAGCAAGGATGACAAATCTCCACCTGTTGATCAAACCATGTACAGATCTATGATTGGGAGCTTATCTGTACCTGACAGCTACTGGACTCAGATATTTTGTAGGCAGTATGCATGGTAGCACGATTTCAGGCTAATCCCAAGGAGACTCATGTGACAAAAATGAAGAGGATTCTTCGGTACCTCAAGGGTACTATGGAGTATGGGTTATGGTATCCGAAAGGTAAAGACTTCACCCTTATTTTGTATTCAGATGCAGATTGGGCAGGAGGTGTCGATGATAGAAAGAGTACCAATGGAGGTGCATTCTATCTTGGAGACAGATTGGTCACGTGGCACAGTAAGAAACAAGAGTCAGTTTCTTTATCGACAGTAGAGGCAGAATATATTGCAACGACAACATGTTGTACGCAGGTATTATGGATGAAACAAACCCTGAAAGATCTTGGTATTAGCTTCAATGAGCCAATATCAGTTAAGTGTGATAACACCAATGCCATTAACATCTCCAAGAATCCGGTTATGCATTCACGCACAAAACACATTGCTATCAGGTATCACTTTTTGAAGGAGAAAGTTGCGAAAGGTGAGGTTAAGTTGGATTTTGTTCCAACTACAGAGCAAGTAGCAGATATCTTCACAAAACCATTGCCCAAGGAAGTTTTTGAGTACCTTCACAATAAATTGGGAGTGGTCACACTTCCCAAGAATTGACTAGCTACAGGGATCACATTCTCATGGGGAGCATTTAAGTATTTGATTATCTTTTTGCTCATGTTCATGATTTTTGCTAAGTGTAATAAATTTTGCCTGAGAATGTTGTGCATGGACTCATGGGGAGTCTGCAGTAGCCCTTTGGTATTATTGTCAAAGGGGGAGAAGAGTTACAGGAAATTGCACATGTGTTGCCAAAAATTCCAAAGGGGGAGATTGTTGAGCAAGGTGCAGCAACAATATTGTCATTGTTGTCAACACAGTCAGATAGATCTATTGATGCAGTGGACAGGAAGTTCAAAAGCTATTCAGATGCAGAAGATAGGAGTTCAAAGGTTATTCAGAGTATGTACAATGATTTTCCAAGAAGACCGAAGTGGCCCATATGCAAAAGATCAAAGAAAAAGACAAGTAAGAAAAGTGTCACGATATCACGACATATACAACAGGAAGAAAAACTGTCACGATTTCGTGACATGTTGGAAGAGAGAGAAAAGTAGGAAAAACTATCACGATTTCATGACATGTTGGAAGAGAGAAAAAGTAGGAAAAACTATCATGATTTCATGACATGTTGGAAGAGAGAGAAAAGCAAGAAAAACTGTCACGATTTCGTGACATGTTGGAAGAGAAAAAGGCAAGTGGAAAAACTGTCATGATTTCGTGACATGTTGGAAGAGAAAGAGAAAGAGAAAAAGTGTCACGATTTCGACATGTTAGAAAAGAAAAGAGAAAAGGATTTATGGAGGAGAGAAAGTTGGAAAAGTGTGATTTGTGACATGTTGGGAAAAGAGAAAGAGAACAAGTAGGAAAAGTGTCACGATTTCATGACAAGTTCGAAGAAAGAGAACAAGTAAGAAAAGTGTCACGATTTCGTGACATGTCGCATTTTTGCGACTAAAATAGGAGAGAGAAAGTAAGTTTGAAAAGTGTCACGATATCGCGACATGTCGCATTTTCATGACAAAAGAAAGAGAGGAAGCGTACGAAGAGAATGTCACGATTTCAGACAAAAGAGAAGAAGACTTGAAGGAGTGTCACGATTTTGACAAAAGCAAAGAAGTAAAGTATGAAAGTAGAAGTGTCACGATTTCATGACAAAAGTAGAGAAGAAGACTTCGAAGGTAGAAGTGTCATGATTTCATGACAAAAGCAAAGAAGTAAAGTATGAAAGCAGAAGTGTCACGATTTTATGACAAAAGTAGAGAAGAAGACTTTGAAGGCAGAAGTGTCACGATTTCATGACAAAAGCAAAGAAGCTAAGTATGGAAGTAGAAGTGTCACGATTTCATGACAAAAGCTAAGTTGAAGACTACGGAGGCAGAAGTGTCGCGATATCATGACAAAAGCAAAGTCAAAGTCTATGGAAGCAGAAGTGTCACGATATCGTGACAAAAGCAAAGACGAAGTATACGGAGGTAGAAATGTCATGATATCATGACAAAAGAAAAGATGAAGTCTATGGAGGCAAAAATGTCATGATATCATGACAAAAGAATAGAGAAAGCGTACGGAGGTGAAAGTGTCACGATATCGCGACATGTATTTTCATGGCAACAACAACAAAAGAAGCTATAGAGGCAAAAATGTCATGATTTCATGATAGGTCATAAATGCGCAAGTCAAGAAGGAGAACTTGATTGAAATGAGAAGTATGATAGTGGACCGACATCACTACGACATTTACAAGGGTAGTTACAGAGTGATTTCATATTTGAAATACGAAGAGTGATCAAAAGTCAGTATGGTGGTTACAAGGTGTGTCTAGAATGAAATCATCAAGCGATGGATAAACCGAACATCTTCTTGAGTTGAAGTCGATGAAGACCGATGACAATCGACTAAAATTAGGGTTTATAGTTGTTATGAAAGCCGACTAAGATTAGGATTTACAATCGACTAAGATTAGGGTTTTCATCATAAAAAATATTGTTATAAAAGGAGGGTTGTTTGGAGAATTGAGAATATGGTGGAATGTGTGTGAAATACGGTCATTGTGCGTAGAGAGCAAGTCATGTCGAATCATGCTAAGTGTAAAATTTGTAAAGAGAGCAGAGTGCAAAAAGGGAGAAGACGATCGTGAAGTTTGACTGTAATGAAGCAGAGTGTGTGAAGTGATTGCGTAGAGAGAGCAGAGTGCATAGAGAACGCAAAGGTGAAGAAGACCAATCAGGGTCTTGCAAAAGCAAAGGTATCTTACTATCAAACTTATAGATTCAAATTGAAGTCTAGGTTGTAGCTTGGCATCAGGGGTTGGTGCTCCTTTCTGTTGGTGTAGATAAATAAGGGGTTGGTGCTCCTTTCTGTTGGTGCAGATAAATAAGGGGTTGGTGCTCCTTATAGTGGGTGTTGGTAAATTGATTGTAAAGTTGGTGCTTTGCAAAGGCTGGATTTGGATGGTAGTCCAAGCAGTCAATTTTTGAGGAGTAGCCACATTGGTGAACCTCGTTAAATCTTGTGTTGTGTGATGCTCTTTTGTTATACTTGTTGTATCTAGTAATAAGTTTTAATTGCTGTGGTATTAAGAGCTGTAAATTTAAGTTTATAGAGCTACACCGATTCACCCCCCTCTCAGTGTCATTGTAAGACTAACACTACAATGTTAGGTAGAGGATACCATTTTTTCAAAAGTAAGAGTGAGAGCTAATATTTTAGCACTATAGGAGAGTGTGTAGTGAGCATAGGCTAATACTGATGTAGTGTGGGTGGTACATGAGGTAGAGGTATAATGCTTACATAGGGATATAGATAGATAGTATCAGGCATGAGAGGAGATTGATCATGCTAGGGTGGTGGTCGAGTAGGCCACAGTTGATATGGCTAATTTTACAATGAAGGTGGATCATTTACGGTGAGTAAACAAGAATTTATCCAATTTGTATATAGAGGAGGCCTCAAATAAGGTGTAGTGTGAGGTGTGGTTGACTCTATATGGGCATGGGATCCTAAAGTATGTAGAGTCATGATCAATATTATGGTCACTATCACACACATGCTCATAGTAGATTCAATGGAGTGCCCCTTTTGTAGTACTGGGGGAGTCAAGGATGGTAGTATCAAAAATATTGCAGGTGGTGGGAGCTACCCTAGATCTAGGTAGGGTGGTAGTTCCAGTAGTGATGTAGTTTGTGCAAGCTACTCTAGATTCGAGTGGGGAAGCTGAGGTATGCTAGGTGGAGGTGGAAATGATGGCACAGGAGGGGAGTGGCAAGAGTCCTAGTGGAAAACATGGATGAGGTTTTTGTGCAATTTTTTATAGTGAGGTGGTGGCTAGAGAGACCAACCATAGATGTATGATCATGTATACATGATTTTATAGCTTGAGGGTATTTTGATCATTATATATCTATATATATATATACATGCTTCTATTTTTGCGGCTCTATTTTCATGTGTTATGATTTTGTGTGAATGGATGCATAGTGTAGGATTATGTGTATATATAATGTAAGATATGGTAAATGAACTAACATGTAGGTACATGGTAAAATGTATGAGAAATATATCATTGTAGATTAGAGGTAATTTAGAATTATGTGTGGTATATGAATGAATGAAATATAGATGCAAGGATGCATGTATGTGTATGATAAAATGTGTAGATAAATAACTTGTATCATGGTAGAAACAAGTAGCAATGTGATCCATTCTGTTATCTCAAGGATGTAGGATGGCATAATAATCATGTAGTAAAGTTGACTATCATAGTTGTAGCAATAAAACCTCATGAGAAACTAAGCAAGGTTCAACCATAACCCATAACTAACTTGACTGGATCAAAGTATATCATGGACCAGTGTGTGTGATGAGTGATGTTCATTTATCCATTTTGAGGGAGGTAGGACTAACCCATTGTAAACCTAGCCAAAATATCTAGTTCATCCATAAGCGCATAGTGATCTATACAAAATAAGGTTGCTAATGTTAAAGATGTATTGCCACTTGTAATACTGTTTCATGTTGAGCAAGGTGCATCAACAGTATTGTCATTGTTTTCAACACAGTCAAATAGATCTGTTGATGCAATGGATAGGAAGTTCAAAATCTATTCAGATGCAGAAGATAGGAGTTCAAAGGTTATTCAGAGTATGTACAGTGATTTTCCAAGAAGACCGAAGTGGCCCATATGCAAAAGATCAAAGGAAAAAGACAAGTAAGAAAAGTGTCGTGATATCGCGACATATACAAGGCAAGAAAAATTGTCACGATTTCGCGACATGTTGGAAGAGAGAAAAAATAGGAAAAACTATCACGATTTCGCGACATGTTGGAAGAGAGAGAAAAAGTAGGAAAAACTGTCACGATTTCGTGACATGTTGAAAGAGAGAGAAAAAACAGGAAAAACTATCATGCTTTCGCGACATGTTGGAAGAGAGAGAAAAGCAAGAAAAACTGTCATGATTTTGTGACATGTTGGAAGAGAAAAGTGCAAATGGAAAAATTGTCACGATTTCATGACATGTTGGAAGAGAGAAAGAGAAAAAGTCGGTTTGCGAATGGGAGAGAAAAGGCAAGTGGAAAAATTGTCGCGATTTTATGACATGTTGGAAGAGAAAGAGAAAGAAGGAAAAAGTGTCACGATTTCACGACAAGTTTGAAGAAAGAGAACAAGTAAGAAAAGTGTCGCAATTTCACGCTAAAAGGGGGGGAAAAGGTCACGATTTCGCGACATGTCGCATTTTCGTGACTAAAATAGGAGAGAGAAAGTAAGTTTGAAAAGTGTCACGATTTCTCGACATGTCGCATTTTCGCGACTAAAATAGGAGAGAGAAAGTAAGTTTGAAAAGTGTCATGATTTCACGACATGTCGCATTTTCGTGACTAAAATATGAGAGAGAAAGTAAGTTTGAAAAGTGTCGTGATATCGCGACATGTCATATTTTCATGACAAAAGAAAGAGAGGAAGCATACGGAAGCAAAACTGTCACGATTTCATGACAAAAGAATAGATAAAGCGTACGGAGGCGAAAGTGTCGTGATATCATGACATGTATTTTCGTGGCAACAGCAACAAAAGAAGCTATAGAGGCAAAAATGTCACAATTTCACGATAGGTCGTAAATGCGCAAGTCAAGAAGGAGAACCTAACTAAAATGAGAAGTATGACAGTGGACCGACATCACTATAGCATTTAAAGGGGCAGTTATAGAGTGATTTCATACCGCTAAAATATGAAGAGTGATCAAAAGTCAGTATGGCGATTACAAGGTCTGTCCAGAATGAAATCATCAAGCGATGGATAAATTGAACATCTTCTTGAGTTGAATCCGACGAAGACCGATGACAACCAACTAAAATTAGGGTTTATAGTTGTTATGAAAGTTGACTAAGATTAGGATTTACATCCGACTAAGATTAGGGTTTTCATCATAAAAAATATTGTTATAAAAGGAGGGCTATTTGGAGAATTGAGAAAGTGGTGGAAGGTGTGTGAAATATGGTCATTGTGCATAGAGAGCAAGTCATGTCGAATCATGCTAAGTGCGAAATTAGCAAAGAGAGTAGAGTGCACAAAATGGAGAAGATGATCGTGAAGTTTGACTATAACGAAGTAGAGTGTGTGAAGTGATTACGTAGAGAGAGCAGAGTGTGTAGATAATGCAAAGGTGAAGAAGACTAGTCAGGGTCTTGCAAAAGCAAAGGTATCTTACTATCAAACTTATAGATTCAGGGTTGGTGCTCCTTTTTTTTGGTGTAGATAAATCAGGGGTTGGTGCTCCTTTATGTTGGTGTAGATAAATCAAGGGTTGGTGCTCCTTCCAGTTGGTGCTAGTAAATCAGGGGTTGGTGCTCCTTTCTGTTGGTGTAGATAAATCAGGGGTTGGTGCTCCTTTCTATTGGTGTAGATAAATCAGGGGTTGGTGCTCCTTCCAGTTGGTGCTGGTAAATCAGGGGTTGGTGCTCCTTTCTATTGGTGTAGATAAATCAGGGGTTGGTGCTCCTTTCTGTTGGTGCAGATAAATAAGGGGTTGGTGCTCCTTCTAATGGGTGCTGGTAAATTTATTATAAAGTTGGTGCTTTGCAAATGTTGGATTTGGATGGTAGTCCAAGCAGTCAATTTTTGAGGAGTAGCCACATTGGTGAACCTCGTTAAATCTTGTGTTGTGTGATGCTCTTTTGTTATACTTGTTGTATCTAGTAATAAGTTTTAATTGTTGTGGTATTAAGAGCTATAAATTCAAGTTTAAAGAGCTACACTGATTCACCCCACCCTCTTAGTGTCATTGTAAGACTAACAATTGGTATTAGAGCTAAGTTCTTGTATAAGCTTAACCAGCTAGGGTGATTTTGGAAGTAACACAATGGCAGGTGGTGAAGGCTTCTTATCAAACAAAGCACCATTGTTTGATGGATCTAATTACGCATTCTAGAGAATCAAGATGCAAAAATATCTCTGTTCTTTGGGATACGACATCTAGGATTTAGTAGTTAGTGGATACACAATACCCATCACTCCTCCAAAAGAGGCTGACGAAAAGAAACTATTTGAAAATAACTCAAAAGCAAAGAATGCTATCATGTGCGGATTAGCAGATAGTGAACTAGTAAAGATCATGAGCTATAAAATGGAAAAAGAAATATGGGACAAACTGAGGAGTATTCATGAAGGAGACGATAAGATCAAGGAGGCCAAGTTGCAGACACATCGATCTCAGTTCGAAGCATTAAAGATGAATGACGATGAAAACATTGAGGCATATATGTTGAGAGTTAATGGAATCATTAATGTGATCAGAGGACTCGGTGAGGATATCGAAGACTCTGCCATCATGAAAAAGGTATTAAGATCTCTTCCTCAAAGGTTTGATTCTAAAGTCTCAGTGATAGAAGAAGCTAAAAATCTAAATTATTTTAGTATAGATGAGATGTATGGTTCTTTGATTGCATATGAGATGAGGATAGGAAGATCTAAACCCACAGATAAAGAAGAGGCTTTTAAAGCCCTTAAAAATAAAAATGCAAAACAAGAGTCCGAGGAAGAAGAGACATCAGATGAAATGAAAGCAAAATTTGTTAGAAAACTAAAAATGGGAAAAGGAAAATACAGAGGAAAGCTATCGTTTAAATGTTTCAACTGTGGAGGCGTTGGGAATTTTGTGACTAAATGTCCACTTAATGAGGAGAACAAAAATGATGAAGGATCCGCACCAAGAAAGAAGTGACTGGAAGAAGAAAATGAATTTCAGAAAAGACAACTTCAAGAAGAAAAGTTTCATCTCCAAGAATGCCAGTTCATTAGAAGACAGCTCCGGTGAGGATTCTAAAGAGGAAATAGGTGAAGCTCTTTTCATGGCATTTGAAGAAGTAAAATAAAAAAAGGAAGAAGGAGTGAACTCTAAAGTATGTGGGAAAACCTAGGTGAAGTAGATCTAGAAGGTGAGTTGATCTCTGCACTTGAAGAGTGGAAAATAGAGAGGAAAAAGAATAAGAAAATTTTAAAAAGGCTTGAGGATGCAAATAAAATCATAACCAGTATGAAAGTACAAACAAAAGAATACAAGAAAATATCTGAAGATCTCAAAGTACAAATTACCATGAAAATAGATTATTGCTGCAAACTAGAAGAAGAGAATGTTGGTTTACGGACGCAGATAGAAGAGATGAATCACAAAATTAGTTGCTATCACAAACGCGAAGAAAGTTCTATGAAGTTGGATAAGATTATAAATGACCAAAGGCCTACAGGCATCAAATTTGGTTTGGGTTTTGTTGAAGGAGAATCATCAAATGGATCAAAGGCCAGAAATGTAGAATCCATAAAGAATGAAGATAAGAAACAGGTTGATCAAGGAAAAATATCTCATGCAAAAGAAAGCAATAATGTCAGGCACGAAAGGAGAATTGACAATGATGGATTCACCAATGTCACACATCAAAGAAGAAGAAGACCTATGGCTCCTATGGCAACATGGCAAAGACCATCACCCAGGTTCAATTATCCCTTTTCTGGTTTCTATTTTAAATGCAATGGCTATGGACATAAAATCTCAGACTGCAAATATAATGTAAGACCAAGGAATTTCACTAGTAGAAATGCTTTTTCTCCTTTGATGAATTATACGGTAGAATGTTATAAGCTGTCATAATTTTGGGCACATTGCAAGAAACTGTAGAAGTACATTTGCATCAAATCAATTTTAGGGAAGAAAATTTCAACCAAATGGAATGAGACAAAATAGAAAATTTCTCGAAAAACATGCATAAGTTATTGAAAAAAAAAATTCAAAACAAGAGCCCAAAACGGTAATCAAACCAGAGTGGAGAAAGAAAGAAGAAAGTAAATCGTGTCTCCTTGGACTGAAGGAGACTACTCCTCTATTGCATTAAGCAACTCCAGGTAGCACATCCTCAGGGGGAGCAATCTTAAAGTTCTATTTTAATTCTCCTATGTATTTGTTTGGTTATCTGAGGATGAAAGATAAGTATTCAGGGGGAGTTGTATAATTTTCAAAGTGTGTTTCAGTTCATGTAGTTGTTTGTGGAGGTACCGTGAAGGGTGGTGATTAAATTGAGAGTTGTCACCATTGGTAGTATTGCTATATGTTAGTGTTGTACTTTTTATGGTTCTTACTGCCATTGTTCAAAGTTATGGATTATAATAGTTTTGATAATTTGGTTTAGTGAAAGAATGTTGCCCTAGCTGCATATATGTGTTTCAATAAAAGTAGTGTGTATTTGTACTACACATTGATGTGAAGATTGTTAGATCTATTATGACGCTTTGGTGAAAATATTTAATTCATGTGCAAAATCAGAAAGCTCACATTTTATTATTGCATTCAAAGCGGCTACATGAGTAGGAAGTTACATCAATACAAATTGAGTACAAATATTCAGGGAGACAGTTTTCAAAAGCTAGGACACCTCAACAGAATGGTGTTGTAGAAAGAAAGAACAGGACAGTGTAGGAAATGGTACGGACTATGTTGACTGAGAGAAAAGTAGTAGACAAATTTTGGAAAGAGGCAATCCATACTATGGTATACATCCAAAATAGGTGCATGTTGAGGACGCATGAAAGCAAAACTCCTTATGAGTTGTGGTTCGATAAAAAGGCAACAGTAAGATACTTTAAAGTTTTTGGCAGCAAGTGTTACATCAAAAGAACTAAAGAAAACCTTGGTAAGTTTGAAGATAGAGCTTATGAAGGTAGGGAACGAGTAATTAGCTATGAAGATAACTACCCAGTTTATGAAGAGGTTATTGAAGGAGATGAGGAAAAGGAAATAGAAAAGAAACAAAAAAATTGACTCAGATAATTCAAACAGTGATTCAGAGGTGGATAGTAATTTGTATGTCAAAACAGAAAATGGCCATCTTATTGTTCTTGTTGTATATGTTGATGATATCATATTTGGCAGTAGCAAAGATGAGTGGTGTAAATATTTAGCAAATAAGATGCAAAAAGAATTTGAAATGTCAATGATTGGTGAACTTTCGTATTTCCTCGGGTTGCAAGTTAATCAAAATAAGAAGGGCATATTTATTTCTCAAGTTAAATATGTGAAAGAGATGCTAAAAATGTTCACAATGGAGGATTGTAAGCCAGTTAGCACTCCTATGATGATAGGTTACAAGTTGAGCAAGGATGAAAAATCTCCACATGTTGATCAAACCATGTATAGATCTATGATTGGGAGCTTACTATACTTGACAACTACCAGACTAGATATTTTGCAAGTAGTATGCATGGTAGCACGATTTTAGGCTAATCCCAAGGAGACTCATGTGATAGCAGTGAAGAGGATTCTTCGGTACCTCAAGGGTACTATGGAGTATGGGTTATGGTATCCGAAAGGTAAAGACTTCACCCTTATTTTGTATTCATATGCAGATTGGGTAGGATGTGTCGATGATAGAAAGAGTACCAGTGGAGGTGCATTCTATCTTGGAGACAGATTGGTCACGTGGCATAGTAAGAAACAAGAGTCAGTTTCTTTATCGACAATAGAGGTAGAATATATTGTAGTGACAACATGTTGTATGTAGGTATTGTGGATGAAACAAACCCTAAAAGATCTTGGTATTAGCTTCAGTGAGCCAATATCAGTTAAGTGTGATAACACCAGTGCCATTAACATCTCCAAGAATCCGGTTATGCATTCACGCACAAAACACATTGCTATCAGGTATCACTTTTTGAAGGAGAAAGTTGTGAAAGGTGAGGTAAGTTGGATTTTCTTCCAACTACATAGAAAGTAGTAGATATCTTCAAAAAACCATTGCCCAAGGAAGTTTTTGAGTACCTTCGCAATAAATTAGGAGTGGTCACACTTCCCAAGAATTGACTAGCTATAGGGATCACATTCTCAGGGGGAGCATTTAAGTATTTGATTATCTTTTTGCTCATGTTCATGATTTTTGCTAAGTGTAATAAATTTTTTTTGAGAATGTTGTGCATGGACTCAGGGGAGTCTGCAGTAGCCCTTTGGTATTATTATCAAATGGGGAGAAGAGTTACAAGAAATTGCACGTGTTGCCAACAATTCCAAAGGGGGAGATTATTGAGCAAGGTGCAGCAATAGTATTGTCATTTTTGTCAACACAGTCAAATAGATCTATTGATGCAATGGACAGGAAGTTCAAAAGCTATTCAGATGTAGAAGACATGAGTTCAAAGGTTATTCAGAGTATGTACAATGATTTTCCAAGAAGACCGAAGTGGCCCATATGCAAAATATCAAAGAAAAAGACAATTAAGAAAAGTGTCACGATATCGCGACATATACAGCAAGCAAGAAAAACTTTCGTGATTTCACGACATGTTGGAAGAGAGAGAAAAAGTAGGAAAAATTGTTGCGATTTTGCGACATGTTGGAAGAGAGAGAAAATGCAGTGGAAAAAATGTCACGATTTTGTGACATGTTGGAAGAGAGAGAAAAGCTGGAAAAACTATCGCGATTTTGTGACATGTTTGAAGAAAGAGAACAAGTACGAAAAAGTGTCACGATTTCATGACATGTCGCATTTTCGCGACTAAAATAGGAGAGAGAAAGTAATTTTGAAAAGTGTCACGATTTTATGACATGTCATATTTTTGTGACTAAAATAGGAGAGAGAAAGTAAGTTTGAAAAGTGTCACGATTTCGTGACATGTCGCATTTTTGCGACTAAAATAGGAGAGAGAAATTAAGTTTGAAAAGTGTCATGATTTCGTGACATGTCGCATTTTTGCGACTAAAATAGGAGAGAGAAAGTAAGTTGAAAAGTGTCGCGATATCACATGTCACATTTTCATGACAAAAGAAATAGAGGAAGCATATGGAAGAACTGTCGTGATTTCATGACAAAAGAATAGAGAAAGCGTACGAAGGCGAAAGTGTCGTGCTACCGACATGTATTTTCATGGCAACAACAACAAAAGAAGCTATAGAGGTAGAAATGTCATGATTTCATGATAGGTCATAAATGCACAAGTCAAGAAGGAGAACCCAACTAAAATGAGAAGTATGACAGTGGACCGACATCACTATAGCATTTACAGGGGTAGTTATAGAGTGATTTCATACTGCTGAAATACGAAGAGTGATCAAAATTCAGTATGGCGGTTATAGGGTTTGTTCAGAATGAAATCATCAAGCGATGGATAAACCAAACATCTTCTTGAGTTGAAGCTGATGAAGATCGATGACAGCCGACTAAAATTAGGGTTTACAGTTGTTATGAAAGCCGACTAATATTAGGATTTACAGTTGACTAATATTAGGGTTTTCATCATAAAAAATATTATTATAAAAGGAGGGTTTTTTGGAGAATTGAGAAGGTGGTGGAATGTGTGTGAAATACGATCGTTGTGCACAGAGAGCAAGTCATGTCGAATCATGCTAAGTGCAAAATTTGCAAAGAGAGCAGATTGTGCAAAATGGAGAAGACAATCGTGAAGTTCAACTATAACGAAGTAGAGTGTACGAAGTGATTATGCAGAGAGAGCAGAGTGCACAGAGAATGCAAAGGTGAAGAAGACCAGTCAGGGTCTTGCAAAAGTAAAGATAAATCAGGTGTTGGTGCTCCTTCTAGTTGGTGCTGGTAAATCATGGGTTGGTGCTCCTTTCTATTAGTGCAAATAAATCAGGGGTTGGTGCTCCTTTTTTTTGGTGTAGATAAATCAGGTGTTGGTGCTCCTTCCAGTTGGTGCTGGTAAATCAGGGGTTGGTGCTCCTTTTTGTTGGTGTAGATAAATCAGGTGTTGGTGCTCCTTCCAGTTGGTGCTGGTAAATAAGGTGTTGGTGCTCTTTCCAGTTGGTGTTGGTAAATCAGGTGTTGGTGCTCCTTTCTATTGGTGTAGATAAATCAAGGGTTGGTGCTCCTTTTTATTGGTGCAAATAAATTAGGGGTTGGTGCTCCTTCTAGTGGGTGCTGGTAAATTGATTGTAAAGTTGGTGCTTTGCAAAGGCTGGATTTGGATGGTAGTCCAAGCAGTCAATTTTTGAGGAGTAGCCACATTGGTGAACCTCGTTAAATATTGTGTTGTGTGATGCTCATTTGTTATACTTACTGTATCTAGTAATAAGTTTTAATTGTTGTGGTATTAAGAGCTATAAATTTAAGTTTATAGAAATACACTGATTCACCCCCCCTCTCAGTTTCATTGTAAGACTAACATTTCACTTGCAGTCAGGCTCTTGGAGTCTATTGCTGGCGATGGATCTCATATCGTGATGTTATGTTAAAATGAAGGACCAAAGGATATCAAGCATAATGGTAGTGCTCTTGGAGGCATTTTCTTTTGTTTTTATGACCCTCTTTCTTTTTTATTATCTTTTCATGGTGCTTTTTTATTTTCTTTTTTCTTTTTTTTCGTGTGTGTGGGTGTTGGCTTTTGTTTTCTACCCATTTTTTATTTTTGTTTATGCTTGTCCCTTTGTTTATCCCTAGGTTATATTTTTATCATGCAAATGATAGGATAAGCAAGGAAAACCATTCACTAGATGGTAATGTCTATGCAAGGTGTTGTCATACCTAGTCTCAAAATTTGCTTAAAATATGACATGTGTGAATGGTCCCTGAAATAAATTGAACCACCTAAGGAAAATTATGGGGAGCATAAGAACTTGTCAACTATAGGTGATGTTTGATTGGCTCAACTAGTGATTAGTCAAAATTACACAAAATTATACACAATCTATAATCCTAAAAAGAGGAGTGGGTATCCAAGTGGTGATGCTAACAAGTGCATGTGTTAATCCCTCATGAGTGTATTTCTATAAGGAGAATGTACAAGCATGGATATGTATGCAAAAGGGAAGCGATGCGTATATGCAATGGAAGCAGAATAAAGGATATAGCATGCATGAAAATATGTACAAGAAGAATGTGTGAAACTCAACAAGATGATATTGGAAAACATCTAGAAAGAAATGGATATATGAAAAGATGATGAGAAGAATGAATATTAGATGTGGTTTCCCCAACCTATGGGGAGGTGTAGAAAGTAGAAGGGATGAATGTAAGAAGATGAAGGTGCATGATAGCCAATATTTAGGAGTGATAGGCAAAAGAAAAAATATGATGGAGAAAGTAAAATGGAAGAAAGGAGATAGAGAAGGAATGGAGGAAGAGAAGAAGAAAATAAAAAGAGAGAGGAGATTCAATATAGGTATGTAGCCACTTGAAGAATGACCATACATAGTGTAGAATAATAATAAGAGGGAAGAAGAAGAAGAGAAATTTTGGCATAGGTATGTAGCCACTCGAAGTGTGACCATACAACAATGTAAAATAATGAGAAGAAGGAGAGGAAGAGAAGGGAAATCTAGCATAGGTATGTAGCCGCTCGAAGTGTGACCATACAATAATGCAAAATAATGAGAAGAAAAAGAAGAGAAGAGGAGGGGAGTGAAAGGGATAGTATGCTAGACTAAGGATGTGGGGAGTGGTGATGCTCGGGGCACAAATAACTAGGTGGAGTGATGATGCAACTAGGAGGATTGTGGTTTGTGTGTGTATTAGTGGGGTGATATGTACAATCATGATGATGATAGTATGTGCAATGACTGGTGATATGTACCTAAGACCACTAAGCATTGAATGTGCATATATGGATAATGTTAATGGGTTAAATCTCTACAAGGCCTTCAAGGTTGGCCAGTCGATAGGCCCCAGAACCAAATTTGTGTGTGACGATGTAAAGACCCAACCAATTGGGGGTACATTTATCTCATTTTTCGTAGGGTTGACTAGTGATTTGTTGGTTCTCTTTGAGAATCAAGTCATCGATCTCGAATTTATGTTGGTGTACCTTACTATTGTAGGTATGTGATAAGGAATCTTAGACCTAGGGGATAATTATTTTTAGACCTAGGATATGTTAATTAGGACTTAGTGTTCATAATAATCAACGTGAGTTGTTTCTAACCTTCGTTGACTGGTCTAGGTCTAGGTGTTTTTCATTTCGTTAATTTAGGGCTTTCATCTTTAGCCTTTCCTTGATTTTGTACGTAAATCCTTGGAACAGTTGATGATTTCCAGGATTATGGTTGTATTTTTGGACTTATTTAAAGTCCTATGTTTTCAATAATATGCAGCTTCGAGGTTTCCATATCATTGGAGTAATTAGCCCCTAGGTCTAAGATTCCTTATTAGTATGACAAATATGGTCTTGATAAACACGTGTGTGTTCTATAGCATGGATGTGACACTCATCTAAGAGCATTAGTTGGTCTAGCATGGCTTGGTGAGCAGTGTCATCATCGATGAAGTCTTGCATGGAGATGTGTAAAGAGGGTATTTCAAATTCTAGGGGTATAATGGCTTCAACACCATAGACCAAAGTAAAGGGTGTTTCCCCAGTGGAAGTACAAATACTCATTCTGTAGGCCCACAAGTCCAATGGAATTTTATTATGCCAATCATGATGAGATTCTACGATAGTTTTTTGAAGGATAGTGTAGATAGTTTTTTTAGTAGCTTCAACCTGGTCATTACCCTATGGGTAGTAGGTGGTAAAGAAGCTATGGTGAATGTTAAACTTGGTGCACAAGGCATAGACAATTTTGTTTTTGAATGGCATACCATTTTCAAAGATGATTTTTGAGGGAATTCCAAAGTGACAGATGATATTATCAGTGATGAATACCATAATTTTAATGAATACCATGATTTTAACTCTCATGGTCTAAAAAAGTGGGATAACTTCAATCTACTTTGTAAAATATTTAGTGGTAGTGATGATAAACTTATGGTTTCTAGAGGAAGTGGGTGATATTTTCCCAATAAGATCTAGTCCCCATTGCGAGAGAGGCCAAATGAATTAGATAGGTTGTAGGGCTTGCAAGGGTAAGTGTGTGAGTTTGGCAAGTTACTGACATTTGATGCATCATTTAACATACTCATAATAATCATGTTCCATTTTGGACCTATAGTAGTCCATGCAAAAAATAAGCTTTGTAATGGCCATACCACTGAAGTGGCCACCACAAGTTCCATTGTGGATTTCTTGCACCACTCGTTGAGCTTCTTGTGGTTCGAGGTAAAGTATAAGGATACCATTGTGACTACGGTGGTAGAGGATGTCCCCTAGTAGTATATAATGAATTATCCTTTGTTTTAATGCTCGATGATGAGCACATGGTAAGTCATAAGGGAGAAAGCCTATTTTGAGGTAATCCTTAATCTAAGAAAACCACGGATCATGTGGCTCAATGTAGATGACATGGATGCCATTATTTTCAATGGGAGATGAAGGTGAAATAGTCGATTGCGTTAAAGTATGGATGGACACGTGTCATTTTAGAGAGCAAGTTTTGTGGTATTAAGGACCCCAAAGAAGCCATGGTGTCTACAAAATGATTTGATAAGTAGGGAATAACCTTGATATCATACCACTCAAGTTGGGTGAGTAATTTCTGAGTAATTTGTTTATGTTATTGGAAAATAGGTAGTGATATTACTAAATCTACTTGACTTGATTTATGATAAGAAGAGAATCACCAATTATTTGAATTAATCTAATGTGCATAGAGAGCACCTGTTTCAAGTTGATAATGAGAGCTTCATATTTGGTGTTGTTATTCATGAAAGGAAAACCTAATCTAAATAAGGGAAGAGGTTCTCCATAAAGTGTGAAAAATATAATTCTAGCACCCCCAATGTGGGTGCAATAGGAGCCATCAAAAAATAGTTTCAAATCATCTGGCACTTCGGGTTCTACATATTTTTCTACTTCTATGATGTGGAAGATGTAATCATCAAAAAACTGAATAAGGAGTGGTTGGTTGTTAGGCAATGGAGCCTCATCTAGTTGGTTGGTGATGACTTATCCCTTTATGGACTTCTAAGAAATGAATTCAAGGTTAAATTTAGTAATATTGGTTATGTAGTGCTGAATTCAAGGTTTTGTTGAGCGAAAATTACGCGAAGTCATTGTATTAAGATTGTAAAGGTGGTTTGCAAAGTAGTTAAGAGGGAGATATAAGGTTTATCAAATTAAATATTATATTGTGATTTTAGAAGGAGTAATAAGGTTTTAAAGGGAATTATATTTGATTTTAAATAAAGGTTTATTATGTTAAATTTTTGAGAGGAGTAATAAGGTGGATAATGAAATTTTATTGTTGAAGTGAATTGTTTGATTTTTGCTAATATTTTGAAGAGTGGAGATTATAAGGTGTAATTGAGATTTAATGTTTTGTATGGTGAAATATTTTGAGGGAAAATTTGAATGAAATTTTGAGAATATTTTTGCTACCTAACCTTTGATATTGGAAAGGAGGTTGATTGTGTTTGATACAGATGTTGAGGTCAAAAATTCTTCAAATAAAAGGTATGGGTATATCTTTCTTGTGAGTGAAATATTGTTGGGTTGAATTTTATGAATGTTAATTTGGAGTGAAAAGGTTTTTTTGATAAGCATTTTTGAGTAAGATTTCATGAGCATGATTGGTGAATATTTTTGAAAAAAATTGAGTGAGAGATTGAGAACAATCTTGAATTAGGGTTTGTGAAAGATCATGAGTATCATTGTTATGTGAGGTTGTTTGATAAGCATTGTTGGAAATATTTGAGTAAACCTTTATGTGCATGATTAGAGTTTGTGAAAAGAACATGAGTATCATTGTTATGTGAATGAGGAATCATCTTGAGTCAAGGATTGAGATTCATAGTGTGAATTGTTGTAAGTAGAGTGAAACACTTATTTAGGGTTTGTAAACAAGTTGTGTCTCATTAAGTAATTGATTGAGTGGAGTTGGTTGAGCATATTTGATTAAGATTGTTGGAGTGATAGTTCAAGTTTTGTGAAACAAATTGTTCTTTATTCTTAATTGATTTAAAGAGAGTTTGGAAGTGATTGAGTGTTGTGTGAGAGTGAAATATATTGAATCTCTAACCATTCTCCATATGTTTTTATGGTTAAACAATAGAGTTTGAAAGTGATTAAGTATTTTTGTGTGTGAAACATATTGAGTCTTTAACCATTCTCTATATGTTTCTGTGAGATTAAAATAAGATTTTGAGTGAAAATTGTTTGTGTGATTGAAGAGTTTTACTGTGAAATATTGAGGTAAGTTGAATAAGCGTTTGTGAAATATTATGGACAGATTTGAGTAATTTCTAGAGTGGAATTAAGGACAGAGTTGAGTAATATTTTGTGGAAGCTTACAATGCAGATTTGAGGTAAGTCTTAGTGAAGACTTGTTGAGCAAATTGGACAAGTTCTAGTGAGGACTTGTTGATCATATTTAAGGTAAGTCTTGGTGAAGACTTATTGAGCAGTTAGAGCAAGTTCTAGATAGGACTTTTGGACATATTTGAGGCAAGTATTTGAGAAGACTTGTGAGCAGAGTTGATTTATTGATTCATTCAAACCTTGATTTAAGGTTTGGGACAGATCTAGCAAAGTTGATTTGTGATTGAAAAAAGCTTTGTGTTAAGGATTGAGGATAGATTTGAGGACAGAGTTTGGTGTAGATTTGAGGATAGGTTTATACCAAATCAGATATAGATATTGAGTAGATTTGTGCTAGATTTAAGTACTATGTTTAACGTAGATCAAAGATATAAATTAAGTATATTTGTGTTATACCGAAGGATTGTGTTTAGTGCATATTTGAGACAAATATTGAGTAGATTTGTGCTAGACTGAAGAACTATGTTTAGTACAAATTTGAGATAGAGATTGAGAAGATTTGAAATAGAGTTGAGAGTAAGCTTTGGAGGTGACATAGTAGATGAAAATAGTCTCTAGTTGATAGAGATCCATTAGCAAATGCAGTGAGGATAGAGGTCTTCTGAGTGAGGACAAGAGTCTTTAGTGGAGAGAGATCCACAAGCTCGAGTAGTGGAGGTAGTATTATTTTAGAGGATCACCAACCAAAGCAGAGGAGAAGGAGTTCTCCTATGGATAGAGTTCCACAAATTAGCTTAGGGTATTGGTGTCTCCTGTGGATAGAGATCCATGAACTTGATTAGGGAATTGGTGTCTCCTTTGGACAAAGTTCCATAAACATTGTAATAGGGAAGGATTCCCAAGCGAATTGTTGAGGAAATTTTAGTGAAATATTTTATCCGTGGACCTAGCCTACATTTGATGAACCACATTAAATTGGTCTCTCTATTGTGTGTGCTGATTTGTGTATTAATTTTATTATTGTTGTTGATATTTCCATTGATATATTACATAATATTGTTTGGAAAAGAAAAGTAAAAAGTGGTCTTATATTTTTTACCCTCCTCTCAGTATAAGCTTGTTTTCTTCATATTTCACTTTTATTTGGTAGTCTGAGTTGGTTATAGAATTAGCCTCTATAGACAAGTGTGGCTATGGGTAAGTTGCTCATATCTACTATTGAGAGGTACAACTAGCTCATAGTCACTTTGATTTTTAGTGGCTATGGAGGTAGTCATTGATTTCATTAGTAGTTATGGCTAACTAGGACTAGACTGCCCTAAATGAGTGGTTAGAACCAATGTTGGGTCTTGGAAAGATCCAAGATCAGTCATATGGCCTGCAAAAGTGTCCATATGAGTAGCCTCCTAAACATGACATATTTTAGGTGTCTACAGGTGCAACTACAAGACTTTTTAGAAAAGGTTCTAATAAAATCTAATGTGTCACCTTGGGGTGCTCTAGTATTTTTTGTGAAAAAAAGGATGGTTCCTTGAGGTTATGTATATATTATAGAATGTTAAATAAGGTAACCATTAAGAATAAGTATCCTTTACCATGATTTTATAACCTCTTTAATAAACTAATAGATTCTACCATATTTTCAAAAATAGATCTAATATTAAGGTATCATTGGATAAGGATTCGATAAGAGGATACCTCTAATATAGTATTTAAGAACAAATATGGGCACTACAAGTTGACAGTGTTGTCATTTGGGCTGACAAATGTACCAATAAATTTTATGAATATGATGAAGAGTGTGTTAAAAAACTATTTAGATTGGTTTATTTTGGTATTTTTGGATGATATTTAGATCTATTCTCATACTAAGGAGTAACATGACCACCATATCTAGTTTGTGTTGGAAGTTCTAAGGAAGAACTAGCTATATGGAAATTTGTCCAAGTGTGAGTTTTATACCTCATAGGTGCAATATTTGGGGTGCATCATATTGTAAAAAGGAATTGTTGTGGACCCAAAGAAAATTGAGGCTATATTAAATTGGCCTTCACCAAAAAATGTGATAGAAGTCAAGAGTTTCATGGGACTCACTAGCTATTATAGGTATTTTTTGAGAGATTACTCTAATGTTACCTATTCGATCACCAATCTTCAAAAAAGAGAAAAAAGAGTTCAAATGGACAAATAAGTGTGAGGTTGCATTTGAGGCTCTAAAATATAAGTGAACAATCACATCTATTCTCAAGATACCAAATCCTCTTAGGAATTTTACTATGTGTATCAATGCTTCCTTGGAAGGTTTGGGTGGGGTATTGTCATAAGAAGAGGCTATAGTGGCATATGATGTTAGATTTTGAGGATATATGCATAGGTAGAGATCTAACATAGGTTCTAATAAGATGAAAGAAAGTGATTTTGCAATATGACTAAAATATACTATAAATAGAAAGTGGTGAAAATACAATGCAGTATGGAGGATATAGTCACTCTATTTTTTTTGGTCAGTTAAAATAAAAATAGGCTTTTATCAAGGATTCCAAAAACCTGATTACAATAAGTCATAAGACTAAAATAAAGGCCCCAAGGCCAAATAAAATGACACCAAAATCTAGAGGAAAGACATAAATAATACCTTTCAGGACAGGCTAAGGACAACCTTATAGGAAAGGCTAGAGGATAGCCTTAAAGGATAAAATTAATTAATTTTTTAATCTTTACATTGAATTCTGGGACAACACCATCCCACCTAGAACAACCCAAAAACACATGTGCAAAAGGACCATCCAAGAAGCACGTGGTAAGGAAATTTAAAAAAAGCAATCCCACCCAAAAAAATTGAAACAGGGCTATCCCACCCATTACAATGATTTGAAAAATTCAAATTTGAACTTAAAGTGAGAAACACAAAAAATTCCCACCTAAGGATGCATAGGGATGCAGCAAGAGGATGCAACAATAGGGACCAACATCCTGAACAGGCCTGCAAGAGGAACAACAACCATGGGACTCCAAAGGCCATGAAATCCCATTGCAGCAAGGAAAATACTCAGAGGCCAAGGGAGATAAAGGAAATGGTAATGTAGAAATGGGAGCCAAGGAAAATGGTGGGGAGGTCCTAGGAGACCTCAACAAAGGAACTATGAAGCATGAGCTACCACCTAAAAGTGTAGGGTCCCCCGTAGGCTAGAAGAAAGTAGAAAGAGCTCCACAAAAACCACCAACGCCACCACCGAGTAGCTTCAATGAACTAGAATAGGATGACCTATAGGAACATAGCAAAAATCAACACAGATTTCCCCCAAAGCCCTAAAAATTTGACACCCACCATCAAACCTGCAACCAAAAACCCAAATATCAACACCACAGGAATAAGCACAAGGCCCCTTCCAAGCCAAAAGATACTATGAAGAGTTTCTCATGAAGCCAAAAAACCCCAACCACAACACATTGCACCAGAAGAACCTTTGATCCTTAGCACCAAATAGGACCCTAAAATAAAAAAGAAAAAGGGTTTCTTAAGGAACTCAAAAAACCCAAAGGATGACCCAGGAAAAACTATTGACATCCTTAACACCCCAAGGATATAGTTCACAAGCACCAAAAGGAAAACCCTACCTGAAGGTATGGAATGGGGTATACAAGAGAATAAAATAACTACTAACCCAAGGAGATCATTTTCAATACCATCCAACTAAGGAGGATTACATAGGGGTGTCAAGGAACCATAACAGGACCCAGGGACATCCTAGATCACAAGCACTAGAAGAAAACCCCACAAAATAGTAAGGGAATGTGTAGACAAATGGAAAAGTAATCTCCCACCCCAAGTAGAGCATCTACAATTCCTACCATCCAAGGAGTAAGAGCAAAGGATGTGCCAGGTATCTAGGACAAGGCCAGGGATCTGGGATAGGTCCAAGGATGTGCTACAAGGAAGAGGAGAAGGGCTTCCCAGGTAAGTCCCCTTGATATGGTCACTCTATTAATATAATATAAAGAACTACATTGTGATCCACATAGGAGCTCTACCACAATCTACTCTCTACTACAATACTCGTGATATCTATATGTTGCATCTTATGATCTATCACTATGAGGCCCTTTATATAGGAAAATAGATTCCTTGGCCAAAACTCTACCTAGTTGTACAAGTAGACACCTTGCACATTACAACATGCATATTGAAACTTGTGCATTTATTACATTGCTTGAAGTAAGTACCTAACTTCCCCCTAAAGAAATCTCTACTCTAACTATGTACCATAGGTGGTACATTTACATGATCTAAATGATGCAATATATTCTAACTCTAACACCCCCCTGTATTAAATTATTTGGGTATTGAAAATTTCAATCTTCAATATGGATCTTCTTCTTGTGAATGATCTTTAGCTTGATCTACTCCTTTGTATTCCCTTTAATTCGTATTGCATTGCATGCCTTCTTGAATTGGTTCTTCTTCTTCCTATGGATGTTCTTTGGCTTGATTAGGTTCTTCTTTAGTTGCTTTAGTCTTCATGTTATAATCTTGTGTCCTTTCCAATCCTCTATTCTTTGACATCATATATCTTTGATGAACTAGTGATATCATGATTTTGCATGTCTAAAGTGGATCTGAATTGACCCATTTTCTCTCCTTTATATTTTTGTATGACCTATTTATTTTACCTTCATAAGTATCAAACTTGAGCTCTTTGTTAGTAGATGCTTTTGGAATAATATTTTGAAAGTAGCAATCTATTTTGTGTAGTAATATTTCTTCGTGACTTTTATAGTACTTGTATTTATAGTAGCAAAATAAATATGAATTAGTTTTTCCTTCACAATATTTGCATGGATGGAAATTCCAACAATTGATTTTTTCATGACTATATTGATTGCAATAGGTGCACATGAGATATGTTCTGAATACTTTGTGATCTATCTTAGGGATATCATGTTTATCTATATCCTTGACTAGATCCTTAAACCATATGTGCACAATTGAAGCTATTTCATTTTTACTTCTATGTATGATATCTTCTTGATCTACTTTTCCTTCTTGCTTTCGGATGTGATATTTTGTGTCTTCATAGTTATCATCAGATTAGAAGAATATAATTTTCCATAGTTATTTTCTTTAGATATTATTTCCCATCTTATTGATTCTACTTCCTCTTTTGCATTTTCCTTGTTGTTATCCGTTGTACTACCCATCATGCTTCTAATCTACACTAGTATTTTTCTAAGTGTATTGCTTAATGTGTTGGTATTCATATTTATAAGTTCTTGGAATATTGCTTTGATAAAGCTTAGGTTTTGTAGGCTTCCTTATATATACCTAGTTAATTGAATTAGTAGAAACCATGTAGTCTTTGTAGACACCTTTTGATTACCAAATGGATTAAGTACTTGATAATTTTTGATGAATGATATTATTATCAAGTTTTGTAGAATGCCTTATGACTCCCTAGTGCTTTTGGATATGCTATATAATGGATAAAGTGCTTTTTGAGAATAGTAGTTCAATTTTGATTTGATTTTATAATATTTTGTAAGTAGCAAAAATCAACTTCTATTACACCTTATTACTCCTATTGAACTTAAGAACTTTCTAATTAGATGAGGTTCTATTGGTTGGATTTATTTTGTCCCTTAAATATAGTTTGAGACAAGTATGCCAATTTATTTCCAACTCTTGATTTTTCTTAATAGACCTCCTTTATAGATTTTGATATTTAATATTTAATGTTTCTAAATTGTAATTACCTGCTTTGATGTAGTATTTCTTATAACTTCCTAGTATGGAATATTAGAAAAATAATATAATATTTATAATAATAGGATTTTTAATTTCCATGTTGAAATCCTTATTCCTCCTACTTTATTATTTGCAAATATAAATATTTTGGAATATGTTTGCTTAATATATTACTAATGCTAAGTGAATGAATTGCAATAGTAAATATAATGTGCCCTTATAACTCCAATATATCCTTAGTCTATAGCAAGCAATAAATAGTATATGATTTACCTTCGTATTCTTTTGCCTTGATGCTATGAGGTGGCATATTTGAATCCTTTGAAATGACAATCAATGCCCTCTTTGATAGGTTCTAAAATCTCTCTTACGTAGTGCTTCCTTTCTATATAATCAGTATTGGTATTCCTTAATGAATGCTTGGTCTAACCTTTTTTGAATTGCATGTTGGTATGGAAGTTTTATGATGTATTCCTTCCATGGATTGGATGCTATAGTATTATTTTAATGAGGTGGTGTCTATGTTGATATTATGATAGCTTATTTAATACTTATTTTCTCCTTTGAATGGTGCATAGTATTGAATTAGCATTCTTCCTCTAAATATGCTTCACACCATTCAATGTTGGTCTTCTATTTGAACTTCGAAGCTACTTCTTCACTTTTGATGCCTTAAATAGGACTACTTCCTTGTGTCTTTTGAAAAATTATCACTTGAGCATTACTTTTTAGGCATTGATATTCCAATGTATGCAATGATGAGTTTGGTGATAACCTCCCAAAGACTTGTAACTCCTCCTGGGTGAGTGTTCGAATATTTATAAACTTTAAATTCTTAGAGCTCTTGTGCTAAGTGGCACTCATAGCTTATGCATGTAATCATTTCTTCTAATGCTCCAATTATGGGTATTGATTCCTTATATTTGCCTATATCTTTGAAATATGTGTTGGCTTGATATGTTTCTTGAAAGACAAGTAATCCCTCTTCTTTGTTCATAAGTTGTCTTGATGAGGATTATGGATGGTACTACCTGTATTGCTTCTTGGTTATATGGCGGTCCTATGATAGCTTCTTGTGCTCTTTAATGGTGGTTGTTCTCTCCAAGTAGAAACCTTGGTTGTAGCACTTCTTCATTTGTATCTCTACACCTATAATGTGTTGTTTGTATGTCTTTTATAATATCTGATTTCTAGCCTTTTTGCTTGGCTTTGATAGCACCTCTTTTACATAGACGATATCTCTATGTATGCTACCCTTTTTTATGTAGACTCAAATGGTAATGGCTTCTTAATAGCTTCAATATTGTAGGTGACACACTCACTTCTAGGGTTGGGTTGTATGTGGAGAAATGTTGTTTTTAAATACCTTGATTCTTAGACACGTGATCTCTTCATTGGCACCTTCCTCTTGCTTGAATTCTGCCCTTCAACCTGAAAAATATGACATCTACATTGCTTCCAGTAAATATGATAACTTTTATCCTTTCAAAGGAAAAAAAGAGGTGCTTTGTAATAGTTAGGATGCACCAATATGAAGGATATTTTATGAAATCCTTCTTGCCTCTTTTAATCTGCTTTCTTGGATTTTTTAATGATAGTTAATCCAAGCTAATGATATGTTGTTTTGAAATAAATAATTTATGCACTCTATACATAAATTAAATCCTTATATACTCCTTGAATCTTGAGACTCATCAAGTCTAGATTTGAGGCTTCCTTCAAGGATATTAATGGTGGATTCCTTATCCACCTTTTTTCTTGTATTGTTAGAGTTAGAATATATTACATCATTTAGGTCATGTAAATGTACCACCTATGGTACATAGTTAGAGTAGATATTACTTTAGGGGGAAGTTAGCTACTTACTTCAAGAAATGTAATAAATGCACAAGTGTCAATGTGCATGTTGTAATGTACAATGTGTACACTTGTACTAGGTAGAGTGTTGGAAAAGGAATCTCTTTTCCTATATAAAGGGCCTCATAGTGATAGATTAGAAGGCATATCATATAGATAACAAGAGTATTATTGTAGAGAGTAGTTTGTAGTAGAGCTCCTATATGGAGCACAATGTAGTTCTTTGCTTATATTAATGGAGTGACCTTATCCTCCATATTGAATTGTATTTTTACCACTTTCTATTTATAGTTTATGAAGAACACAAGCTTATACTAAGAGGGGGGGGTGAACAGTATAAGACCTCTTTTTACTTTTTCCTTTATACTTCAAAATAGTAAAGCAATATACCCAAAGCAATATCAAAACAATGCACAATATCATCCACAAAGTGACACCAATTTTAACGTGGTTCACCCAGAATGGTTGGGCTACATCCACAAAAATTTTCTCTAAAATTTATCTCAAAGTTCTTTGGGAATCCTTCCCAATTACAATGTTTATGAGCCTCGGCCCAAAGGAGATACCTTCCCCCAATCAGAATTTATGAGCCTCTGCTCAAAGGAGATACCTTCCCCCAATCTGAATTTATGAGCCTCTGCTCAAAGGAGATACCTTCCCCTCTGCTCTGGAAATGATCCCTTAGAAGATCAACTGCCTCTACCTCTTGCCAACACGTGGAACTCCTTTCCACTAAAGACCTCCTGTCCTCAATGCTTAGCCTAAGAGACCTCTACCTTCTATGATCACGTCCACAACAGCTCAAGCAACTCTGTACCAAACACAGTCAGTCGATCTAGTACAAGTATTCCTCTGTCTGTCAGATCTGTCCAACACTTGAACAAATCAATCCTCTTCACACAAGCCTTCTCAAAGACTTGCCAAATCTGTCCTTAGGTTCTTCTCAAAGAACCAATGCACCTCTGTCCTCAAGTTCTCTGATAGAACTAACAAACTCAGCTCACAAGTCCTCTGCTAGGACCTGTCCAAATCTGCTCACAAGTCCCCACCGAAACTTGTCCAAAACCTGCTCACAAGTCCCCATCGAAACCTGTCCAAAACCTGCTCACAAGTCCCCATCGAAACCTATCCAAATACTTAGCACAAGCTCCCCAAGAAACCTTAGCCAACATCAAAAAATCACTTTGGAGAAATTTGCACCCGAAATCTAACACCACCCGCTGCGTCCATGACGAAAAACCCTTTCACGTGATTCGAACGTGGAACCTCCCGTTCGGATAGCGCGCCAACAGCCTAGCCGCTACCGGTGTGCCAAAGGCACCCGATGAGGTTAAAACCTCATGCTGTTATGCTTGTCCCTTCTATGCCAAGGAAAATAAAACATAGTCCTCCCTTCCTTCTGATGCGAATTCACAGACAACAAGCTCTACGATGGATTCGATAAACGGTGAGACAAACGAATGAACAACGGATACGAAAATGGTGAAGACAAACACATGATCAATGGATTATGAAAATCGGCGAAGACACACAATCGAATTTTCAGCGAGCAACTCCTTTCAAAAATCGGATGGGATTCATCTTTGTTTTCATCGAGGGGTATTAATATGAATCCTTGCCATAAGCTCTTTGACGTCGGCGAGGAGTTTAACACGTCGGTGGAGGTCTTGGCTAGCGCCCACCATGTTAAAACATTTGCGCCATGGATTAGGAGAACCCATTGCAAATAATTAATATTTATTTTAAAAATAATTAAAGGGAACCTTAACAAGGTTTTTAATTATTAAAATAAATATTTCCTCTTGGACCCAATTGCATTAAACTAATGCATCCACCTGTAATCTTTAAACCTGCCAACTTGGGGTTTACAAAAGACCTTTGAAGCTGTCATGCCAAACCTTCATCAAAACAAATTATTTGACATCAAATCAAATTCCTTCAAGAGCTTCTTGACATCAATGACAACTTATACACTTGAGCAAATGCAATGTACCCAAAGTACCCAAAATTGCCAACAATCTCCCCCTTTGTCATTGATGGCAAACCTTTACTAAAAACACTTCTCAAGAGCCAAAACTGAAACCAACTATGCTAACAACTGACCAACTGTGCCCACAACTGAGAATCTTCCTTTGAAGTTTTGCTCCCCCTGACTTGAAGCTTTCCTCTTCACTTGAAGCTCTCCCCCTTACTCATATCTCTCCCCCTTTGTCATCAATGGCAAAGGGCCACCTTTGGGGCTCGGGACTAAGAATGAGCCTCTTAGCTTAGTCCCTCCCCCACCTCTTGATGAGGTGATTAATTTTGGGGTGGGAGTAAAACTCCCATTAGGCACTGATCATCATCAGTGTCTATAACTTCCTTGTCGGGCCTTCTCTTGAACTCTTTGTCCATATTCCTGTTCTTGTCATTGTTCTTGTTCTTGTTCTCATCCCTATTCTTGTCCATGCCTTGATCCTTGGACCTGATCATGCCATTGTTCCTATTCTTGTATTCTAGAATTTCAGCTCTACACTGTCTGATTATGTGACCTTCATTGTTGCACTTGAAACACTTGATGATGTTGTTTCTCTGAGGTAAACCTGATCTTTGAATCCACCTGTTCTGACCAAACCTGTTCTAGCCAAACTTGTTCTGACCAAACTTGTTCTGACCAAACCTATTTTGATCAAACCTATTCTTGTTATTTACCTTGCAATAGACTGCCTTGTGCCCAAACTATTGACAAGAGTAGCAATACCCTTGAAAGAAACTAGCACTTCTAAAATTGTCATTTACCTTCTTCACTTGAGCCATGCAATGTGAAGCCATGTGACCAAACTTATGACAAGCAAAACATCTGCCTTGAAATTTTCCTTTATTTGACCTCTTGGGTCCTGAAAACTTCTTCTTCTCATTCTGAATTTTGTTTTTTGTTTCTGTGCATCTATCATTCAAGGACTCATGATCTGAAATACTTTCCTCATAAGAACTCTCTTCCTTTTGGAGTCTCTTACTAGACTCTCCAACTTGTTCCTTGTGTGGCTTAACAAAACCAAGGCCTGTTTTATCTGTTGTCTTTCTTTGACCTTTGATGAGTGACTTAACCTTTTTGGAGCTATCTTGAAACTTGTAAAGCTTATCCTTGTACTCTTTAGTTTCCTCTTTCAAAGAAGCCATTTTCTGTTCTAACTCACTATACTCAAGAACCTTAGACTCTAACTCATCCTTGAGTTCTTGTGTCTTAGCTATAGAGAAATCAAGATTTTCTATAAGATCATCTCTCTCCATACAACATTCATCTAACTTATCCTTGAGTCTAGCATTCTTCTTTCTTTCCTTTTTCAAAGCACTAAGAGCATTAATAAGTTCACTTTCAAGATCCTTTATTTGTTTGCTTTCCGAATCATCAAAGCCTTTTTCAGATTTCTTATCACTAGAGGTGCTACCTTTTTCAAAAACCATACAAGCATCTTCCTTATAGTTTTCTGAAGCATCCTCATACATACTAGAAACCAAATCATTATTTGTACAATCATCCTCAAGGTGACCAAAATTTCCACATCTAAGACATTTCATGATAATGAATCTATGTTTTGGTTCTTCCTCTTTTTCTGATATGAACAACATCTCATTTTCATTATCACTTGAAGAACTTTCACTATCACTACTAGAACACTTACTTGCTTTGTCTAGATAGAAACTCTTCTTGTGCTTGTGAGAATACCTCTTTCCTTGATTGCTGTGCTCATCTTTGTTCTTTCTGTGATGCTTATGCTTTTTAGAAACCTTGCTCATAGAATCATGTTTATCTTCATCACTTTCATTCTTGGGAACAATACAGTTAGTAGCATAATGACCAAACTTTCCACAATTGAAACATCTTATATTTTTCATACTTTTGTGTTTTCTAGAGAACTTGCCTTTCTTGCTATAATATGCCTCTTCATCACTAGAAGACTCATCACTATCTTGAAGTTGTTTACCCTTGGATTCCTTGGTAGCCTTGAAAGTTGCCTCTTTCTTGACATCAACCTTCACTTGAGTTCTCAACTCAAATGCTGCAAGTATACTATGGAGCTCATCCTTTTTCAACTTATCCAAATCTTTAGCTTCCTCAATAGCAGAAATATTTTCACTAAATCTATTAGGAAGAGATCTTAAAATCTTATCACAAACATCATTTTCAGCAAGCTCAAGACCTAAGTCTTTCATGGAGTTAACAACCTCATCCATACGAAGCATGTAGTCACTAATATTTTCATCATCATTCATCTTGAGTTGTTCAAACATACCTTTGAAGTGTCTCAACTTGGCCTTTCTAACATTTGTATCACCTGTATGAACCACCTTCAACTTGTTTCCACATTTCACTAGTTGTCTTGCAGTGAATCACTTTGGTGAGATCTGCTTCTGTAAGCCTTTCAAGATTGCATTCATTGCTTTTGAATTGTTGTGATGTAGGAGCCTTTCTTCTTTAGTATTAGGACCATGTACAGGAATAGTGTACTCATCTTCAATCACTTCCCATACCTCATTACCAAGTGCCATTAGATGAACCTTCATCCTTGCACTCCAAAGACCAAAATCTGACCCATCAAGAATAGGTGTTGCATTGCTACTTGAATGATCCATTGTGTTCTTTACTAGCTTTTCCTTCAAGTCGTTAAACTTTTTGAAGGCACCTGCTATGATACCAATTGAAGAACACAAGCTTATACTGAGAGGGGGGTGAACAATATAAGACCTCTTTTTATTTTTTCTTTATACTTCAAAATAGTAAAGCAATATACCCAAAGCAATATCAAAACAATGCACAATATCATCCACAAAGTGACACCAATTTTAACGTGGTTCACCCAGAATGGCTAGGCTACGTCCACAAAACTTTTCTCTAAAATTTATCTCAAAGTTCTTTGGGAATCCTTCCCAATTACAATGTTTATGAGCCTCGGCCCAAAGGAGATACCTTCCCCCAATCAAAATTTATGAGCCTCTACTCAAAGGAGATACCTTCCCCTCAATCTAAATTTATGAGCCTCTGCTCAAAGGAGATACCTTCCCCTCTGCTCTGGAAATGATCCCTCAGAAGATCAACTGCCTCTACCTCTTGCCAGCATGTGGAACTCCTTTCCACCGAAGACCTCCTATCCTCAATGCTTAGCCTAAGAGACCTCTACCTTCTATGATCACGTCCACATCAACTCAGCAACTTGTACCAAACATAGTCAGTCGGTCTAGTACAAGTCTTCCTCTATCTGTCAGATCTGTCCAACACTTGAACAAATCAATCCTCTACACACAAGCCTTCTCAAAGACTTGCCAAATCTGTCCTCAGGTTCTTCTCAAAGAACCAATGCACCTCTGTCCTCAAGTTCTCTGATAGAACTAACAAACTCAGCTCACAAGTCCTCTGCTAGGACCTGTCCAAATCTTCTCACAAGTCCCCACCGGAACCTGTCCAAAACACTTGCTCACAAGTCCCCATCGAAACCTGTCCAAAACTCGCTCACAAGTCCCCATCGAAACCTATCCAAATACTCACAAGCTCCCCATCGAAACCTTAGCCAACATCAAAAAATTGCTTTGGAGAAATTTGCGCCCGAAATCTAACACCACCCGCTGCATCCATGACGAAAAACCCTTTCGCATGATTCAAACGTGGAACCTCCCGTTCGGATAGCGTGCCAATAGCCTAGCCGCTACCAGTGCACCAAAGGCACCCGATGAGGTTAAAACCTCACGCTATTATGCTTGTCCCTTCTGTGCCAAGAAAATAAAACACAGTCCTCCCTTCCTTTTGACATGAATTCGTAGACAACAAGCTCTATGGTGGATTCGATAAACAATGAGACAAACGAATGAACAGCAGATATAAAAATAGTGAAGACAAACACACGATCAACGGATTACGAAAATCGGTGAAGACACACAGTCAAATTTTCAATGAGCAACTCCTTTCAAAAATTGGATGGGATTCATCTTTGTTTTCACTGAGGGGTATTAATATGAATCCTTGCCATAAGCTCTTTGACGTCGACGAGGAGTGTAACACATCGACGGAGGTCTTGGCTAGTGCCCACCATGTTAAAACATTTGCGCCATGGATTAGGATAACCCATTGCAAATAATTAATATTTATTTTAAAAATAATTAAAGGGAACCTTAACAAGGTTTTTAATTATTAAAATAAATATTTCCTCCTAGACCCAATTGCATTAAACTAATGCATCCACCTGTAATCTTTAAACCTGCCAACTTGGGGTTTACAAAAGACCTTTGAAGCTGTCATGCCAAACCTTCATCAAAAAAAATTATTTGACATCAAATCAAATTCCTTCAAGAGCTTCTTGACATCAATGACAACTTATACACTTGAGCAAAGGCAATGTACCCAAAATTACCAACAGATTTCATTCATATTGTAGACTCACTTATTTCATATTATCAGGACCTGTGTTAGATCTCTCCCTCTGCATATATCCTCAAAATCTAATAGTGGTATCAGAGCCATGATGAATCGAGATAGGAATAGGAGGACCTACATCTATCATAAGAGAAGTCCAGTAGGTCAAGAGGAATAGGGAGAGTCAACAGGATTAGAAAAGTGAGGATTAAATCTCAGTTGCAGAAAACCTGAGATTATATTTGGCTAGAGTCTTTCCACAGAGTTGCAGAAAAACTCATGAAGACTAGGACTCAACATTCAAGCCACTAGTTTGACAAATCAACTAGTGAAGATTAGTATCTCCAGATTTATAAGTTCTTCCGTTCCAGTCTCTAATAACTTGTTGCAAGAAAAGGAGATTCAACAAAAATTTGGGAAGCTTCCTACAAGAGAGTTAGGAAGAACATCTTCAAGAATCATTCTAGTACTTGCAACAACAAGGAGAAGACTAAAGATTTCAAATACCTCGAGAAAGGTCTCATTACAAGAGTTACAATCCTATAAATTACAGAAGTAAAGAAAAAGGCCACAATAGCCTTATAGTAGACTCAAGGAAGAAGAGACTCTAAAAGTTGAGTCATAAGAGGAGATAGGAGATTGGTGATCTCCATTCAAGATTAATACTTATAGAGTGCAAAAGAAGAATAGGCTAAAGAATCCTATAAGAAGAATAGGCCAAAGAAGCCTAGAAGAAGAATAGGCCATAGAAGCCTAGAAGAAGAAAAGGATAGAAGACTTGAAGAAGAAGAGGCCATAGAAGCCTTAATTTTGAAGAAAATTTTAGAGAAGAATTCCTGATTTAGAAGATAAATTCTTGACTCAGAAGAAAACTCCAAAGAAAAGTTTTTGAAGAAAATTCTAGAAATAAATTCTTGATTCAGAAGATAAAGTTCTTGATTTAGAAGAAAGACTCCAAAGAAGAGTCCAAGAAATAGGAGATTGGTGATCTCCATCAAAGCCTACAAATTGTAGAAGAAATAGAAAGGACCAGTGAAGTCCTATTCCAGAATCCAGAAGCAGTAGAATCAGAGATCAGAGAAGAAGATCTCATCACCAACACTTCCAGAAGTAGAAGGTTGAAGAAAATGTCTTAGTTGGAAGACCAAAGAAGCTGCTAGATAGAAGACCTTGGAGAGGTCTCAAGCAGAAAAATAAGAAGGCTTGGAGAGCCTTACTATAGAGCTCATAGAAGCATTATCAAAGGAGTTCCTAGGAGAACTCGTTGGAGAAATCCACTATCAAGGAAAAGCTCTTGATAGTGAAGGACTTGGGACAATTATCACCATCCGACAACAAGCCCAAGAGAAGAATAATTTGGCAAGGAGTGCCAAATAAGAGAAGAAGAATTTGGCAAGGAGTGCCAAATCTAGAAGAAGAATCTAGTGAAGACCTCAAGACATTCAGAATCTTGAGAAGAAAAATATCTTGTTTGAAGTCAGAGTTTGACAAGAAGGTTGAAGGAAGATTTAGATAGAAGAAGCCTATCAAATCCAGGAGACTTGGAGATTACCTCTCATAGCAAGAAGGCACAAGTTCAGAGAAAGGAGTTCTCTGAAACTACAATAGAAGATAGAAGATCACTGGAAGGATCAAGCCACCAAACCTAAGGCTCAAGATAGAAAGTTCAAGACCTCAGTTTGGTGAAGCAAGAAGCTGTTCTGGACAGCCAACAAGAAGCTACGAATTCATCTACTACAAGGCAACAACTTGGTGAAACAAAATACCAAGATCTACATCTACTTCAGAAGCCATTAAAGGTAAGCAACTAGGGTGCAATCAGTTGAACTTAAATTAGGGTTCATTATCAAATTCCATTAAGCACCATATTTGGATTAAAGTTGCAAGAAGAAGGGCTCATATTATAGTCTTCCAGAAAGTGCAAAAAGGAGAATTCATTTTAAGATATATTTGCACATTAATAGGAGTTGGATATTTTTGAAAGAAATAAAACTATCATCTACCTATTATCTATCTAGAAAGCAAGAAGACTACATCCTACAATATTGATTGTAGTGAAAATTGTAAAATATTATTAAGTGCATTAGAATTTATTCTGAGAGTTTATTATCATTAAAAAGTGCATTATTAGTCCATTATAGCACTATACTAGTTGATCTTTGACTAGTTACTCTCAAGAAATTAGTTTGTGTTACTAAAAGCACAAAACTAGCACAAGAATCTACAACACTGTGTGGCCAAAGGAAGCCACCATTACAAGAAAAAGGTGAAGAAGAAAGCCACCATTAATATCCTTGAAGGAAGCCTCAAATCGAGACTTGGTGAGTCTCAAGATTCAAGGAAAATATAAGGATTTCATTTAAGTGCAGAGAGCATAAATCCTTACTTCAAAAACAACATCTCATTAGCTTGGATTAACTATCATTAAAATATCCAAGGAAGAATATTAAAAGAGGTAAGAAGGATTTCATAAAAAGGTCCTTCATATTGGTGCAAATATAACTATTACAGAGCACCTCTTTTGTTCCTTTGAAAGGACAAAAGCCATCATATTTACAAGGAGCAACGCAACTATCATATTTTGTAGGTTGAAGGGTAGAATTCAAGCAAGAGGAAGGAGCCACCGAAGAGCTCACACATCTAAGAATCAAGGTGTTTAAAAACACCATTTCTCCATATCCAATCCAAGCCCTAGAAGAGAGTGTATCACCTACAATATTGGAGTCATAATAAGAAGCCATTACCATCCAAGTCTACGTAGAGAAAAGGGTAGCATATAGAGGGAAACTATCTATGTAAGGAGAAGCACCATCAAAGCTAAGCAAAAGGCTAGCAATCAACTATTATAAAAGATATATAAACAACGTAGAAGAAGCATTATCAAAGCCAAGCAAAAGGCTAAGCAATCGACTATTACAAAAATGAACAAGCAACATATTATAGGCGTAGGAAGAAGTGCTATACCCAAGGTTTCTACTTGGAGAGAACATCCACCATTGAAGAGCACAAGAAGCTACCATAGGACCACCATTGAAGAGTGCCATAGAACCAAGAAGCAATACAACTGGTGCCATCCATAATCCTCTTCAAGATAGTGAGCGAACAGTGAAGAGAGATTGCTTGCGTTTCAAGAAACATAGCAAGCCAACGCACATTTTCAAAGATATAGGTAAAATATAGGGCATCATTGGAGCGTTAGAAGAAAGGCTTACATGCATAAGCCATGAGTGCCACTTGGCACAAGAGCTCTAAGCATTCAAATATTCACAAATATTCCAATGCTCAGGAGGAGTTACAAGTCTTTGGGAGGTTACCACCAAACTTATCATTGCATACATTGGAATATCAATGCCTAACAAAGTAACGCTCAAGTGACACTTGTTCGAAAGTCACAAGGAAGCATTCCTATTTAAAGCATCCATATTGAAGAAGGAAAGCGTCAGAGGTCAAAGGAGAAGACTAGCATTGAATGGTGTGAAGCATATTCAGAGGAGAAGGCTAATTTAAGCCTGTGCACCATTCGAAGGAGAGAGAGCTAGCATTAAAGAAGTTGTCATAAAGACCAACAAATATAATGCCACATTCGATCAACAATCCATGTCTCACTCATGGAAGGAAGCACCTCATTCAATCAACAATTCAGTGCATTGTTCATGGAAGGAATACATCATTGAAACCAACATATCAACGTACTATTCGTAGAGAAGGAAGCGCATCATTGGAGGTGAAGATAAGACCGAGCATTCTCAAATTCATATCAATATCGGTTATAGAGAATATAAGCACTACGTAAAGGAGAATTCATCACCGGTCAAAGCGCTACGTAAGGGAGAATTCAACGTCAGTCTAAGAAAGCATTGACTGCCATATCAAAGCATTCAAATCTACCACCTCACAACATCAAAGGCAAAGGAATACTAAGGTAAATCGAAGACTATTTATTGCTTGCTATAAATTAAGAAATATAGGAGTTATAAGGGCAATTATATTTACTATTGCAATTCATTCACTTAGCATTAGTAATATATCAAGCAAGCATATTACAAAAGATTTATATTTACAAATAATAAAGGAGGAATAAGGAATTTCAACTTGGAAATTAAAATCATATTATTGCAAATATTACATTGTTTTCTAATATTCCAAATTAGGGAGTCATAAGGAATACTACATAAAATAAATTAATTGGAATTTAGAAACATTAAACATCAAACATCAAAAGCTATAAAGGAGGTCTATTAAGAAAAATCAAGAGTTGGAAATACATTGGCATGCTTGTCTCAAATCATATTAAAGGGGACAAAAGAAATCCAACCAATAGAACCTCATCTAATTAGAAAGTGCTTAAGTTCAATAGGAGCAATAAGGTGTAATAGAAGTTGATTTTTGCCACTTACAAAACATTACAAAATCAACTCAAAATTGAACTACTATTCTCAAGAAGCACTTTATCCATCATATAGCATATCCAAAAACACTAGGGAGTCATAAGGCATTCTACAAAACTTGATAATTATAGCATTCATAAAAAATTATCAAGTACTTAATCCATTTGGAATCATAAGGTTTCTACAAAGTCTATAGGTACTCTACCAATTCACTTAACTAGGGAGATATAAGGAAGCCTACAAAAACCTAAAATATTTCATCAAATCAAGCTCATAACTAGGGAGTTATAAGGTAGACCACTTAGAAAATTTAATATAAGCTCTATCAAAGCACTTTATACTCCAATCCATGAAGCTATAAGAATGTCCACCTCAAGTAAGACAATAAATAATGATATGAACAACACTCTCTAGAAAGGAAAGAGCAAGTGCCATAAAAATTGGAATCATGAATCTACTTATAAAGGGAGAAGCATGTTTAGATCTTACTTCAAAAGTGATTCATAGTGAAGCTTTAAATGATGACTTTGATACCATGGAACATTATCTACAAGCATGACTCAATGAAGCAATTATAGATGGAAAGGATGACATTCCACTTCCCTTAGATTTTGTAAGCATATTGTATATGGCATTACTTACATACAAATGCTATAAGAATGAGAATGCAGAACTACAAGGATTGATAGTAGCTCATAAAAAGAAATCAAAACTGAATGAATTATACTTAGAAAAGATACTTCAATCCTCATGCAATATTGGTACTTCAAAATCTACTAATTCAAGATCTTATCTTGATGTCGTGAGAGGTTGTTTGGAAGCTTCTGTACAAAGTAAGAACAAAATAGGAGAAATATCTTTGTAGGAATCAAGCAAGTAATACCACCCATAAGAACATAGAGACTAGATTCAAAGGCAAAGCTAAAGAGGAAGTGGAAGATGAACCAGATCAAGGGGGATTGCAATGCAAAATTCCACTGATGAAAGAACCTAACCAAGCCAAAGAACATTCACAGGAAGAAGAAGAACCAAGTCAAGAAGGAATGAATGCAATTAAAGGAAATACAAAGGAGCAGATCAAGCTAAAGATCATTCTCAAGAAGAAGATCCATATTGAAGATTGAAATCTTCAATACCCAAATAATGTAATACAGGGGGTGTTAGAGTTAGAATATATTACATCATTTGGGTCATGTAAATGTACCACCTATGGTACATAGTTAGAGTAGAGATTACTTTAGGGGGAAGTTAGCTACTTACTTCAAGCAATGTAATAAATGCACAAGTGTCAATGTGCATGTTGTAATGTGCAAGGTGTCCACTTGTACAACTAGGTAGAGTGTTGGCCAAGGAATCTCTTTTCCTATATAAAGGGCCTCATAGTGATAGATTAGAGAGGTAGAGCATATAGATATCAAGAGCATTGTTGTAGAGAGTAGTTTGTGGTAGAGCTCTTGTATGGAGCACAATGTAGTTCTTTAGCTTATATTAATGGAGTGACCTTATCCTCCATACTGCATTGTATTTTCACCACTTTCTATTTATAGTATATTTCATTCATATTGCAGACTCACTTATTTCATATTATCAGGACCTGTGTTAGATCTCTCCCTCTGCATATATCCTCAAAAGCTAACATGTATTGGTGGCTTCCTTTGGCCATGTAGTGCTACAGATTCCTGTGCTAGTTTTTTACCTTTAGTAACACACTAATTCCTTGAGAGTAACTAGTTAAATATCAACTAGTATAGTGCTTAATGGATTAATAATGCACTTTTAATGATAATAAAATCTTAGAATAAATTCTAATGCACTCAATAATTTTTTGCAATTTTCACTACAATCAATATTGTAGGATGTAGTCTTCTTGCTTTCTAGATAGATAATAGGTAGATGATAATTTTCTTTCTTTCAAAAATATCCAAATCCTATTAATGTGCAAATATATCTTAAAATGAATTCTCCTTTTTGAACTTTTTGGAAGACTATAATATGAGTCCTTATTGCAACTTTAATCCAAATATGGTTCTTAAGGAATTTGATAATGAACCCTAATTTAAGTTCAACTAATTGCACCCTAGTTGCTTACCTTTAATGGCTTTTGTAGTAGATGTAGATATTGGTGTTTTGTTTCACCAAGTTGCTACCTTATTGTGGATGAATTCACAATTCCTTGTTGGCTATCTAGAATAGCTTCTTGCTTCACCAAACCAAGGTCTTGAACTTTCTATCTTGAGTCTTAGGTTTGGTGGCTTGATCCTTCTAGTGATATTCTACCTTCTGCTATAGATTCAAAGAACTCCTTTCTCTAAACTTGTGCCTTCTTACTGAGAGGAAATCTCCAAATATCCTAGATTTTGTATGATTCTTCTATATGAATCTTTTGTCAACCTTCTTGTTGAATTATGACTTCAAATAAGATCTTCTTCTCAAGATTCTGAATATCTTGATATTTTCACTGGATTCTTCTTTTGTATTTGGTACTCCTTGCCAAATTCTTCTTCTTAGATTTGGCACTCCTTGACAAATTCTTCTTCTCTTGGTCTTGTTGTTAGATGGTGACAATTTTCCCAAGTCCTTCACTATTATGAGCTTCTCCTTGGTATTTTGTGACCCAATATCCACTCTCAAAGTAGTAAGAGTGGTGATTGGATCCCAAAATTCTAGCTATGTTGAATCTCTTGATTTGATTAAGTCTTTGTGTGTTGGCTTTAATGATGCCAAGTCTCTTCCAAATTTTAGTCCACTCTTATTGAGATGGGTTAGCAAGGCATTCAACCACTAAATATATTTCTTGTGTAGATAATAGTGTTCTAATGTCTATAATTACAGATCTTCCTATATTGGAATCTACCATCTAAGTAATGAATCTAAAACATACAAGTTTAAATGATGATTTTTTTTTGTTTTATGTTTTATGTTTTATGTTTTTCTCCAACGAGTTCTCCTATGAACTCTTTTAATGATGCTTCTATGAGCTCTACAATAAGGCTCTCCAAGCCTTCTTCTTTTTCTACTTGAGACCTCTCCAAGGTCTTCTATTTGGAAGCTTCTTTGGTCTTCCAATTGAGACATTTTCTTCAACCTTCTACTTTTGGAAGTGTTGGTGATGATATCTTATTCTCGAATATATAATTCTACCACTTATCAATTCTGGAATAGGACTTATTTGGTCCTTTTTATTTCTTCTTAAATTTGTAGGATTTGATGGAGATCATCAATATCTTATTTCTTGGACTCTTCTCTGGAGTCTCTTTTGAATTAGGAACTTTATCTTCTAAATCAAGAATTATTTTCTAGAATTTTATTCAGAACTCCTCTTTGGAGTTTTCTTCTGAGTTAGGAATTTATCTTCTGAGTCAGGAATTCTTTTATAATGTTTTCTTTAGGAACTCTTCTTTTGAGTTTACTTTTGAATCAAGAATTATTCTTTTGAATAAGGAATTCTTCTCTAGAATTTTATTTAGAATTAAGGCTTTTGTGGCCTTTTATGGATCAAGGCTTCTATGGCTTTTTATGGATCAGGCTTCTTTGGCCTTATCTTCTTCAAGGTTTTTTTGGTATTTTCTTCTTCTAGGCTTCTTTGGCCTATTCTTCTTCTAGGCTTCTTTGGCCTATTCTTCTTCTGCACTTTTTAAGTATTGATATTGAATGAATATCATCAATCTCCTATCTCCTCCTTGAATCATCTTCTAGAGTATCTTCTTCCTTGAGTCTTCTATAAGGTTACTGTAGCCATTTTTTTCACTTATACACTTTGTAGGATTGCACATCTTGTAATGGGACCTTTCTTGAGGTCTTTGAAATATTCAGTCTTCTCCTTGTTTTTGTAGGTGCTAGAATGATTCTAAGAAGATATTTTTCCTAACTCTCTTGTAGGAAGCTTCCCAACATTTTCTTGAATCTCTTTTTTTTGTGCAACAAATTATTAGAAATTCTAATGGAAGAACTTATAAATTTGGAGATAATAATCTTCACTAGTTGATTTGTCAAACTAGTGGTATGAATGTTAAGTCCTAGTCTTCATGAGTTTTTTGCAACTCTATGGAAAGACTCTAGCTAGATGTAATCTTAGAATTTTTGTAACTAAGATTTTATTTCATTCCTCACTTGTGATTCTCTCCCTATTGCTATTGACCTATTGGACGATGATGGATGTAGGCCCTCCTATTTCTATCTCGATTCATCGTGGCTCTGATACCACTATTATATTTTGAGGATATATGTAGAGGGAGAGATCTAACATAGGTCCTGATAAGATGAAATAAAGTGAGTCTGCAATATGACTAAAACATAATATAAATAGAAAGTGGCAAAAATACAATGTAGTATGGAGGATATGGTCACTCTATTAATATAAGCTAAAAAATACATTGTGCTCCATATAAGATCTCTACCACAATATACTCTCTACTACAATTATCTTGATATCTATATGTTGCATCTTATCATCTATCACTATGAGGCCCTTAAATAGGAAAATAGATTTCTTGGTCAACACTCTACCTAGATGTACAAGTGGACACCTTGTACATTCCAACATGCGCATAGAAACTTGTGCATTTATTACATTGCTTGAAGTAAGTAGCTAACTTTCACCTAAAGTAATATCTACTCTAACTATGTACCATAGGTGGTACATTTACATGACCCAAATGATGTAATATATTCAAACTCTAACATATGAGTCTAGAAATCTCAATAAGCATGAGGTAAACTATGTTATGCATGATCTAGAATTAGCAGTAGTGTTACATGCCCTAAAGGTCTAGAAATAATTATTTGTTGGGCAAACCATTTGAGCTAAGGATAAACCATAAAATATTGAGGTATAACTTTACCCAACTTATGCTAACTGTAAGGCAGAGAAGATGGATAGAATTCTTAGTTGAATACGACTTTGGTATTAAGTATATCAAAGGCAAGAAAAATAATGTTGTAGATGCCTTGAGTAGGAGAAGGTACATAGCAACATTGACCTGAATACATATGAATTTGATGGATAGGATCAAGGAAATGCAACTACAAGACCCATTTTTCATAGAAATATAGAATAAATCCAAGGGAATTCTTGAAGAGAATAAGTATTTTAACATAAAATATGGACTTTATGTTTTAAAGATAACGTAGTTATACCTAAAACTGGTGATCTAAGGAGATTGATTATGCAATATGCATATAATTATCTCTATTTTTCTCATCCAAGAGGGTCAAAAATGAGGTAAAACATGAAAAATACCACCTATTAGGTCAAAATAATGCAAGATATCACTAGTTTCATCACAAGATGTCTAGAGTGTTAGAAGGTGAAGGTAGAACATCAACACCTAGTAGGTAAATTTCACCCACATGATGTGCCTAAGCAAAAATGATAGGTAATCTCTATGGATTTAATTGTGGGATTACCTAAGACTAGTTACCAATATGATACGATCTTGGTAGTGGTTGACAAGTTGACCAAGATTGCATACTTCATACCAGGGAACATCAAGGATGATGCACTCGGTGGTGGAAAATAATTTTACCAAAGAAATCTTCAAGTTACATGGGTTTTCTAAGGTGATCATATCAGATAGGGATTCTAGATTCACATTAAATTTTTGGCAATATCTACATCATGTAGCAGGCACTAAGCTGAATATTAGTTATGCATATCATCTAAAAATATATGGTCATACTAAGAGGGTCAACAAAATTTTGGAAGACATGCTATGCATGTATTGCATGGACCAAAATTCTAAGTGGGAATAATTTTTGCATCTTGTTGAATTTACATATAATAATGGGTATCATGCATCATTGGGAATGTCCCCATTTGAAGTGTTGTATGGCAAAATATGCAGAACACCTCTATCATGGGATAATCTAAAGGATAGAGTGATGATTGGACTAGAAACTATTTGAGAGATGGAGGAATAACTTTGAGAAATATGGCTCAGGCTCAAGGAAGTGGTAGATTACCAAAAGAACTATGTTGATATATAAATATTGTCAAGAGAATTCTTTGTGGGAGATAAATTTTTCTTAAGGGTAAGATCCATGAAAAGTACCATCAAGTTAACCAAGTTTGATCCTCCCTATGTTGAGCCCTTTGAGATCATTGATAATATTATCCCAGTATCCTATAGGCTTGCTTTACCGTCCAACCTATCAAAGATCTATAAAATGAGTCTTTGTAGGATGGTTGTACTAGTGTGAAGGCTTTTGGAAAAGGTAGTCGATAGTGTGGAAGGAGCATCAACTAGATCAAGAATAATAGGTGTCTATTCAACTTGTTAAGGTAGATTCATTGAACCTATTTGGTTAGAAGCAAACCACTCTTGAATGAGACTCTATATGTTCTCTTTGCTTTAGCATGATAATGTTGGTTTTAATTCTTTCTTTGGTTCCTTGTTTGCTTGTTCTTTTTGCTTGATGTCATATTGGTCTTGTGCTTCATTGTTTTGTTGTGATATCTTTGGGTTGGAGGTGCACTATGTTTGGATAGTTCATGATTGATTTTTTCCCTACGCTATCATTTTCTTGTGATATTTCTTGTGTGGGGGAGTAGTCTGGATTTATGTTGAGGTTCTTTCATTTTTACCTTGTTGTAGTTAGTGGCTTGTGTGCAAGCCTAGACTTATTTCCTTGCTCTTTTTTTTGGTGTTTGATTCTTGGTTTTCTCTTTGCTCTTAGTCTCATGGTTTTTGTTGAGAGGGCTAGCTTGTTTGTTCTCAGGGCAGTGCCAAAGTCTTTCTAGAAAGACATACTCTTTACGGTGATGAGAAGTTGTTGGCACATTGTCCTTATATTTCAGTTGCCTTGAACCTTGCTTTATTTTGTTGATGAGTTTTGTTTCGCTTGTGCATCTGAGTTATTTGGATCTTCTTTTTCTATTAATTTTTATGGACCATTTCCTTGTGAGAATCCTTATCTTTTCTTAAGGTGGTAAATAAGTTTATTATGTGGGATTACTATATAATCCATTGGTTTTGTGTTGAAATAATTTCATGATTTTGAATTGATGTTATTTAGTGGTGTTTAGAAATAAATTGTACCTTTCTCTAACTTTATGTTAACTTATATGAATGGTTGCTTTATTTTATAAAGAGATGTGATAAATATTTATGTTTTTTTTAAGAAATATTTAAATATAATATTATAAAGTAAGATAGATCCTTTGTAGTTTCTGAATGTATATTAGAAGTTAATTTAGAATAATCTTCTACATTATTAAAAATATCTCTTGTTTCTTATGAAATAATAAATATGATTTATCCCTTTTGTGTTAGCCTCTCTTTCATGTATTATTAAATTATTAAGATGAAATAAGTTGGAGTTTTTTTGGAAATTTTTATGAGCTTGAGAATGCTTAAGTTTTCCATGTTCCTTGTAGTTTTTTTGTTTTAAAAGGGAATTAATGAAAAGGAAAGTGATTGAGTATGTTTAGCTTGAAGATGAATTGTTCCATGTGGGTTTTGAAAGAGAAACCAAAATAATGATTCTTGAGACTCTTGTGGGTTAAGGGATCATTATAAAGAGAAGTATGGGATTCTCTTTCAATATGATTTATTGAATGTGGATTTTGAAAGAGAAACCCATATACTGGTTCTTGAGGCTCTTGTGATTTAAGGAATCATTATAAAAAAAAGTATGGGATTCTCTTTTATAATATGGATTTTGTATGTGGTTTTTGAAGAGAAACTATGAATCTTTATGTGGATCAAGGGTCCATTATAAAGAGAAATATGATATTCTCTTCTTGTTGGATTGATTTATGTTTTATGCATAGTTTCTTGCATAGTAATAAATGACATGGAATGTTGCATTGCATCTAGATTTGTCCTAATATATAAGTATATATCATAAGTCATGGGTGGAGTCTTTAATAAGAAGATGATGCAAATCTTTAGAAGGTTTGGATATACTTGGAAAATGGCTTCATAGGCTCTAGAAATATTAGCTATTGAAAAATAATCAAAGGTTATGTAAAGGAATTTTTTGTTCAAAATGTTTTATAAATGTGATTATTGTACAAATTGAAATATTATGTTATTTTAATGATGTTATGGGTTTTGTACTTTAAGGTGTGTTTAGAAATATTTGCCATGGATAGATAGAAATGGGTTCTTTCAATTGCTAGAATGCATTATTATGATAATTGGATCTCTTATGTTAAAGTATGCTAGCAAAAAGGATCCTTGGAATTTTATGATAAGCATTTGTTTTATGTGCAATTTGTATTTGTTTCATGATGAATCTTTATTATCAATTGTAGCATATTGTATCATGTAGTTGTTTTATAAATACTTTCATACAATGTGTTATGTAATGATTTATTTTAGAATTATGTTTCAATACAATATTTGTTACCTTGGGAAGGGGTGGTTAGGATTACTCTTGTTAACCAAAACATAATAAATCCCAATCTTGGGAGGAGTTGCATAGATGCAATAACCAAGTAAATATGAGCCTTAAGAGTTGCAAGAATGCAATAGCTAATATCTCATGAACCTTGAAGGTGCGTGAATACAATATCTAGGTATCTTGTGAATATTTACACCTTGAACAAGTAGGATCGGGTGTCTCCCAACTAGGAGTTTAGGAACCATTCATAATTCAACAATGATGATCCCCCAATCATGTAGGATCAAGTGATATATTATTTATCGTTGAAGTGGCAATACCATTATTTAGCCCATGAAGGTGTGGTAACTAAGCACCAAGGCTCTACACTATATTAATCTTCCTAGATGGACTTAGAGTTAGGTTAGGGAATAGATGTCCCCATTTAAGTGTTATAGGCCTTAAAGGATAATACCTACACCATGGTCACATGGTCCTATGTCAATGAGGGTATAGGAAAGGTTGGGGGACCACTTTTGATGTCCTTATAAATGTGTAGGTTTAGTAAGGTGAACCCCAAAAAACATGAGAGTTGGCCACTCATGTCCACTGAGTGTCATCTGTAGTGACTTGGAACTCAAATGTGATGAAGCCTTGTATGCTAAGATAAATAAATAAGGGTGTTTTCACTTGATAAATTTTACTTGTAATAATTCTTTAAATATAAATTGGTTGGTATTTTTGGGTTTTTATAGTAGATTCATTTCCAGCATTAAATTCCATATCCTATTTATGCTCTAGAAGTTGGTTTAGGAACCTAGGTTGAATATTTGGAGGGCCTCCTATACTTTCCTAGTTGGGTAAGTGTAATTTACCTCTTCCATCCTCTAATATAGGTTATCATAGTACTTTGGTTTCTTTGGAGTTGGGGATCCTTACCTCTTTTTTTAATAATTTAAAGTGGAATGATAGTGGGGGAGTGATGTGGTTAAATATGGAAATACTAGTCATGCTTCAAGTTATGAAGGGTTGATTGACATATAAGTGGTGTCCTGTTGGAACAAAATCTGCCTTCGGTTAATAGTGTTGCGCCTTAGACTTTGCCAACATTGAATAGACAGATCTTGCTTGAGATCATCTGTCTAGTCTCCAGAGAAGGCTGGTTCCTTTGAGTTTTTTTAGAGAAAATGGGAACAAGAGATAAGGGAAATATAGCCTAAGCTAGAACTTTTCTCATGGTACAGATTAGACAACAGCAAAGACAAATTTACTAGAACTCTTCTTTATAGAAAACATGAATTCCTGAGTGTGACTTTTAGATGTTCGTCTAAAAGCATGTAAATATATATTAATGTTCAACTCTAGAAACAAGATTCATGTACGTGCAAAAGTCCAGATTTCAGAACAGATACATTATAAAACTCAGAGTGAATAAAAGTTAAAACACCGGATACATACAAGCACGATATGAAGTTTCAAAAGCCAGAGGAAGAAATCTTTTATTGCTTGTAATCCAGTACATGCGCATCAAGCTTGTAAACGTCCAAGATCCGACCCCTTTTTTGGTCGACTCACTCCTATTTATACCCTAAAAAGAGTATCTTCTACTACGTACTTTTAATTTCTTCAATCAATTACAAGTAATTTTCTACAGTTTCTAATAATACACAAAGGATTTCCCGTAGATTGGATAAATTTCCTTCTGGCCAATTTTAGGTGAGCCTGTTACTCTGCAATCATCCAGTGGACCTGCCAGGTTATAATCAATAGACCATTCTTCAAAAATCAGCACCTGATGTCAGTGCATGTCCCCAGTTGCCAAAAATATACTTTATTCCTTTACAGCTGGCATGTCGCGAAATCGTGACATTCGTCTCCTGCTTTGCTCCTCTGTCGCTTCCAACCGCGAAAATGAGACATGTCACGAAATCGTGACATTCGTCTCTTCCTTTGCTCTTTTGCTACCTCCCACCACGAAAATGAGACATGTCACGAAATCGCGACATTCTTCTCTTCCTTTGCTCCTTTGCCCTTCCACCACGAAAATGAGACATGTCACGAAATCGCGACATTCGTCTCTTCCTTTGCTCCTTTGCTGCCTCCCACCGTGAAAATGAGACATGTCACGAAATCGTGACATTCTTTCCTTGCTTTGCTTTTCTGCCGCTTCCAGCCACGAAAATGAGACATGTCACGAAATCGCGACATTCGTCTCTTCCTTTGCTCCTCTGCCGCCTCCCGCCGCGAAAATGAGACATGTCATGAAATCACGACATTCTTTCCTTTGCTTTTCTTCCGCTTCTAGCCACGAAAATGAGACATGTCACGAAATCGTGACATTCTTCCTTGCTTTGCTCTTCTGTCGCTTCCAGCCGCGAAAATGAGACATGTCGCGAAATCGCGACATTCTCTCTTCTTTCCTCTCTTAAAATGAGACATGTCAGATATCAGACACTTTTTCTCTTGGCTCTTTCTCTTGCTTTGGACCGTGAAAAAGAAACATGTCGCGATATCGCGACACTTTTCCCTCTTGGCTCTTTCTCTTGCTCTTTAGCCGAGAAAATGCAACATGTCACGATATCGCGACACTTTTCCTCTTGCTCTTTCTCTTGCTCTTAGCCGAGAAAAATGCAACATGTCAGCATATCGCGACACTTTTTTCCCTTTGCCTTCTTACAGACATGTCGCGATATCGCGACACTTTTTCCCTTTGCTCTTTCTCCTCCTATGAAAATGAAACATGTCGCGATATCGTGACACTTTTTCCTCTTTGCCAAAGCAACATGTCGTGATATCGCGACACTTTTCTCTTTTGCCAGTAAAAGCAACATGTCGCGATATCGTGACACTTTTCTCTTTTGACAATGCAACATGTCGCGATATCGTGACACTTTTCCTTTTTGGCCGTGAAAATGCAACATGTCGCGATATCGTGACACTTTTTCTCTTTTGGCCGTGACAAAGCAACATGTCGCGATATCGCGACACTTTTTCTCTTTTGGCCGCGACAATGCAACATGTCGCGATATCGCGACACTTTTTCCTCTTTTGTTGCCGCGACAATGCAACATGTCGCGATATCGCGACACTTTTTCTCTTTTGCCTAGCTGACAAAGCAACATGTCGCGATATCGCGACACTTTTGCCACCTTGCTCCCTTTTGTTGCTCTTTGATCTTTAGCATATGGGCCACTTCGGTCTTCTTGGAAAATATGCAAAAAGGTGCATCAGCTGTTTTTCTGTAGTTAGTCACTTTTTGACTAACATTCTTGGCGCCTTCCGGGGGATTTTTTGCTTGCAAAAATTTTGAACCAGGCCTTTATCCATTGGGTAACGGAGTCAACAACGCAGTTGTAAAAAGTATCTCTATTCAAAAAAAATGTTTGACTTCTGATTGGCTGTGACTGAATTTTTTTTTTTGTTAAGGCCAAAAAAACGGTAATATTTACAAACTTGTCTGAATATACTTATACTATACTGTACATATAATTCCTTTTCTGCTTTCTCAACAGAGATATAACTTTAGGTGAAATGCATTCACCGTGATGGGAAAAACCAATCCATCTTGATCTTTCAACTCGAAAGCATTGAACTGTTTCTCTGAAACAATTTCAAATGGTCCCTCCTAGAAAACATCGAATTTATCATGGTTACCTGGCTTAGCTTTCTTTACATCCCATTTCAAAACCAAGTCTCCCACTCTAAATTTTTTGGCAGTTGTCTTTTTGTTGAACCATCCTTCGATGATCCTGCCATATTCTGATTGTGATTGTATGATTGCTCTCTTTGTTCTTCTAACTGTAAGAGCTGCATTGCTCCTGCAACTGTGTGTAGAATTTGGTCAATCTGAGGTAGTGAGTAACGATCTTTGAGTGATGCTCTGTTCAGATTTTTGAAATCTACACACAATCTGATATCTCCATTTTTCTTCCTGACTGGTACCAAGTTTGCCACCCAGGTGGAGTGTTTAAAAAGGTATACTATTTTAGCTTGAAGGAGTTTTAGCAATTCTTGTTTCATCAAAGATTCTATCTTCGGATTCACTGGTCTTTGCTTTTGCCTAAAAGGCTTAGCTCTTTCTTCTGATTCTATGGTATGTTGAATAACATCTTTATTGTACACTTTTGGATCACTATACACCCAAGCTATGATGTCAGGGAATTTTTTACACAATTCTCTGATCTGGTTCACTTCCTCTTCTGTACAACTGATTCCAACCTTAATCATTTTGCCTGGCTCCAACTCTACATCTTTGTATCTTCGTTTATCGACCTTGATTTTCTGGCCAACTGCTCTATCATTGTTATCAAACAGGCTTTCAAGGGTGATGAGACCCTTAGGAATATGATTGTTTTTTAACTGAATAATATCCTCTTCTAGGGAGGGTATCAATTTTCTTTTTGGTTTCTCAATAGAATAGTTTCCTATTTCTGTTTCCATCATGGCATTAAAATTTTGTAGAGAAAACTCGTCTTCAGCTTGGAGCTCTTCTAATGTTTCTTCCATCAAATCTTCTTCTATTGTTTCTTCAGTCATCATATTTATACGGTCAGTTTCACCAATATTTTCTACATGAAACGTAGATGTTTTCTCATTAAAAATCTTGACCCTTCTACCTTTGAAAGGTATCTCCAAATGAGAATAATCTAAGGATAAGTATCCTCCCATCTTTGTTGTGAACTCTCTGGATAGACACATACCAAAATAGGGCTCCAAGTCTATGACTACTACCTCTTGTATGATTGTCATCTGAGGCATTTTATGCAGCCGTATGGGAATATCCTTTATCACTCCTACAATTTTTACTGGAGTACCATCTAACTGTAGGACGCCTGCGTTGCTCCTAGTGTACTCCATTCCCATAATATCACATACTGCTTTGGGTATCACAGTGGTAGCAGCGCCTGAATCTATCATGCAGTTGTGGACAACCCATCCTTCCATTTGAAGGGACAAATAGAAGGGTGGTGGCCTGTTCTTACCAGTGGCAGACGTCAAGTTCGTTAGAACCATTTTTGAAGATGATGCAGTCCCATCTCCATTTTCCACTGTTCTTAGGGATTCCCGTAGGAGATCGATTTGACCTGGGATTTGAAGAGCATCATACATACTTGCCTTAGAAGGAGTCTTTTTCATTTCCTCTACTATACTTGAATGTAGGTGAATCAACTATTCTTTCTCTTTCTTTGGCAAAAGTTTCATATTTATTTTTGTATCCCTGGGTAGCTTCGGTTCTTTGCCTTTTTGTCGGCGAGGGGAATCTCAACCTTTCCCTAGCCCGTTCTTGGGTTTCATTTTCCCCCCGAGGAATAAATTCTTTGTGTGTTTCTTGCCCTTGAATTTTGGCTGGAAAATGATATTTTCTTTCCTGGGGAGACTTCCCTTAGGAGTTTCTTTGGGAACTTCCTTGGGAGCAGGGGAAACATTTAATGGTTGAAGCTCTTTAGGGTCTACTTGCAGTGGTTTCTTACCTGATCTTGTCAAAACTAAAACTTGTTCTACTGTAGGCATCATGAAGTTGTGGTCCTTCTCTCTAATTATATTTATATGGCCTTTCATTCTTTCTCTACTCTTTTCAACTGCTATACTTTGTACATAATGTTGGTGTATCATACACGAACTTTCCCCATGTGGATCGTTACATGTAGTACACCAAAAGTTAGAATTAGTGGGAGGCTCTTCGGCCTCCACTTGTCTCATTTGTATATACCGTGCTCGGTCTCTCTTGTCCCCTATTGCTTGTCGAAGCACCTTCCTTTTGTATCTATGGAAATCTTCTTGCTTGGATATTCCGTTCAGCCTCTCTCTTTTTCATGGACGCCATTTCATTTGACAATGTCTTCATTGTATCAATTATGGTCGTGTATTGATCATTGGGGGGAGCTGATGCAAGGGGTGTGACTGGTAATGCAGGGAATGTAGGAAGTGTAGCTATAGATGGGAGAGCATGCTTTGATGGGAGTACAGGCAGTTTAGAAATTGATGCTTGGGAAAGCTCTGGTAAAATAGGCAATAGACTTTTTGATGGATATCTTTTTGTAGCGATGAGATCAGCTTCGCCCCTTGTTGCCTCTACATAGATCCCAGGAAAAGTGGTTACACGGGATTGCCTTATTATCATACTGAGATCTGAATCAAAAGCCCTTAAATAATAGCATATAGCTTGTTCTTCCATGGGCTTTAGGCCTTGCGGCACTCTATCACGAGTTCTGGTAAATCTGATGTTGAAATCTTGGATTTCTTCTTGTGGATGCCTTTCAATGATAGTGAATTGATTCAGCAATGTGAAAGGATCTGCATGTATATTAAATTCATCGACCAGACGATCGACCAGTACTTCCCAAGAAGTAATGGATCCAGCGGGAAGCGCTCTGTACCAATAGAGCATCTTTCCTTTCAAGGATATAATCAACAATCTGACCATTACATCTTCCTGAGTGATGTTGTAAATAGATGCTAGCTCTGATACATCCAAACAGTGTTCATCTACTATTTTTCCTGTTCCGTCGAAGGTCGGCAATGCTTTTAGTGCAGCTTGTGGAATTTGGTGGTGTGTTCCCAAGTTCAAAGGGCCAGTTTGATTCCATACAAGATGCATTGGGGTAGGGGCGGCTGCCATGATTGCTAAAGGAGTTACAACCGCTATAGGATTGCTTGCAGATGCTCCTACAGTGGGTGTTAAAGAGGTGCTAATGGTGTCGGGCGGATTTGATCTTGCGGCTAGCACAGGGTGTGCTTTTAGGCTTTCGAGATGTAGTTCAAAAAACTCGATAGGTTCTTCAGAGTTTCTAGCTCGGGATCTGGTTATCATATGGCTATATAACCAGAAGGTTTCTAGACAAGGTCTTTCTTTTATGGTCTAAATGCAACGGAGTCGCCAGGTGATTTTTCTTGAGATTTTGCAAACAAAAGGCTCTGAAGGTAAAACACCAAAACTTATACAATACTGTGGGATTGTTGGTCCCATCGGGCGTGCCAAAAACTATTGGAACAAAATCTGCCTTCGGTTAATAGTGTTGCGCCTTAGACTTTGCCAACATTGAATAGACAGATCTTGCTTGAGATCATCTGTCTAGTCTCCAGAGAAGGCTGGTTCCTTTGAGTTTTTTTAGAGAAAATGGGAACAAGAGATAAGGGAAATATAGCCTAAGCTAGAACTTTTCTCATGGTACAGATTAGACAACAACAAACATTGATGATGCAGTTTAGACAAAGCATTTTAGAACTCTTCTTTATAGAAAACATGAATTCCTGAGTGTGACTTTTAGATGTTCATCTAAAAGCATGTAAATATCTATTAATGTTCAACTCTAGAAACAAGATTCATATGTGCACAGTCCAGATTTCAGAATAGATACATTATAAAACTCAGAGTGAATAAAAGTTAAAACACCAGATACATACAAGCACACAGAAGTTTCAGAAGCCAGAGGAAGAAATATTTTATTGCTTGTAATCCAGTACATGCGCATCAAGCTTGTAAACGTCCAAGAGCCGACCTTTTTCTTGGTCGACTCACTCCTATTTATACCCTAAAAAGAGTATCTTCTACTACGTACTTTTAATTTCTTCAATCAATTACAAGTAATTTTCTGCAGTTTCTAATAATACACAAAGGATTTCTCGTAGATTGGATAAATTTCCTTCTGGCCAATTTTAGGTGAGCCTATTACTCTGCAATCATCCAGTGGACCTGCCAGGTTATAATCAATAGACCATTCTTCAAAAATCAGCACCTGATGTCAGTGCATGTCCCCAGTTGCCAAAAATATACTTTATTCCTTTACAGCTGGCATGTCGCGAAATCGTGACATCCGTCTCCTACTTTGCTCCTCTGCCGCTTCCAGTCGCAAAAATGAGACATGTCACGAAATCATGACATTCGTCTCTTCCTTTGCTCTTTTGCTGCCTCTAGCCACAAAAATGAGACATGTCACGAAATCACGACATTCTTTCCTTCCTTTGCTCCTTTGCTGCCTCCCACCGCGAAAATGAGACATGTCGCGAAATCGCGACATTCATCTCTTCCTTTGCTCCTTTGCTGCCTCCCACCGCGAAAATGAGACATGTCACGAAATCGTGACATTCTTTCCTTGCTTTGCTCTTCTGCCGCTTCCAGCCGCGAAAATGAGACATGTCACGAAATCGTGACATTCGTCTCTTCCTTTGCTCCTTTGCTGCCTCCCGTCACGAAAATGAGACATGTCACGAAATCACGACATTCTTTCCTTGCTTTGCTTTTCTGCCGCTTCCAACCGCGAAAATGAGACATGTCACGAAATCGCGACATTCTTCCTTGCTTTGCTCTTCTACCGCTTCTAGCCACAAAAATGAGACATGTCATGAAATCGTGACATTCGTCTCTTCCTTTACTCTTCTGCCGCTTCCAGCCATGAAAATGAGACATGTCATGATATCGTGACACTTTTTCCTCTTGGCTCTTTCTCTTTGCTTTGGACCATGAAAAAGCAACATGTCGCGATATCGCGACACTTTTCCCTCTTGGCTCTTTCTCTTGCTCTTTAGCCGTGAAAATGCAACATGTCACGATATCGCGACACTTTTTCCTCCTTGCTCTTTCTCTTGCTCTTAGCCATGAAAATGCAACATGTCACGATATCGCGACACTTTTTCCCTTTGCTCTTTCTCCTCGCTATGAACCGTGAAACTGAGACATGTCACGATATCGTGACACTTTTTTCCCTTTGCTCTTTCTCCTCGCTATGAACCGTGAAACTGAGACATGTCGCGATATCGTGACACTTTTTCCTCTTGCTCACTTTTTTTGCTCTTAGCCACGAAAATGCAACATGTCGCGATATCGCGACACTTTTTCTCTTTTGGCCGCGACAAAGCAACATGTCGCGATATCGCGACACTTTTTCTCTTTTGGCCGCGACAATGCAACATGTCGCGATATCGCGACACTTTTCCTTGCTCCTTTTGTTGCTCTTAGCCATGAAAATGCAACATGTCGCGATATCGCGACACTTTTTCTCTTTTGGCCGTGACAAAGCAACATGTCGCGATATCGCGACACTTTTTCTCTTTTGGCCGCGACAATGCAACATGTCGCGATATCGCGACACTTTTTCTCTTTTGGCTGCGACAATAGCAACATGTCGTGATATCGTGACACTTTTATTTCCTTTTGGCCGTGACAAAGCAACATGTCGCGATATCGCGACACTTTTGCCTCCTTGCTGTGTTTTGCTTTTTCTTTGATCTTTAGCATGTGGGCCACTTCGGTCTTCTTGGAAAATATGCAAAAAGGTGCATCAGCTGTTTTTCTGTAGTTAGTCACTTTTAGACTAACATGTCCATGGTGATAAAATGATAAAAAATGGGTGAAATAGTAAAACTTTAAAAAAGTATTAAACTTAGCTATTTGGGGGAAAGAGCGATTTACTCACAATTTTAGAGTGATTCACTCATTGGAGACGCTTGGAAAAATTGGTCAACATGAGCAATTTGTTGATAAATATCAATTTATTCACTCAATAAAATGAAGGGACTCACCTATTGAAGGAGTGTTGGTGAACAAGAGAGAAAGAATAATGTGCTCATAAATATTAAGAAATTCACTTGGTAGTTTCGAGTGATTCATTCATAGCCTTGCACTTAAAAAAATTAGCAATTTTTCAATGAGGGTTCATCACTTTGAAAATAGAAGGTTTGGTATTTTGAGCAAACCTATCAAGGTATGGAGTCCATTGAGCACAATCTAGCTAAGGGATCATGAACTTTATATTTTAAATAAAGGGGTAAAAATTTATTGATAAAAATTTTGGATTACAAAGTACAACTGAGCTTCCAACCAAGACTCAAATAGACAACCAAACAGGCTAAAACCACTATAATATAATGACACCCAAAAAAGAAAACAAGAACAAACCACATTAAGTCTGTACATCCTTGTGTATCAACTACCATAGGTGTTGAGATTCTCCAAATGGGAGACTTCCAATTATTGATACTCCAAGGATCCAGCAGCTCAAAGGCCCTTTTGGCTAGGTAATCAGCAACCATATTCCATTCTCTTGGAATGTGCACAAAGGATATAAATTCAAACTCTTCACTCATTCTGAGAATATGAATGGCTACAGAGACCAATTTCCAATTAACTTCCTCCACCATTTTACTGTTTAAAATATTAACCATAATTTAAGAGTTAGACTCGCAAATAATCCTATGCCAGCCAAGATAAAACCCCCTCCACAAGGCCTCAATAATTGCAAGAGCTTCCATAAAACTGTTGGAGTGAACACATTTATAAATGGAAAAGAAAAAATTGACACCACCAGTAGAATCTCTCCCAACACCACAAATGCCAGCATGTCCAGGATTACCCCTGGATGATCCATAAGTATTAATTTTTAAAACTCATCTAGGGGGTGGCCTCCACTTACCATCTCTCCTAACCTTCTTACTGAGCTGAGGAACCCAACCAGGGCTAGAATAGTTCACACCATCTCCAAAGATACCAAGGGCTTTATGTACCTTCTCCTCCCTATAATCCAAAAGAGGTTCCACATCACATTTGCTATGGATGGTTTCCTGAACCATATACAGGATCATTTTCTAGATCTATTAAATAGCCAAATAACTACCCTGAAATATGCATCAATTTTGCTCGAGCCAAATTTGCCAGATGATGAAATAAGGGCCCAAATTCCATGCCACCCTAAGGAAGGGTTCCTTGGTTGGAGGTCTGCCTAGACTACTCCAAAACTCCACCAGGGACATCACATGAAAACATGGATGGTTCCAAGCACTCCACCAATGGTGCCAAATGTCTCTAGCAAAGGAGCATTGGAAAAATAAATGAGAAGAGTCATCCTCATTCTTACTGCAAAGGACACAAAAAGAGGGACCCTAAAATCCCCTCTTCCTCACATTATCCAAATTGAGGCATTTATTACAAGTTACCAACCAGAGAAAGAAGTTACATTTTGGCCAGACAAATTTGTTCCACACCTTTTTTCACCAAGTGACAGGAATACTCCCATACTTTTGCTTATCAAGAACCTGATAACCATAGGCTACCGAGTAGGTTCCCTTGGGATCAGAGTTCCAAGCTAGAATATCTTTACCCCTCAATGAAGAACAAGGCCTCCTTGTAAGAATAAGAACAAGCACCTCTTTGTCCTTGGCCAGTCCCCCTAGGGCCATTCTTACTGATCTTGCCACCTATACATCTCCATATTTCTAAAATATTGGATTTTTTTTAAGTCCTCCACATGATTCTATCTTGCTTCCAAGAAAAAAATTCTTAGGGAATGTAACCTAGGATATTGATTCAATATAGGAGGGTAACCATCCCAAGAATCCTCTCAAAAAAGAGCATTTGATCCTTGATTGCAAATCCAAAAAAAACCTTGCTTGATTAAATTAGCTCCTCTTTTCAGAGTGTCCTAGATAACTGAACCTTTCCCAAACAAGCTGACTCTAGGGATATCACCCTTAGAAATACCTCTCAAGTATTTACAAGATAATATTTTAGCCCAAATATGATCTTGAGAGGTACACCATCTCCAATAAAATTTTGCAACCAAAGCTTTCCCAAAAAGAGTTGTATGTTGTAACCCAAGGCCTCCATCTTGCATCGGCCTAAATATAGAATCCCACCTAACCAAACTCCATTTATATTGATAAAGTTTTCCAAACCATAAAACTATCTTGACAAAGCATCCATGTTCTTGATGAAGTGAGAGGGAGTTATTTGCACAAAACATCTATAAATGTGTAAATCTTGAACAATAGATTTTAAAAGCAACAATCTACCTGTAGTGGATAGCCATCTGAAAGTCCAATGATTCACTTTCCTTCTAAACTTATCAAGCATAGACTACCAAGAAGATCTAGGTAGAGTATGAGATGAAATTGGAATACCAAGATAAATGAAGGGGGGAGTCCCAACCTGGAATATTAGAATACGAGAAATATTGGATTTGAATAAGAGGAGGGGTATTGAAGAATAAAATAGAAGACTTGTCCTCATTAATCAACTATCCAAAAGCACCAAGATATATTTCAAGATATTGTCTAATATTTCCAGCTTCCCTGATAGTGGCAACTCCCAAAAAAATAGTATCATCAACAAATTGAAGGTGGGAAAGAGGTGGCAAACTACTATCCCACTTCCACCCCTGAATGAGACCCTGCATAACTTGAGACTTGAGAAATCTTCCCAACCCTTTCACCATAAAGATAAATAAATAAGGAGATAAAGGATATTCTTGCCTCAATCCCCTTGAGGCCTCAAATAGCTCTGATGGCTCATTATTAACAAGAATAGAGAATGAGGAAGAAGAAACATAGCTCATCACCCATCTAATCCATTCCTCCTCAAATCCAAAAGCAACAAGAAATTTCTAAAGAAATGACCATCTGACCCGATCATAGGCTTTGGCCATGTCCAACTTAATGAACATAGTTTTCTCCTTAGAAGTTTCCATCGAGTGAATAGATTTTGTAGCAATAACAACCCCATCCAAGATTTGTCGGCCAGAAACAAACCCTCCTTGTTCCTCAAAGATGATTTTTCTCAACCATATCTTCAGCCTCTCAGCAATAATTTTTGTGATCTTATACACAACATTGCAGAGAGCAATAGGCCTAAACATATCCAAGGATTTTGCTCCCTTGTTTTTGGGTATAAGCACCACAAAGGTAGAATTTAGGGCCCTTAGCATATGTTTTTTCTTTTGGGACTCATGGACCACCTCCAAAATATCAAATTTTATTAAATCCTAAAACTCTTGATAAAACTCAATCAGGAATCCATCCGGGCCCGGGGCTTTTCCTTTTTTCATCTTGAATACAACATTTTCCAATTCCTCAAGGGAAATTGGACCCATCAAGTGCTCATTCATCTCTCTAGAAACAATCATTGGAATGTAGTTTAGAATAAGCTTTTCATTCTCATCATCTGATAGGGAGTCCTCCTTGAAGAGAGAGGAAAAATACCTCTTAGTCTCTTCTAAAATATCCCTAAAATAAAAGAGCAGGGCACCCTAAGAATTCACAAAAGAGATAATCAGGTTACCATTACGGTGAGCCTTAACTGAGTTATAAAATAAGGTTGTGTTCCTATTCCCTTCCTGAAGCAAATCTACTCAAGCTTTTTATTTCCAAAAAAAATCTTCGCTCAGTTCCCATTCAACAAGATCTTTCGCAGCCTCAGATTCCTCAACAAGAAGCTCCTTCATAAATCCTTGATCTCTAATCTTCCTTGAAGCTTCTTCCATCCTCTTAAGAGCTGCCAGCTTAGCCAAGGAAAGGTTCCCAAAATTTAGTCTATTACATCTCAATTTATGTTTTACAAATTATAGTCGCTTCATAAAGGAATACATAGTGATGCCATGAGGAGGTTTGTCAGTGGTCCACCAGGCTCGCATGAAATCATGAAGCTTAGGATCATAAAGCCACATAATTTAAAACTTAAATGAGGGATTATTTTTTAGCCCTAACTCTAAAGCAAAGAGTTTTATAGGCCAATGATCAGATCCCCTACCCTACATAATCATAGAACTAGCACTTCTATTATTACCCATCCAATAACTGGATATCAAAAACCTATCTAGTCTCTCTGAGATGGAAGCTTCCCCATGCCTTCTATTGTGCCAAGTAAAGATCCCATTATCTAGCTTGATGTCAACCAATTTTAGGGCCTAGATATGAGCACTGAAGATAGAATAAAAAGGCTTGAGATGGTCCACCCCACCACGTTTCTCCTCCATACAAGTGATAGAGTTGAAGTCTCCAACCAAAATCCATGGGTACAAGGGAACCAAACTTCTCACAAAGCAAATGTACTCCCACAAATTAACTTTACCATTGTAATAAACAGGAGCATACACATTTGTAAGTAGGATGGTTTCACTAGATTCATTATCATGCCCGACCATCGAAATAAACCATCTACTAGAAATCCAAGTAAGAGGGGATATCTTAACCAGATCCCATAAACAAGCGACACCACCAAAGATATCCACATGCACCAATACACTGGTATTGCCCCCTTCTCCACAACTTGGGAGTAATATTGAACATACTATCAATAGCCAATTTAGTCTCTTGAATAAACACCACATCCAGAGAATGCACATGAACCAAATCATGAACAAATTTTTGTCTAGGGATGTTGTTCAACCCCCTTACATTCCATGAGAGGATAATAATTTTTGGGGGTTATAAAAATGGGAGTCCAATGTTCTCACCAATCCTGACTCCACCAAAGTCTCCCCCATTAACTTAATTTTATCTTGGTCCTTCTTCCGACCCACCTTCATATTCTTATCCGAAAACTTTTTTTAATTATTTTTTATTGCAATCCCAACACCATAGGATTTTTGCAGTCCAAGGATGACTGCATCAGTTCCTGAGTAGGAGAGGGCATAACTAAATTTGTACCACTTTCCAAAATAGTTTCCCTTATAGGGCTAGACCCAACCATGTCCCCTATACTTAGATCCAAAGCCCTTTGTTCTTCATTTAAACCCCCTAGATCTGATTCCTTAAGTTCCCCCTCAAGAAGAGACATCTGATTTGACCTTGTTATATTTGCATTAGGTAGCGACATTTCAGGTATCTCCATGCACTGATCAAGATCATTTAATATTTCAAAACGGTTGAGTAGATCATCTAGTTGGCTATCCTTAAGGTCTTTTTTTGCCCTTTGTCCTCTATTTTGGGATTTTACCGAAACAAAACCTTCCTTATCTCATTCCCCTTCCTTTATCAAGGATTTTCTTTTATCCAAAATTTATCCAGACCAAGAGGGCCCAATATTTTAAGCCATAGGTAGGACAAACTTAGGGGATTTTCTTTGTAGGTTACCATATTTACGATAAATCTGACAACGAAATGGAAGAGCTTCATAGTCAAGTTTTTGAACCCATGTAGTTGATCCAAATTGTATTTAAATAGAATCTATAATAGGATTATTTAAGTCAATTTCAACACAAACACAATAAATAAAGATTACTTTTTTATCCATTGTCTATTGTGGCAGTTCAACCGGCTTCCCAAGAAAAAGGGAAATCTTATGAAAGATATCAGTTCTCCAAAATTCCAACGAGGGCCATGGAAGCCGCACCCATACTGGAACCCACGATGACCGCTCCTCTGATGGGTTGAAACCCACATGCCAGGGTTTAATAAAGAGTCCCACTTGGTTATAGAAATAATGACCCCCTTCAAATGCTTTGTTATGATCTACAATACAAGAGAAAACCACCATAAAATAGTTGTTCGTGCTTAACATCACCTCCACATCACCTTCAAGATTCCAAGTCTTCCTGACCCAAGCCTCCACAAAGGGGAGAGAAATTTAGATGCCCAAAAATTTACCAATAAGGGCATGTTTGGTTAGATACTCCACATCTTCCACCACCAAGTCTGGTTGAACCACTAGAACTAGCCTGGATTCACATCATTCCAAACATCCATTGTTCTTTAACAAGTAGTTCCCGACATGCACTAGAAAATCTTGTTCCTTCCAGTTATTTTCAAATGAAAAAACATCACGAGCATGCACTCTCTATGCTGGAACCGATGCCATCATGACATTCCTCCAATTTTTCAGACCTCCTCTAGAAGTTTTTGCCATCCCCATAGAGCAGTTTTCTTCATCAAACCCTAGAAAAGTAGTTTTTCCTCATTAAACCCTATCAGAGCCCTTGAGATCACCTATTAATTGACCAATATGGATTTTTCGTTCATGAATTTTATATTAGAAAAGCTAGTTGATTGTTAATGCTTTGGAAATGTGAGGAGGGAAAAGCAGGGCAAGGGACTTTATAGCCCTCACCTTATTCCCTACTTGCACCTTGCATAGGGTTCATCCAGGTAGTCTATTGGCCCATGGATATTTGATTGGTCTTCTCAAGTGATTTCTCATGTAGAATGGGACTAGCAGGCTTATCACTCACATTCGCAAGTGATTCTCTTATAAAATTTGAAAGATTCACTCATAAATTTTTTAACATCAAATACAAATGAATTTAATGGTGGCATCATTATGAAATGTTGATGGGAAAAGGAAAAAAATTAAGGGAAATTAAGAAACATAACAAACAAAAAGTAAAGAATAAATGAGACTTGTAGATGTAAGAGGAGAGAGAATAATAGGTAGTAAATCTATTCCCTAGAAAAAGAAGTAATTTTGTACAAAAGTGGAATTACAAATGCTGATAAAGCATTTTGATAAGTTTTTGTAATTTTGAAAAGTAAGATGCAAAATGAAATGCAAATCAAATTAGATGTAATTAGCATGAAATGTAATTTGGATTCAAATGAAATGAAATTAGGTAAAATTGATATGAAATTAGATTTGATAAAAATTAAAGTTAGACTTTAGAAAGTGAATTAATTCATGTAACATCAACGTCAAGGTTGGAATTTGAAAATAAGGCATTATATGGCCCCTCCTTCTTCATTTTGAAGTGGTTTTTCTAGGGACAAAGAGTGAGTGTAGATAGAAAGGTTTATGCATGTTGAACATGTTACTATCATAATGAGATAATATTAATTGTAGATGTAATTGTGCTAATGCAATAGCCATTGTCATTAAACTTGGCACATCTTGTAATTACATCCTTGCATTGTTGGTTGTAGCAGCCGTAAAATAACAATGTAGCCTTTAACGCACTTATGTCTATGCATGTATGGATGACTTTAGTATTTTGTTACTTTTGTACATTTTTTGTTGTTATAATTTATGAGCAAGTGTTAAGATGCATAGATAGGTAGTATTGGAATAGGAGTAAATATTTTACAGGTTATAGAAGATACAATCATCATGGATTATACAAGAAATTATTGTTGAGAATAACTATTTGTTGGAGCACTATATAGAAGTTGCCATATCTATTAAATTTCTAGTTTGGATAGACAAACACTCATACAATTTGGGAGTCTATACAAGGATTCATGTGGCCATATAAATTGATGTGTATAAGTTGCTACTCTACAACTATGAAAAAAATCTATACATTTAGTTTATTGAGAATCATATGATAGAGAATTGCATCAGGAGAACAAATACTAATTGAGAAGGAATCATGCAAATGTGTGGAATTGTGTGGTTGTGAGAGATCATACAATAGGTCGATTATACAATTTTATGAGTATTGTTTTTGTACAGAAGGTTGGTTGTACAATTGTATGGTCGTATGGTTAGTTTTTAGAATCGTATAGTTGTAGAATAAAATATTATGTATGATCATGGAATACATTCCTAAATATATCACCACCACCCCACTAGGAATACCACCACTTGTGCTATAATATTTGTCAAACTAATAGTCACTGCTATGTACATATATATTCATTTGGCCAAAATTATTATTACTAAATTGAGTGAAGATGCTAATAATTTACAAGAATAGGTAATATTACTCTTTCCATGGAGGTAAACTTATAGACATTAGGTCCCATAATAGTAACAATATGGTAAGGCCAAAATTATGAATATTGAAACTTATTGTGTTCCCCTGGTTTTGCTCGATCCTCATCCCATTTGAAGATGAAATATCCTTCCTTATACTCTCATTATATGGATCCTTTATCAAACCATATTTTTACAACTTTCTAATGTCTCAAAATATTATTAAAATCCTTTTATCTCTCTTCTTCTAGGGCTAAAAGTTCATTTAACCTTGTTTACATGGTTCAATATTGGTGTCCTCTAATTTGAACTAATGTGATATTTGGAGGCAAGGGAACTCTATATTAATTAGTAACATTATTTTTTTCATAGATTATTTTGTAAGAGGATGACCCAATGGATGCTTTTGGTGTCACTCTATCTACCACTAATGATTTATGCAACTTAGTATGCAAGTCCCTTTGTGATTTTGAGATGGTTCTTTTCAATATTCTTGTAATGTTTTTGTTGGTTGAATCGGCCAACCTATTTTCTTGGGAATAGTAATTGGATGGTATTTGATCAAGTATTTGTATTCCATGGTAAATTTAATCACCTTATCCCCCATGAAGTAAGTTTTATTATCTATGAAAATGGTGTAGGCATCCCAAACTAGGTGATGATATCTTCAAGCAATCAAACCATATTTCTTGATTAGCTACTTTGGATTGGATTGCTTTGACCTTTTTAGTGAAATTATTAGTGGCAATGAGGATCCATCCATTTCCTACACATGATAGTTGGATAATTTTACCTATAAAATCTATGCTTCATTGTTTAAATGATTTAGTCACAATGATGGGCTTTAGGGACATTAGGGATCTTCTTTCCTTCATCTAATCATACAACAAGATTTGTAATATGTCGCTCACTAGTAGAAATAAAAAAAAAATATGGACTAATAATACCCTATCCTTTGTATATTATGAGTTTTTATTTATATGGAGAACTACCCCCTTCATCATGGTATTACCTGATCAGGACCCCTTTCTTTTCTTCTTCTATGTAGCAAAGTAGAACATCATCATATCATTTCCTAACTAAAACTCTAACTAGCAAGTGATAATGCATTGCTCTCTATATAAATTGGGCTTTCTCCTTGGAATTCAACCCTTTTTGTACCTACCTATAGCCATATATCTACACATATTCCTCATCCATCTAGTGCCACCATCCATATTTATCTCCTCTACTAGAGTGACTTGATATTTAGTGATTGTCCTTGTCAACCTTTGACATAAACTCTTCCTAATCATGGTGGATTTGATCTTAATATCAAATTATTAAAAATTATTAATCCATCCAGACCTCTTTCTCCCAATTTATTGTATAATATAGTAGGCTAGAAATTAGGATGTACTAAAAATATGGTAGTCTTACTCTATAATAGATAATATTTGAACTTCTTGAGAGCTTTCATGATGCCAAATACCTACTTTTCAATAAATTTATATTTCTCTTTGTAGTTTTGAAGGGCTTTACCCATAAAATAGATGGGATTTTCTACATAATTTTTATTCTTTTATGTTAAGATGACCACTATTTTTTCATTTGTACCAAAAACATACAACCTAAAAACTCTGGAGAAATGTGGGTTGATTAGGATTGGATATTTTATGATAGCATCTTTAACATCCTAGAAGGCTTTATTTCCTTCATTATTCCAATCTAGAGAGTTAACTTTTTTAATATCTTGGTTATGGGCCTAACCATTTGGATAAAATTTGTAATAAAATTAGCAACAAATTGGATTTGACCTAGGAATGATCTAATCCCTTTGACTAATGAGAATAATAGTAGGTCTTAGATAGATTTTATTCAATTGGGATCTATGGCTAGATATTCTTTTTGTAATTGGTTACATGGGATGGAAATGGGACCCACCATAATACATCATGACCACATGGTGGTATTACAACAAGCTTGGCAATTATGCATGTATCGCTTGCCAAGATTCAAACCTTGGTCTTCTCCTTGAAATTTAGGGAATATAATGAGTTGAGCTATTATTATTTGATATGGATAAAACTTCTTTTGATACTACATGACCTAGCAAATTGCCTTCTTAGACAATAAAAAATAGACTTCTTAGAATTAATATAAATACCAAATTATCTACATCTCTATAATACTAACTCAAGATGGTTGATATTCTTACTCCTATATTTAGAAAATACTATTAAATCATCAAGGTATAAGAGAATGGATTCACCTACAAGCCTGACAAAAGATATGGCTTCCCATAAATTTTATAGTCCCAATGGAATTCAATGGTATGTAAAGCTTCTCCACTTGGTTATGAAAGTTGTTTTATGTTGATCTTCATCTTTAACCCAAAACTGGTTGTATCCTAAGAAGCAATCAAGGAGAGACAACACTAGTGACCTGGCTACTTTCTATAAGATCTAATAAATGGTGTGTAGTCAATAACAATATTTAAAATAGGCTCAATTAAAGTTCTTGAAGTTGACACATACCCTTATATCCCCATTTTTCTTATGTACTAATACTAGGCTAGCAACCCAAGTGGAGTGCTTGATTGAAAATATGATCAATTAAAGCCTAATCTAAATTAAAGCCTAGACTAGAGATATTATTTGAAAATATCAAATAATATCAGGCTTTAATTTGATATTATGCTCTATGAAATTTTGGTCATATGCTTTAATATCTTTATATGACCAAGTGATAATGTCTCCATGCTTCCCACATAGTTCTTTGAAAATGTCCCTTTCTTCCTAGGTGCAATCTTTTCCAAGCAAAATATTTTTCCATTCAACTATCTCAACTGGATGATACAAAGAATAGTTTAATGTAAGACTCATATTTTTTGTACTATCATTAGTGTTAAACAATATTTATAGAGTGATTATATCCTTGGGTAGTTGATTAACCTTCAGTTATATCACTCCATTATTTATGTCATACTAATACTTGTTCTTTTTTTAGTGTATTGAGCCTCCCTAATTAGGAATTATATGATTTGATCATAATTATGAAAGACCTACCAATAATCAAAATTATCAGGAATTGTTTTTTTTTTTAATTTATAGGGTGGAATAAGTAGCTACCATGAATCCAGGTAGGTTTTCCAGCTTTTTATGGCCACCATAGTATTTTGCGTTGTTCGCCTCGAAATCTGCCACATAGATATTCACACAATCCACCCCTATAACCACCATGCCACAATCATTTTAAAACTTTTACACCACTAAAAGCACTAGGAAATGGACAAGCATTAAGTCTAACGAGGCTCGAGATTTGAACCTTGGACCTCCACCCCCATTATACCGTTTGGATGAACCAATTGGTCTATACCTTGGACCTAATTATCAGGAATTGTGGGCCTAAAGACTATTTCTAATTCTCTAAGTTTATCCCACATATCATTGGTAGGGTCAAATAGCGCTACCATTTCTACCAACTCATCTACATTTATGTTTAATTCTCTTGGTATTGTTTTAATTTTATAAATATCAAAACTTTCCAACAAATCCAAACTCGATGTTTGTAAGATTTCATGTGTTTGTTATTTGTGGATCGTTAGGAATTGACCTTACTTACAATTAGTTCAAAGTTGCCATATATTTTTAGATTCTTGAATCACATTCTTTTAGATTTTCTTAAACTAATATAAAGAACCTCATACTCTACCATAATATTGGTACAATTGAATAATAACATGTAGGTATAATGAGTCTATGGATATTGTGGATCAATGCAATGAATATCAATACCTACTCCATTTCTAGTTTTAGTTTCATCAAAATACATAGTCCACATCTTATTTGTCCCTCAACTTATCAGGCCTAGAAGATTTGAATTATTTTTTATGATGACATAGTTTTCTAATTTAGCTTCTTTTTATTCAACCTCAATATCACCACCATATTACAATACCCTAAGTATCATGTCAACCTCTAGGTCATGGTCACCACACAAATAGTCATCATAGCTCATCCTATTTTATTATACTTTCACCATAGATCTTTTGTGGGAGTTAGTTGCAATGTGGTTTGCTTTTAATCCTTATTAACCTTCTCATCCCTAGGAACTTTCATATGAGTATATTCCATTGCTAAGTAACCATGTCTTGACAACTTATGTGTCCACTCTCTAGAAAGTAGTATACCAAAGTATAGAGATAGGTCCATGACTATAACTTCCTACATACTACAAATTTTAGATATCTAGCTATAATCATGGCCAAGCACTTGGGTACCTTAATTGTGTTGATGCTTATACTATCCATTTGAAATGGTTGTCTTGCCTTCTTGATATAACGAAGACTCATTTCCTCAAAAATATATTTAGGCATAACTATTACTATTGCACTGGAATCAACTATAAAACTTTTGAGTATATAATTATTAGTATTGTGTCACATAAAATTATGGTGGCTTTATCATCTTTGGTTTTAGGAAATTTTGTATATTTTATGCATTTACTTGAATGTATGCTAGATGCTTTGCCATTAAATTTTATTGATCTACTATGTTAGTTGGAGTGCATTTTGGAAACTTATCATAGTGTAACTCCATTATTGCTCTTTAAAATCCTTCTATAGTAGATTTGTCTAGCTATATCTAATGCTTCTAGCATACTAACCTTAGTCGGTATTCTTTTAATTTCCTTTATGATGTTGAATTTGAACTTCACAAAAACACCCTCACTGTATATCATGAACTTTTAATATTACTTTGTAGTTGTAGATCACCCTTCACTTGTGAGAGAGGGTATTTTAGTAGCCTTTCAACCTCCTTTTAAAGTTGTCCCTTTTCTTTATTGATCTCCTTTTCAATGGATTTATCATTCGCTTTGCTATCTCATTTATTTTTTATAGGTTTATTCCCTTCATATATCCTTATTTCTTTGTCAAATTTTTTTTCTCCCTTTCCCCTCTAAGGTATATTTATGGCTTAGTTTTTTATATTCTCCTTCTTTTGTTTGTCTTATTATGTTATGATAGGCCCTTTAGCCTTCAGTGTAAAGCTATCCTCCCTCTTCTGCGGAGTGTTGTATATTTTCAATTTTTGGATTATTTCTAAACTCGTTATTATTCATAAACCTTCCTCTTACCCCTAATATCAACCCCTTGCTAGTTAGCACATATGGCATCATATTCAAATACTAATTCTTCATCTATTTCCATAGCACTAAATTTATCCAATATTGTATTATTGGTATTGGGTAGGGTAGGTACTGATTGTAGAACCTAATATTATTGGTATGTGGTTGGATTTATTATCGAGACCATTTGGCCCATGATAATGGCCTAGTGATCCTAGTATTTTTTATTATACTAAATAGTCTAAGAATATATGATGGCTCCAATGCATATAGTGGGATCATTCCTATCATTACAAGGAAGATACCACATTGGTTTTGCCTCTATATTGGTGTTATGATTATGATCTTTATTTACTCCTTGGTTAGCACTTTTTCAAGGCACCTAATATTTTGTGAGGTATAGAATATTCTAGGATTTTTAATTCTATGATTATTTTCATTATTGTTTTGTAGTATTATTTTGATCGACCAACATTTTGCTCATTACAAAGTTGTTATTACTTAGGTTGGATGGAGAAGGGAGGGATATGAGTTATGACTAAAATGCTACAGTAGATAATGTTTTTTGGCCAGGATGAGTAATGATGTATGGCAATGTAGAAGGATGAATGAAAGTATTTGGTTGGGGATTAGAAATAGGTAATATGTTGGGTGTGGAATGTTGGACTTGTGTTGAATATTTTTTATGTTATTCAGTTGGGGCTAACTTTGAAAGGACTTTATACTCTACCCCTATCCTTATCAGTGTTTTGAGCTGAGCCAGACCATGACCAAGGGTACACGGGTGGTAGTTCCTATTTGGGGTTGTAGGGGCATTGGGAAATTTTTTTGGGAGGGTTTAAGCTATTTTTAGACCCATATGGGAATTTTTTGTTGATGTAATGTTGGCCCATGGTTTCACACCCATGATATTTTAAAAACCCTTCTTGTTTTGTTGGTATATAAACTAAAACTTGCATGAGGGTTTGGTAATGAATTTAAAAGAAATGTAATTGCAAGCGAAAAGTGAGCGAAAGGATATTATTGTATTGGAGACAGTCAAGTTTATACAATAAGGAGATATTCTTGCTAGGTTTTTTCTTGAAAGGGTTTCCCAAGATAAATTATTGTGTAATGTGTTCTTCTTATTTGTTTTTACTTTTTATTATATACTTATTATTTTTCTAGATTTTGTTTATTTGGGTTGTAGACACCAAAACCTAACCACTTGTCGTCCATCCAAGTCTTCTCGCCATTTTACCCATTTATTTATATATATTTAGGCATATTTGTTAAATATATGTTTAATATTAATATTTTAATATTATATTATATATATATATAATAAATATAAATATTATATATGTAAATAAATCCTAGCCATTTGATTTGACTTAATCCTAGTCATTCATCCACCTTGATCCATGCCATGCACCCAGAATTAATATCCACCCTCCAATATGTTTTAACCTGAGCCATACAATTTGTTTCACTAACCCTAACATACCCTAGTGTGGATTATTAATAGGAGCCATTTTGATGGCTCAATCCCTAAGTAATTCACTAAGTCTTTGGCCCTAAGTAGTTTGAGTCTATCCAAGCACTCTCGCCATTCGTCCTCATTCACCCTAGCATCTGCATCCATCGCCACTCATTTTTCTCAGTCAGATATGCTTCTATAGATCTTCACCTCAGATCCCAAACACCTTCGAGTGCTCTCTATCACCATCGAGCACCTTTGGGTGCTTCCTTCTACCACCAAGCACCGTTGGGTGCTTTTCACCATCCTCAAGCATCCATGGGCATTTCCTACTACTGTCGAGTGCCTATGGGTATCTCAGAACATGTTGTTGAATACTATCAAAGCCCTCAGGTGTCGCTAGGACATCTATGCATTATTTCCCTACAACAATGACTACGAATCAGAAAACATCAAGTTCAACAAGGTAAATCTCATTTATTGTGTTTATTTTTGTATTCCTAGATTTGCTTATAGCTTTATTTCTACAACTAGGTTAATAATTTTCTTATTGAGGGCCTCACACAATGGAGCCCTCATAGGTATTATTGACTTCTTGTTGTTGTTTGTTATTTGTAGGTTTAGGGATCTACAAGCATTGAGTAGTTGTTTAAGTTGGAGTGGTCCATCCAAAGGATATCTGAAGTCCACTAACTTTTATGGGATTGATCGAGCATGAAGCCACCACCATGATTTGTTGACTAGGGTTTTGAAGAACCCTAGCATATTAAGATTATTTTATTGAGCAATAAAGCATTGTAACAACCCCAATATAGGTCATATTTAGTTGTTATATTAGGAATCCACCTGGTAATAATAATAATAAATTTATTTTTGTGTAATCACATGTGTTTATCTTGCTTCTATTGTTCATTTGTTTAAGTTTAGTTATTTGGTGTTGTTTGATTTGCATCTACAAATGGAGATCACAATGGGACTCCCTAAGTGTTTTTTCATTTTGATTTACTTTGTTAACTAACTTGTTTTTTTTCATATCTTACAGGATTTTTAGAAGCACGGATTCATGTGATTTGTTTTGGATTAGGGTTTTTGAAGGTTCATAAAAGGTTGTAGAAGGTGCACAAATGCCCTACGAAACTTGAGGGTCATCCAAAAACACCCAAGGGCATTATAGAAATACCCAGAAGCATTTTATAGAGAGTTAAAGCAAAAATGTAGGCTTCTTTGTAATTTTACTATCAAAACCCTAACTTTCTATTTTTACATATTTTGGCATTTAAAATTTTTCTTGGATTTGCATGAGTATCGTCTATCAGCTAGGATGCCACTTGCATTATCGGTGATGTGACCCGGGTTCAATCCCCACGGTGAATATGTATAAGAAGTATTAATAGAAAAAAATATGACTAATAAATCTGGTAAAAACAATCATCTTAGTATGCATTTAGGCATTAGAGTAGTGGTTGCATCCATCTGTAGTTGCACAATACACATTTCTGCTTAAAGATTCCTTAATTTTCTAGTGTGTTGCATTATTGTTTGCATTTGAACTGTCAAGTGCATACATTAGTTTGCATCCTAGGGTTAGATATTTCTATTTTTGTAAGTCTAAATAGGAACAATGTCAAGATACCAAAAGTATCCTCCTCTATTTGGAGAGCAGTTTTAAGTGGTTTACTCTACATCCTTTGGAGAAATTGGTATTATGGATATTGGATTCTGATTTAGACTATCAAAAGTAGTCATTTTTCTAACATTGTATGTACACAATAGAGAATTGGAAACCTTTAAAAAGAATCACACACTTCACATTTCATGTTAAATAGTAGTGGTTGGATTTCATCACCAACCATTGCTTGAGATTTGGTGATGGTGGCTTTCATATCCATCCACCAATATCTACCCCTAGACACCTTATATTACCCTTGAGAAAACTTGTTGGATTTCATCACTAGCAATAATCTTGTTGCCCCAACCTAGCCATAGTATTCACCCATTTCTAATTCATATTAGCACATTGAAACACACGAAATCAAAAATCTAAAAATGAATTCACATTAAAATGAGATAATCAATGAATGAGGTAAGACACATTTGTTAAACAAAATTAGCATTGATTTGTCTTAGTTTGATTTTTGTGAAGTTTCAATTCTACATTTCACTTTACTACACAATTTGTATTTGGTTTTATTGTTTATGGTCTTAACAAGAAATCAACAAAAATCATTAAACCAAAATAATTCCATGGAACCTTCATCCACCTTCCCCACCACTTCTGTGGTATATTCTCCAAGTGTGAAATAGATAAATTTGTCTACGGTTCCATCACACACTATCTAAACTACTGATGTTTCATATAGGTTTACCAACACTTCCCTTCCTTAAATTGAATCATCTTCATCATCCATTGACCATAATATCACCCACATACCAAAGTAGTGGCTCTCTACAAATTGGCTATGTCCTAGAGTCCATTCATGATTCTCCTATTCAAGATCCTACTTTACAATAGGAACTTGCTTATTCCCAACCACCCAGCTTTACCCAAGTGTACACTAACCCTATTTTTGAGGTATCAGTTGCACCCTCATCTCATATATCCATTTCCCAATACAAAAGTGCTCCTAGAACTTCCATCCCATCTTCATATACATCCACATTCACTAATCCCTTGTATGAAGCACATGTAAATATTATTTTACAAGTTACACCCTCCCAAGTTACCATACCAAGTGTAACTTATTCCCCAACCACTTCTTCCATCCCATCTACGTACACACCTTCAATTTTTTATAGAGAAATTCATGAATCATGGGAACATTTGAACAAATTGCTTAAGAATCATCAAGATGCTCAACATCAATTTCAAGTGAACCCTAAGCCTTTACCAAACTCTACTTAGACCATTCTCATCAACCAAGGTCCATCATGGACACCACAATATTTTGTGGTTTCCATACCTACTCCTCCACAAAGCCATACCAATACCCATTCCATTCCCATAAACCATACTAATGCCATTCCCATAGGTCAACCTAGCCATAGTCCCCATGCATTGTCCCCATTCCAACATTCTCCATATCTTCATCCTCAATCTCCTCTTCATCAATTTCCATTGACTTCACCTAATCATCATTATCAATCCCATCATCATCTAGTTACCCCACAACATTTTTCCACCATGCCTTCTCAAAATCATCAAGTGATTAGGGATTCCACATTCCTAGGGAAGACCCTAGAATTAAGGCCATGCAACAACAAATAGATCAGTTGATACAATATACTCCTAGTATGACAAACCAAAAACCAACCTTACGTCAGTTGATTAACCAACACATTCATCCTTTGGTACCATCACCACCATATCTGATAGATTTCATGATACCAAAGTTTGATAAATTCAAGGGGACTAAGGACCCTAAAGAGCATGTAAGCACATTTTTACACTTATGCTTTAGAATCCAATGGAATAGCTTATAAAACTATTTGCCAAGAGTTGTTTAAAATCCATCTCTTAGATGCTTCAATTATAGATATATCAATCATTTGAAGAATCTCTAGCACAGGCTAGTGTTAATGAGGAGATAAAAAATTCAAGAGGTTATACTTAAACCTAGAAAAAAGGAATGGCAAAACAAGGGCCAATACAAAAGGAATTATTCTAGCCAATCAAAATCAACATAGGCCACTCTATCCAATCAGCCTAATCATGTAAATCAAGTGGTCATGAGCTAGTTGGTAATGGCTCAATGGAAATCGATGCAACAACCATCGTAACAAATTACTTATCATGTGGTACCTTTAGTATCTCAATCCATGCAAATCATAGTGTCAACTATGGAAAACCATCCTTGATGACAGTATGTTCGATAGAATCACCAATACACCCCCTTGACCGAGTCGTATGCTTCCCTCTTTTGAAGGTTGTACGACACAAATAAACTTGCATTACCTAAAATCAGACCAGATGATCCTGCTAAAAATGGAAAACATTATCGGGAATATTTTTTTGTCCTTAACATAGGCATAATGGGTATGATACCAATAATTACCATGTATTCAAAGACAGTTCAATACCTTATTGACTTGGGGGCCATCAAGATTGACAATCCCATTGCTCAACAAAACCAAAATCTTGGTATTTTTCAAACACCACTTCCACATCATGAGGAGGTACAACCAACTATGGGGGAGGCTAATACCAAATTTCCTCCCAATCAAGTTGACCATGTTTAACAATACCAAGTTTTTGTAGGTTTCATTCATGTGGTAACTAGAGGTCAATGAAATAACCAAAAAAATACAAGGCAACAACCTTAGGCAAGTATGTCGCAACCTACCACTTCACCTCTCATTCAAATTTCTATGAATCCTTCCTCACAAATTCATATTCCTAACCACCCAAATACCCCCATTTCTCCCATAAATCATCCTCCATGACCAATCATCTCATTAAGTAGAAGGTTAACCATAAGCTTAAAGATAGCTTCTACCAAATTATCAATAAATGAGCTTATTCAACAATCTCCCCCACATCGTGAGGTGTTAATGGGTATTGTAAAATCCATCGAATTATAATATCAAGATGCTAATGCCTTTAAAACCTTTTTAGATATAATTCAAACATACATAGAGTCTTCCTTTACATTTTATAACTTTGAGATTAAGCTAACCTCATCGGAATATATAGATCCTCCATTGCATATCATGGCTCTAATTGACAAGAAGTCTTTTAAAAGAGTTCTAATTGACATTGGCTCCTCTATTAATATCATCACCACATATGCCCTTCATCATCTTAACCTTCCTCCATATCATATCACCAAGTCATATTTCACCCTAAAAGCATTCAATGATGCTTTATGTTCCATAGTTGGCACTATTATTTTGCCCATCAAAGTGGGGATCAAAATTTTGCACACTATGTTTTGCATCTTGGAAGGATCCATGGCATACAATGTACTCCTTGAAATACCTTGGATGATGGAAATGAGATGTGTCCCTTCCATTCTACATCAATGCCTAAAATACATTCATGAGGGACAAGTACATTGCATACCAGTAGATGTCGAACCATTTAAGTATTGCAATTTTATCTCAAATCCCTATGAATCCATGCTTCCTTCCACCCACATTTTCCTATCACCATAATCTAATCCATGTACCACTCTACCCATTTATTTATCAAAAGCTCCAATTCCTAAGGATCCCCTTATCACCAATTTCCACCAAGCTTCCATACTCCCATCATCTTCATCATTGACTATATGTACACGTGGTCAAAATAGATCCACCTCATCAACATCATATCCTTCCACAACTCTAACGTCCACATCATCATCATCCATTCAATAATATTTCCAATCCAATCCATCTCCATCAGCCAATGTTTCACAAGTTGAGTTGACGGATTGTGAGACGTCTTCATATCCACCATTCCTTGAGCCATTATCCAATCATGGTCCTTCCACATCATTCCAAGTCGAGGTCCACCTCACTAATCCTAGCAGGGTTTGGCATAAGAGGTTGGAATCAAAATGTAATTGTAAAAAAATGACAAATTCTAATCAAAATCAAGGTGAATCATGGAGAATCCTAAGAAAATAAAATCGAGCATCTTCATACCAAAATTTGGGGTATTTGAAGCCCTAAAATGTAAGTTCATATTTGGGATTACTTTTGACCTATTAAATCATCTTATAACTTCATAAAAATATCACCATTATATCAAGATTGAAAATTTTAGGCGAATGGGCCGACGTTGCAGGTCCTCATATTCACCAATTTCTAATTTTAGAAATTCTAATATTCGCCCAATTTATGAATATTCACCACTATCATTAACCCTAAATCCTAGTATTGGTGATTATGTGGTCCAATACATAACCATTACACCACTCACCATTCCAACCACTAAGGATTTTGATCGCCCACATTATTTACCTTTATTCATAGAAGCGGTATATGACATGGGTTTAACTCCCAACAACATAAATTTTGTATATGGGGGGATTGATTTTTCAAAAAGCTAGCTCCCCTAGAAGAACCCAAAGAACCAACATCAACCAACATACAAAACATGTCGGCATTTCCATCCCATTATTTTCAAAGTTAATCGGTAGGTTCATGGCCTAGGTTTGCATGAACAAAGAATGCACAACATTGATGTGTTTCATTAATAGCATCATTTAATATTTATGATTTGTCAATCCAAGACGGTGTCCAAGGCTATATACGAGAGAAGGTTTCAGTAGGTTGGATATCAGCTCTGTTAGGTAGCATTTTTTATTGGTGAAACAAATTTCATTGGGGGTTTTAGGTTTCCTCTAATCCTACTTTACATGAAATGAAACTAACTACTTGCAAGAACTGAGATTGCAGGAAAAATAAGTATTGCATAATTGAAATCTATTTTATCCTTGCATAATTGAATCAACAAAATTGAAAATTTTCTTTGAAAGGAAACACACTTGCTAAAACACCCTGCAGAAGGTTATCAGGATTATGTCATGGTAGCTGACAACAAAAATGGAAATACTAAAAAAAATATTGAAAAAGTTGTTAAAGTAGGGGAAAACATGAAATAACAGAATTACTGTAAACTTATGCTAGTTTTTTAATCACAGGAACATGAAATAGGGGTATCAAAAATATAGCTATTTCATCATATGAAAATACAACTCAAAACATTAAAACATCACATGAATTCAAAACAAAGGTTAGCATTCAACAAGAAATAGAATTTGACAAGTACTTTACTAAAATCTGTTGTAACAAATTTTATCAGAATAAACCTGTCACGAGTTAGTCTACCTTCTAGGCCTATAATTGGCCCTTGCTTCTCGATCTAGAATAATATGTAGGAGCACTACTAACTACTTAACACTCACACTCTATTCATGAACACAAATCTAATAAAAGAACTGCACCTTTATTAACTGATAACACATTACAATTTTGCAAAAAAATCCTACTTTTCACTATTTAATATTAGCTACTGCTCACTACTATCAACTATCAATTATCTACCAACTCAACCAATGAGGGAGTTATGTTATTTATAATATCCTATTACATATTCTTCATGCTCAAATTAGCTATTTGTTTTTTACAATGATTTTCCAATCAATTCTCAAATTGACCTAGTCTAGTTTAGGACAATGTATGTTGCAGTAACAGTTATTTGTCTTTTAGAAATGGTGGGAGTACATTGGAAATGGTGTAAAATAGTCTTGTACACCTATTTATACCTTGAAATACCTTTTACCTAATTTTTGGGGCATTCAAACCTCTTTTTGATAAAAATTGGCCACTTTTCCCTTTATTCCAAAGCTTCTTCAGAATATCAAGACAGTGTATAGTGCAATAATATTTTTTCCTTGAGATGTGTCTCCAGTGGTGGGAGTGCATTGGAATTGGTGGGAAAAAATATTGTACACCTATTTATACCTTGAAATACCTTTTTCTACCTTTTGGGTGTTCAAACCTTTGTTTGATTAAAACTGGTCACTTTCCCCCTCATTCCAAAGCTTCTTCGAAATGTCAGGTTGTGAAACATATTCCATGCTAAGATGCGACTAAATTAGATTCCAGTGCAGTTGTAACTAGATAGTTTGTTTTCCTATCCCTTGAGATGATCCCAATTGGTTTTACATGTCTTGGTTGACTAATTCTAGGCCCTACCATTCATTGGCAGCTGGCTGGAATTTATATGGCAATTTCCTACTTTTTTTCATATTTTGCTACACAGTTATAGAAAATTTATGCTTCTTGCAATTCAAACTAATAATAAATTAGGAAAAATATTTAAATATCAACATGAAATATTACAACTTAACATACATCAATTTTCTATTGAAATTACACATTGCATTCACTAAGAAACCAAACTAAAATAGTGCAAAAATGTACAAAAAATTGTAAAATAGAGTAATATGCTCCTAAACATTCTAACCATGCAAACATTAATATATAATGCATTAAATTCATCTAAATTAGCATAAATAATATAACATAAGGTTTATCAGGCAGTTCATGATGATCCAAAACATGTCATGATTGAGGTAATTCCTAGCCTCATCATTTTCCCTCCAACCTATTCTAATGCATACCCTAATGCATTCTTTAGGTATACTAAAGCACTTAGGTCTATTTATTGATTCCAAATCCTATAAAATAGTGCATATCCTATATAATATCCTCTGTCCTGCTGCAACTATCTAAACCAATCCTGAAACTGGTCATCCGACTGAGGATCACTATCAAAGTGATAAGGTATAAGGGTGATGTATTAGGCATCCTATACCTTAGACCTATCCATCGATGTTTCAATTTAAGGATGGTATGCATCACATATTTTTCTCTTCTTATAGATCATATTAGGTTGATTGGTGATATGATTTCTCTCTTCTACAATGATATTGTTAATTTTGTCCATCTGACCTTGCAATATAACAAAGCATTTGTATAATTCTCTACACAGAAGCTCTTGAAACCAGTCAAACAATCCTTAAGATTATTTAAATACATCCTCTTAATTTTGGCTTTGTCCTTCATGGTAAAGTGCTAATTAGTGGGAAATTTATGATTGGGTTGGATGGGTCTTATCAATAACTCAGCTTTCAATTCAATCTCCTTGGTCCTCCTTTTCTCCTGGTCCCAATAAATCTAATTCTGTAGATTTGATGCAAAATATCTCAATTTCACATCTCTTGTAAAAATATGGGGTAAAAATTTCACATCTTCTGGCATGATAAATTTATGTAGGAACAACTCACACATTATTTTTTTTAGCTCCTTTGGACTATGTAGGTAAGCATCTAGAAACTCTTCAGCAGTTTCCAAGTTATAGGGGGGGTTAGAATGAATTTTCATTACCTACCAATGAAGGTATTTCTCCTTCAATATCAAACTATAAAACCTAGTTGACTTTCGACATTGGATCAAATATTATATAGCCTGGTAGAGATACTGTACCTCTTCCTTTAACCTATTTATTTATGCATTCTTAGTCTCAACTTGTCGTCCCAAAGGCTTCATAACCATAATCTGGTTTTCCAACCTTTGGCACCTTAATATCCATCGTGCAATATCTTCATTGTATTTTTCTAATGGAATGATATTTGGGGGCCTAATTATTGGTTGATATCTTGGCAAAAAATCTACTTGTACCCCTATTTCTGTTGTTTCAATTTTAATTGATTGAAAAATTTGTGCAGGCGATTGATGTGAATGCCTACTTACTTGATTTCCAATCTCCAGGATATCCATGGCCTCCTTCAATGATGTCTATGTTTCTTTCTGATGTGGGCCCTATGATGGGTGTTCAACCTATAATAACCCTCTGAAAATCTACTCTATTATATGCCTAATTTGTCTGCAAGGATGAGATACTACTAATGTATTTGTGGATGCAAAGGATAGGTATGGCACTAGCAAGGATGATGCAAAAGAAGGATGTCTTCTCAATGGACCGCAGGATTGTTCGGTGCAAGGTAAGTCAGGGAAATGATGAGCGGTGGTGTATTTTCCAGTTGATAGGGGAAAAGAACCCTATAGGCAATACATTCACCAATGGTCCATATAGATGCATGACATGTAGTTGCATCCGTAGGGTTGTTTTAATGCTTATCTGTTGTGATGTTTGATTGGCAATGAAGATGCTAAAATGCATGGGAGCCATGGTTGGAAATAAGAAATAAAATAGAATAGTGATATGATTATTTTGTGTTACGAATTAAAAAATAATAATAATAATATAATATGTAAATGAGGTAAAATAAAATGATAATTGGCAAACATGTATTTTGGCTTTATGTGTTTTGAAGAATTTATCTATGTAAAGGAAATAATATATTTAGCACATTCATAAAAAATAAATAAATATATATATATATATATATATATATATATATTTTGGTAAAAATATAAGGTGAAGGCATTAACAAGAACACCAATGTTATAGCTAATTATGTTCTAATGAAAAATAATATAGCGGAGGAGTTCTTAAACCATAGAAAGGAGCCAATTAAATTATAGGCCATGAAATGTTTGCTTGACTTAATAAAATATTTAAAATATAAACTAGTCGACAAATAAATGAATGATGATTGAGCTCAGTTGGTTGGACGTGAGGAAGTGGAGAACACTTGGCGATTAGCATATTTTGGAAGGGAAAACTGAACGAATGGTAGCGGACTAGGAGTAGAAGGGGATGTTTTAATAAAAATAGGAGAGAATGGACGAAGACGGAGAGGGATTTAGATCTGGTAATTCTAGCAAGTGGAAGAGATGACGAGTAGTGAACGCGAAGAGCAAGAGGATGGACTACGAAGAGTAGTAAGTGATCTGACATTATTTAGAAATATATATATATATATTTAATTAAATGATGCACTCTGTTCTGTGTTTGAATTGATGTGACATCTGCTGGTTATGAAAGAAAAGAGAAATAATAAAGTTCTAAGAGCCTGTATGGTGTGGTTTAAAACATATGTATTGCATAATTTATGACTGTGTTTGATGTTCTTTGATATTACGTTTTTTGGCCTTAATATTGAAAGGAAAAGAAGTATTTTATGTATGCTTGTGTTGCAAGATTTCAAGTCTTTTCTTTGTTTGCGAAAATAAATCTATCCATGCTCTGTGAAGGAAGTATATACATTGAAAAACCTTAGTGCATGCGTGGATATATTGTGATGCATGTGTTTAATATTTGTGGAATCCATGCTCTGAGAATGAAATATATAAATTGACAAACCTTAGTGCATGCGTGGAAACATTGTGATGCATGGGTTTAAATGTTTGTGGTAATAGGAAAATATAGTGTGATTGTGTTTTGAAGCTAAGATAGTAGCTTATGAGGAAATTTGTTATATGTTTTCTCCCCTGCATGTTGTCATTTTAAAATACTGAGGATGTTACTTGAGCGTTGTGTTGAAACCCATGGTGAGATGGGTGGTTTTTGCTTGGAATTTTGTATATTGCATGGAAATATTGTCTGCATGCTAGGAGTAGCTACATTTCATTTTTAGTTTGGCCGCTTTGACCCTTAAAATATTATCAAAACCTTGTGTTGGAAAACTGGAGTTGGGTAAAGTCAAGTTGCAGTGCTAAATTTGATTTTCGAAAGACTTTTCGTGACCTGACCTTGAGAGATAATTGATAATGCCAAAATGCCAAGACAATGTAATAATTATGAATTCTTTTACCTTCAGAGAACAGAGAAGCCCTGGATTCTTTAGATGCATATCCAGTATTGCTTTGAATTAATGTAAATTTTAAACCAACATTGAGTTTGTGATAGACTTGCCAACTTGTGAATGGAAAAAGGAAGCAGTGCAGTCTTACCTTTAGTAATGGTGTTGAAATGATTTTGTATTTATTTTATTTTATTTCCACCATTTATTTGTATAAGGCATTGTTCAAAAATGTGATTTGAGCTTGGATTGAGGTTCAATAAATTCCTTTCAATGATTTATACCATTCATAGTTGTACAGTGGAATATTCTTTAACTTAGCATGAAATATTATGATATCTGGAAACGTAGGTATGTAGGTTGTCTAGGAGAGCTACAACCATAACATAAAATAATTGGCATGCTAGAATGTTATATTTATTGCGTATGTTATGAGCGAATGGGAAACAAATATTATGGTAATCCTAATTATGTTTTGAATTTATAAGTGGTGAATGATGATTTTATTATATGTAGTGAAATAAGAAATCTAGAATTGCTATGTTTAGTAAAACCAACTGGAACCCTAGGGAATGGTAGCAAAATATATATGCTTAAACCAGGTTGTGTAATAATGGGTTCACTCGTAGGTTGAAAGGAATTACATCATAGGATATTAAATCAAATGGAGTGTAATTTAAACTAGAGTGTAGGCTTAACAAAACTACAACTCGAACCTATGCTTGAACGCGACATTGAAGACTATGGAAACCGATAGGAGTTTTTTGAAAATCTAGCAAGGATAAAATAAACTTATACCAGATGAAATCGAAAGTGTATGAAAATAGGTTTTAATCATAATAAAGCTTGTATGAGGTGGTGTTAATAGGGATTTTTCAAGAAATTCATATGATAGATTACATAATGTAAGGGATGAGTATTGTAATTGATTGTTTGAATGGCATTATTTAGTTTAGAAGAAAGAATCCTTATTCTTTTAAGTTCATTTGAATTAGATATCAAAAATTATAAATGAAATGATGGCTATAGTTTATTGTTGATTCATTGATAGAACAACTTGGTTTATAATTTTATTTATTAGAAAGGATTTATATGATATAAGGAAAAGAGAATCATGAATACATATGTTATTGCAACCTTTATTTCAGAGGAACAATAATTATGTAAAGAATATATTTTAATTTATTTTTAGTAGCTATGAAAATATTTACTTTTGAATGTGGTACTTAAATTAGCCTCTTAAACTTATATTTTACACTTCCCAAACCTCCAAGTAGTCAATTGGGAGTAGACGTTCCTCAAAAATGTAGCTAAGCCTCGGATTATATTGAACTACGTGCAATAGAAAACTTTTAAAACCAAACTCAGGTAAACCTTAAAATTATGCAATATTAAGATTGTGGTGGGGATAATCTTATTTCGCAACCCAAGGTTATGGGTAGGACAACCTTGAACCTATCTCAAGATTATGGGTGTGATAATATTATATATATAAATTGCTATGGGTGCTTGCGGGTAGGTAACCATCATAGCCTTAATTCATTTCAAGATTGTGGGTGAGACAATCTTGCATAATAACTGATAATGGTACTTGTAGGAAGGCAACCAGTATATACCAGGGCTCTAACTGTACTTTTAATAGAAAAATGTTAGAACGAGAGGTAACGAAGGGTTGTATGGGCATCCCTTCTAGGTTATACCTTCTAGTGATGAGTGGTAAATTATGCTTGACTAGGTTAATCTGATAGCATGATGGTATGGGATATCGTGTTGGTTAATCAACACAAAATGTCGGGTGGTTACCAGGGTATTGGTAAGACCCTAGATGATGCTCCATGGGAAATGGAAGATCGTCTAGCTCAAGCATGTATGCGCTAAGTCTTACATGACATATATATTTTTGGAACATGTTAAGACATGGGGAAAATATGCATCACACCTCTAGGTGTTATGGGCCCTAGAGGAAAAGAAACCCCCTACCTGAACTTAGGATTCTCGGGAGGAGAGAGAAGTTCAAAATGGGCAACTTTATGGGATCTGGCCAATCTCGATCTCATGAGTATTTCAACTACAGTGGGATGGCACTCATGAAGATTAATCTAACATGCTCATACTAGGAAATAAAACAAAAATAAATTAGAATAAAAGAAAAATTTTCTCATATGGTTAACTCTGTGATTGGACAACCAAGTGGGTAGACTTGGGGTGTTTGGACAACCAAGTGGGTAGAACTTGGGTTGTTACATTTGGTATCAGAGCAAAGGTTGTGAATCCTAAATTTATAAAGCCTATGAATAACTTAATTCAATGTTGCTAATGTGTTCATCTAAACTTAGAGAAATTGACTAGGCTCCTTGTTTTGCTGAATAGGCAATGGCATCCGGACAAAGGGTAAGTTCCTCAAAAAGAACTACGGTGGATCAATAGGAAGGGCTGACCAAAAACCCTAGAAGAGTCATTCAAAAAGTGATGAGACTCGGGGCTTCAGAGGAAACTATAGAACATCCTCGAGAAAAGAGGAAGGAAAAAGAACCAATAAATAAGGAGGATAAAATGGTCCGGATGGTACAACTATTGCGGGAGAAAATGAGCCAACAGAAAGAATAAATAGAGTAGCAAAGTGCCCAAATGGCTGAACACATGGCACAACAAAATGCCCAAATGATAGAACATATGGAGCAACAAAAAGCTCAGCTGGCTCAACAACAAGAAATGATTTCCCATCAACAAAAAATAATAGAAAACCTATCCAAAGGAAAAGAAATGGTAATAGTTGAGGATGAGGCAACTATTGACCCAGGGAGGAAACAAGTAGGTTCAGAGTTGGACAAGGATATGCGAAGGCTTGATATAGCTAAATTTGATGGCAAAGGTGATGGGGAAGAGGCCGAGAGATGGTTAAATAGTGTAGAGGCATATTTCATGGTTAGAACCTTATCATCTAAATCAAAAACCTCTTGGGTAGTCTTTCATTTGATAGGAGCTGCCACTGATTGGTGGGATACCTATAGGAAAACTCACAATGTGGAGGTTATCGATGTGCCTTGGGATACTTTTGTGATAGCATTCAAAGATAGGTTCTTAACACCATAATTTTACCTTGAACAGACTACAAAATTTTCAAGGTTAACTCAGGGTAATATGACTGTGATTGAGTATTACCAGTGATTTGTGCAATTTCTCAAATACATGCCTGAGTATGAGCAAAGAAATGAGATCAAAATTCAGAAATTTCTCCTAGGGTTGCATCCAAAAATTGGACATCTGATTCTTATGTTGAAACCTGCTACCTTAACTATTGCATGTGACTTGGCGCGACAAGAAGAGGATAATCTTAAGGTTAAGAAAACTTATTATCAATAGTCCTCTGAAAAGGAAGAGTCACAAAAAAATAAAAATGTGGGTCCAACAAAAGGGGACAGGAATTGGACCAGGAATCATGGCAATGGAAATCGAAACAGGTTTGATAGGAATAAGAATAGATATCAGGGAAATAGGGGAAATCCAAACTATCGAGGTGGCCAAAGAAATTTTAGGGATAGAAATGAACAAAGAGCTAATGCACCACGAGTTGGTAATCAGGAAGATAATGAGGGGAATAAGAAAGAGAGGGCACCGTGAACTGGTTGTTGGATTTGTCAAGAACCTCATTATGCTGACAAATGTCCATTGTGAGCTGATAAGAGGAAGGAACCTATGGAACCTGCTCATAAGATTTATGCAGCAATAGGTAATTCCAAACTTAATGGTCAAGCCACACCTTTCTTGTTGAAAGGTAAAATTTATGATAGGAATGTTTGTATTTTAGTTGACTCTAGAGCAACTAAAAGTTTTATTTCACCAAATATTTTAAGGGACATACCGTAAAAACCTGGATTTATGGCTAATGGGTGGAAAGTCGAGTATGGGTCTGGGCAAACCTATTCTGTCGATCAATGTCTATTTGATCCTCAAATAATACTACCTCAAGGACAAACCCGATGGCATTTATACGTAGCTCCATTGCATGCCTTTGACATGATTTTAGGTGTTGATTGGCTCAAAGTGCATAAAGCATTATTAAATTTTGAGGAAATATGGATGGAATATACTGATGATACTAAGGATAGGATTTAGATTTGCTATGAACATGAATCTGTGGAACCCCACCTATTGACAACAATGCAAGTTAAAAGAGCACAGAGAAAGGGAAGCATAATATTTGTGGTTAAACTTAATAAAAAGGAGGAAAATGAATCTAGAGCAAGTCTTTTTCAAACCTATCCGGTATTGAATGATTTTTGGGATGTTTTTCCTGAGGAGTTACTGGGTCTTCCACCCCAAAGAGAGTTTGATTTTACTATAGATATTTTACCAGGAGCAAACCCTATAGCTCATGCACCTTATAGAATGACTACAATAGAGTTGCAAGAACTTAAGACTCAGTTGCAAGAACTTTTAGAAAAATGACATATTAAACCTAGTGTTTCACCGTGGGGTGCACCAGTCCTGTTCATGAGAAAGAAGGATGGAACTTTAAGGCTATGTATTGACTACAGAATGCTAAATAAGATGACTGTTAAGAATAGGTACTCTTTGCCCAGGATAGACGATTTGTTTGACCAACTAAAAGGAGCCACAATTTTCTCCAAAATTGACCTTAGATCTTGTTATCATCAATTGAGGATCCGAGAAGAGGATACCCATAAAACTACTTTTCAAACTAGATATGGTCATTATGAATTTACAGTGTTGCCTTTTGGACTGACCAATGCTCCAACAACTTTTATGAATTTGATGAATAGTGTATTTTATGAACAATTAGATCGGTTTGTGTTGATATTTCTAGATGATATACTGATCTACTCTAAAATCAAGGAAGAGCATGATTTACATATGAAGATTGTTCTTGAAATACTCAGAAAGAATCAATTATATGGAAAATTATCCAAGTGTGAATTTTACACAAACCAGGTCCAGTATTTGGGTCATGTAATATCTGAAGAAGGGGTGGTTGTTGACCCAAAGAAGATTGAGGCTATTATTGATTGGCCTGCTCCAACAAATGTGTCTGAAGTACGAAGTTTTATGGGAATGGTTGGATATTATCATAGATTTATTCAGAATTTTTCTAAGATAGCTTATCCGATAACCAATCTCCAAAGGAAAGGGAAAGTGTTTAAATGGATGGAACGGTGTGAGGAGGCTTTCAAAACTCTTAAAGAGAAGCTAACATCAGCACCAATTCTTAGAATAGCAGATCCTACATGACCATTTATAGTGTGTACTGATGCCTCCTTGGAAGGTTTAGGAGGAGTTCTCATGCAATAAAATGGTGTTGTCGCTTATGAGTCTCGAAAACTTAAGAGACATGAAATAAACTATGCCACACATGATCTAGAGTTGGTAGTTGTAGTGCATGCTTTGAAAATATGGTGACATTATCTACTTGGGAAATATTTTGAACTTAGAACTGATCATCAGAGTTTAAAATACATTTTTACCCAACCAATGCTTAATGCCAGACAAAGACGCTAGGTAGAATTTTTGGCAGAATATGATTTTGATATAGAATACATAAAGGGGAAGGAAAATAAATTGGCAGATGCTTTAAGAAGAAGGTGGCATATTAATGCTATGTCCCATTGTCAATCTGCCATAATTGAGCAAATTAGAAAATTGCAAATTCAAGATGAATATTCTCAAAAGTATCGAGAATTGGTTCAGCAAAATTCTGATAAAGCAAGAGAATTTAGAATTTGGGAAGATACATTATTGTTTGGAAACAGGGTGGTAGTCCCTAATGATCAGGATCTGAGGAATATGATATTGCAGGAGGTGCATAGTGCTCCTTATTCCGCTCATCCAGGGTATGTAAAGATGTATGAGAATTTGAAAAAGGAATATTATTGGCCAGGAATGAAAAGGGACATCGCTGAATTTGTGGCTAGATGTTTAGAATGTCAAAAAGTGAAAGCTGAACATTTACATCCAACTGGACGTTTAATTTTGCATGATATTCCACAACACAAGTGGCAGGTTGTGACTATGGATTTTATTGTTGGGCTACCTAAAAATCATTTTCAGCATGATGCCATCTTGGTGGTAGTGGATAAATTGACCAAAGTGGCACATTTTCTGCCTGGAAATATTAAATATGGAGCTCCCACTATAGCCCAAAAATTTTCCAGGGAAGTGGTACGGCTACATGGTTTTCTTGAAACAATTATATCGGATAGGGACTCCCAATTTACATCTAAATTTTGGCAAACTTTGCATCAGGCATGGGGAACAAAGCTCAACATTAGCACTACTTATCATCCTAAAATAGATGGACAAACAGAAAGGGTGAATCAAGTCTTAGAGGATATGCTCCGCATGTATTGTATGGATCATCAAACGAAGTGGGAAGATTACCTTTTTTGGTTGAATTTGCTTACAATAATAGTTACCATACTTCCCTAGGTATGGCTCCATTTGAGGCTCTGTATGGGAGGAGGTGCAGAATGCCACTAACATGGAGTAATCCGGAGGATCGGGTGATGATCAGGCCGGATATGGTCAGAGAAATGGAAGACCATCTCAATGAAATTTGCCAAAGGCTCAAAGAAGCCTCAGATAGACAAAAGAGTTATGCGGATCTTAAGAGAACACCCAGGGAATTCTCTGTGGGAGACAGAGTATTCCTAAGAGTTAAACCTACCAAAAGTTCTATTAAATCCTCTAAGCTTAGCCCATGATTTGTAGGGCCTTTTGAAATTGTTGCCAAATTAAACCCAGTTGCCTACAAACTAGACTTGCCACCCAATCTGTCAAAAATTCATGATACATTCCATGTGTCCCTTCTGAAGAAATATGTTCCTGACCCTTCGCATGTTTGGAATGTTGAACATTTGCAGATGGACGACCCCTTACGCATTGAAGTGCGACCTATTAAGATCCTTGGATATCGAACTAAACAATTGAGGAAGTGAAATATTGAGCAATGCAAGGTCCAATGGGACCAATTTTTTGAGAATAGTGCCACGTGGGAAGATGTGGCCATCATGAAAAGATAGTTTCCATTTTTGTTTGAATAGCTTGAATAGTGTTATTTTCATGGCATGGTTCTATTTTGATTGAACAATGATTTTATCATAACTTGGTTTGTGAAGTATGATCAGTATATATTTGATGTTGAACATGTTTGATATTAATATTGCATGATGATTCAGCCTTGGAAAAATGTAAATTTATTGATGTGTTGTCTCAATTTTGTATTAGTCATGACTATCTTGTTTTGTTTTCTTTCTAAAAAAAAATGCATCAGTGGAAGTGTAAACACAGGGATTGTGTTTAATCTTAGGGGGAAGTATGTAATAACCCTCCGAAACTCTACTCTATTATATGCCTAATTTTTCTGCAAGGATGAGATACTGCTAATGTATCTGTGGATGCAGAGGACAGGTATGGCACTAGCAAGGATGATGCAAAAGAAGGATGTCTTCTCAATGGACCATAGGATTATCCGATGCAAGGTAAGTCAGGGAAATGATGAGCGGTGGTGTATTTTCCAGTTGATAGGGGCAAAGAACCCTATAGGCAATACATTCGCCAATGGTCCATATAGATGCATGACATGTAGTTGCATCCATAGGGTTGTTTTAATGCTTGTCTATTGTGATGTTTGATTGGCAATGAAGATGCTAAAATGCATGGGAGCCATGGTTGGAAATAAGAAATAAAATAGAATAGTGATATGATTATTTTGTGTTATGAATTAAAAATAATAATAATAATATAATATGTAAATGAGGCAAAATAAAATGATAATTGGCAAACATGTATTTTGGCTTTATGTGTTTTGAAGAATTTATCTATGTAAAGGAAATAATATATTTAGCACATTCATAAAAATATAAATAAATATATATATATATTATAGGAGCAAAAAAATATAAGGTGAAGGCATTAACAAGAACACCAATGTTATAGCTAATTATTTTCTAATGAAAAGAATATAGCGGAGGAGTTCTTAAACCATAGAAAGGAGCCAATTAAATTATAGGCCACGAAATGTTTGCTTGACTTAATAAAATATTTAAAATATAAACTAGTTGGAAAATAAATGAATGATGATTGAGCTCAGTTGGTTGGATGTGAGGAAGTGGAGAACACTTGGCGATTAGCATGTTTTGGAAGGGAAAACTGAATGAATGGTAGCAGACTGGGAGTAGAAGGGGATGTTTTAATAAAAATGGGAGAACGAACGAAGACGAGAAGGATTTAGATCTGGTAATTTCAGCAAGTGGAAGAGATGATGAGTAGTGAACGTGGAGAGCAAGAGGATGGACTACGAAGAGTAGTAAGTGATCTAGAATTATTTAGAAAAAATATATATTTAATTAAATGATGCACTATGTTCTGTGTTTGAATTGATGTGACATCTACTGGTTATGAAAGAAAAGAGAAATAATAAAGTTCTGAGAGCCTGTATGGTGTGGTTTAAAACATATGTTGCAGAATTTATGATTGTGTTTGATGTTCTTTGATATTACGTTTGCTGGCCTTAATATTGAAAGGAAAAGAAGTATTTTACGTATGCTTGTGTTGCAAGATTTCAAGTCTTTTCTTTGTTTGCGAAAATAAATCTATCCATGCTCTATGAATGAAGTATATACATTGAAAAACCTTAGTGCATGCATGGATATATTGTGATGCATGTGTTTAATATTTGTGGAATCCATGCTCTGAGAATGAAATATATAAATTGACAAACCTTAGTGCATGCGTGGAAACATTGTGATGCATGGGTTTAAATGTTTGTGGTAATAGGAAAATATAGTGTGATTGTGTTTTGAAGCTAAGATAGTAGCTTATGAGGAAATTTGTTATATGTTTTCTCCCCTGCATGCTATCATTTTAAAATACTGAGGATGTTACTTGAGCGTTGTGTTGAAACCCATGGTGAGATGGGTGGTTTTTGCTTAGAATTTTATATATTGCATGGAAATATTGTCTGCATGCTAGGAGTAGCTGCATTTCATTTTTAGTTTGGCCGCTCTGACCCCTGAAATATTACCGAAAACCTGTGTTGGAAAACTGGAGCTGGGTAAAGTCAAGTTGCAGTGCTAAATTTGATTGTCGAAAGACTTTTCGTGACCTGACCTTGAGAGATAATTGATAATGACAGTATACCAAGACAATGTAATAATTATGAATTCTTTTACCTTCAGAGAATAGAGAAGCCCTGGATTCTTTAGATGCATATCCAGTATTGCTTTGAATTAATGTAAAGTTTAAACCAACATTGAGTTTGTGATAGACTTGCCAACCTGTGAATGGAAAAAGGAAGCAGTGCAGTCTTACCTTTAGTAATGGTGTTGAAATGATTTTGTATTTATTTTTTTTATTTCCACCATTTATTTGTATAAGGCATTGTTCAAAAATGTGATTTGAGCTTGGACTGAGGTTCAATAAATTCCTTTCAATGATTTATACCATTCATAGTTGTACAGTGGAATATTCTTTAACTTAGCATGAAATATTATGATATCTGGAAACGTAGGTATGTAGGTTGTCCAGGAGAGCTACAACCATAACATAAAATAATTGGCATGCTAGAATGTTATATTTGTTGCGTATGTTATGAGCGAATGGGAAACAAATATTATGGTAATCCTAATTATATTTTGAATTTATAAGTGGTGAATGATGATTTTATTATACGTAGTGAAATAAGAAATCTGGAATTGCTATGTTTAGTAAAACCAACTGGAACCCTGGGGAATGGTAGCAAAATATATATGCTTAAACCAGGTTGTGGAATAATGGGTTCACTCATAGGTTGAAAGGAATTACACCGTAAGATATTAAAGCAAATGGAGTGTAATTTAAACTAGAGTGTAGGTTTAGCAAAACTACAACTCGAACCTATGCTTGAACGCGGCATTGAAGACTGTGGAAACCGATAGGAGTTTTTTGAAAATCCAGCAAGGTTAAAATAAACTTATACCAGATGAAATCGAAAGTGTATGAAAATATGTTTTAATCATAATAAAGCTTGTATGAGGTGGTGTTAATGAGAATATTTCAAGCAATTCATATGATAGATTACATAATGTAAGGGATGAGTATTGTAATTGATTGTTTGAATGGCATTATTTAGTTTAGCAGCAAGAATCCTTATTCTTTTAAGTTCATTTGAATTAGATATCAAAAATTATAAATGAAATGATGGCTATAGTTTATTGTTGATTCATTGATAGAACAACTTGGTTTATAATTTTATTTATTAGAAAGGATTTATATGATATAAGGAAAAGAGAATCATGAATACATATGTTATTGCAACCTTTATTTCAGAGGAACAATAATTATGTAAAGAATATATTTTAATTTATTTTTAGTAGCTATGAAAATATTTACTTTTGAATGTGGTACTTAAATTAGCCTCTTAAACTTATATTTTACACTTCCCAAACCTCCAAGTAGTCAATTGGGAGTAGACGTTCCTCGAAAATGTAGCTAAGCCTCAGATTATACTGAACTACGTGCAATAGAAAACTTTTAAAACCAAACTCAGGTAAACCTTAAAATTATGCAATATTAAGATTGTGGTGGGGACAATCTTATTTTGCAACCCAAGGTTGTGGGTAGGACAACCTTGAACCTATCTCAAGATTGTGGGTGTGACAATATTATATATATAAATTGCTATGGGTGCTTGCGGGTAGGCAACCATCATAGCCTTAATTCATTTCAAGATTGTGGGTGAGACAATCTTGCATAATAATTGATAATGGCACTTGCAGGAAGGCAACCAGTAAATACCAGGGCTCTAACTATACTTCTGATGGAAAAAGTTCAGAACAGGAGGTAACGAAGGGTTGTATGGGCATCCCTTCTAGGTTATCCCTGCTAGTGATGAGTGGTGAATTGTGCTTGACTAGGTAAATCCGACAACACGATGGTATGGGACATCATGTTGGTTAATCAACATAAAATATCGGGTGGTTACCAGGGTATTGGTAAGACCCTAGATGATGCTCCATGGGAAAGGAAGATCATCTAGCTCGAGCATGTATGCGCTAAGTCTTACATGACATATATATTTTTAGAACATGTTAAGACATGGGGAAAATATGCATCACACCTCTAGGTGTTATGGGCCCTAGAGGAAAAGAAACCCCCTACCTGAACTTAGGATTCTCGGGAGGAGAGAGAAGTTCAAAATGGGCAACTTTATGGGATCTGGCCAATCTCGATCTCATGAGTATTATGACTGCAGTGGGATGGCACTCATGAAGATTAATCTAACATGCTCATACTAGGAAATAAAACAAAAATAAATTAGAATAAAAGAAAAATTTCTCATATGGTTAACTCTGTGATTGGACAACCAAGTGGGTAGACTTGGGGTGTTTGGACAACCAAGTGGGCAGAACTTGGGTTGTTACACAACTGGACTTCTAGGTCATTCCAAACCATCTTTGAAATGAGAATGTGTAACTTCAAAATGAGAATGAGCAGCTTTGAAATGTCCCAAAAATTCGGTGGATGGTTTCGAAACATAATTTTCAAACTCAGTGATACTCTCAACTAAATTTTCTTGATAACCCTATTGCTCAAATATTCCTATGCTATTTCCATCTTGTTGAGGGGCTTGAGTATCATCCATATCTTTTATTCCTGCCCTCATGGCTAATGGCTTAACTTATTTTGCAAGGTTTATCAAAACAAAATATATTATAGGTGCACTTGTAGTTTAGGTGTTAGCTCTCCAATTTGAGGAGGAGGATGCAGATTATCTGTTGGTGCTACCTCTTCCTTGTATTGCTCTGCTAAAATTAACAAAACTTCAAAAATATTTTTCCCTGCATTAGCTACTAGAGCTTGAGGTTCAAAATGGGTTTACTTATTTTTCAATCTCTCCACCTCCTGCTATAAGTTAGCAATTTTCTTATCCTTATCTTCAATGGTAGCTTCCCTTTGTTTAATCTATCTCATGTGTATCTTAATGACACTCCTTTCAGATCTCAACTATTCCTGAATGTCCTCTTCCTCTTCTTCTTCTTTAGATTCAAAAGAATATGTTGGTAGGTCATCTACTAGTGGTGAACCAAGTATTTCCATATAAATAAATGTTTCCTTAGTATGTTCTATAGGATCTTGATACGAGGTGTCTAATAAGATTTTTGTAACTCCTTCTGCTACTTCTTCTGAGGACACCATTTCCTGTTGTTTTTCCTCAACAAAATTCTTACGGCTAGTATATTTTATTGCAATGGTCTACTATTGCATTTTTCTAGGGCTCTATATCATAGGTGGGATGGATAATATGTCAACATCCATTGTTTCCTCTCCCATCACCTTTTCTACCTCTTCAATTTATTTGATTCTTGAAGACCTCCTTGGCCCTGGTGCAAACCTCTTCTTTTTGCCCTATTTTTTTGCATATTTTGATGATTCAGAATTAGATTCTACTTCTGAGGAGGATGTAATTTTATCTTTCTATGTTTTCTTCTCTACAAAATTTCTAGCTAATCAGGAGTCTAAATTGGAAACGTAGTGATATTTTTAGAAAAAGTCACTTGTTTTGCTTTTATTTTCTTTGCAGGACTATCCTCAGCCCTTTTCCTTTTCTATCTCCTAGTTATGGTGGATGGAGGTCTTTGATAAGAATAAGGGGCTTCTATTTCCTCATAATTATCTTCAGGGGTTCCATACCCTACTTTAGCATTCTCTTCCTCTTCATTCTCTTCCTCTTCTTCCCTATAATCTACCTCATTCCAAGAAGAGAAAAAGTTGTCAAAATTCCTAGGGTTACCCCTAAAATGGTGTTTACATATGAGTTTGATTAATCCATGGTTCCTAGGGGTTCCTTTACCTTCTTGGTAGTGACTCTAACCTCAAGTTACTGACCACCATGTCTCAAATGATTCAGAATTCTAAAATGATGGGTAGAAAAAATAGCATACTACCCCTCACGGTTAAGAACCTAATCCAAATGACTACTTTATCCCATGGCTCCTATAGGCTAGTCATTTTTACCCCTTTGCATACATTTTTATTCATTTGAAATATAGGTTCATTATCTCCTTCCTCTGTGAACTGGTTAACTACTTTTGATAATGTATTCTTACCAATTTTCAAAATGTGTAAACCTTGCAAGGGTAGTTTAGTAATTTGACTTAAAATTTTGGGAGTTACCTCAATAGTCACATCGTTGATGTTGGCTTGGTTTTTTTTTTAATGTTCAAGAAAACTCTGTAGCCAAGCCTTCAAAACATTTATCAAACTTGTTCAGAAATGGCATTAGCCCACCTTCTTAAAAAATTTACAACACCTCAAGATATGTTTGAAGGTAAATGACATTAGTTGGGTCTTTTTTGTTTTTTCATCCCATCTTCTAGATTAAATTTTATTCTACTCCAATAATGTTTTTACATCCATTATTCTATAAAATCCTTTGTATTTCCTCTTAGGATACACTAGAACACTTCGATGCACTTGTCCTCTACAAATTTTGTTGTGGTTCAAACCTGACACTTGTAATTCTTATTACAATGGCAGTGCAAACTTAATCAAATTTGTAGTGATTACAAAATGTGGTATTTAGTTTTAGAGCACACAAATTATCTTTGTAAGGTGATGCAAACTTCATATGATCTGTGCTATATCCCAATTCAGATGCATGGCAAATAATGAATGGTTACTTTTTCATGCTATCAATACCAATCATGCATCTTAAAGGGTGAACCATCCCAAGCATTGATTCCTTGCCAAATAGTTATAATTTTGTTGAGTTGGAGATTTATCATTGGTTATGACTTGGTGATCTCTATATAAATTGCTTTGATTATCATACCTTTATTTATCGAGTCATTCTAATCGAATGGCATGAAAATTTTAACATACAATAAGGTGCATCTTCATCAAATATTCTATTTTAATAGCACTTGGAATGATGTAGCATGTGACCCTAGGTACTTGCACTTTGGCCTTTATTCCTGCTTAAATGATGTGGTAAAACAAATAATTTTCATTTCCTTTTTATGCATGTGCCACATGGAACGTTGAAATTTCAAATTTTTGCCATGCAATTTCAAATTTCAAAGCAGCCCATCTTCGTTCCAAACTTATTTGTCATTTCGAAGCTCGAACACTTTCTCATTTCATAGTTGTTCTCATTTTGAAGATATGCAATTTAACGCTATAAAAAAAATATATATATAATTCTTCATTCTAGATCTTGGTAACAATCTAAAGCTTTGTGAAACCTCTACAAAGGTATGCAATCAAATTTGTGCTTAATTTCATGGGGCTACCATTTTTATTCATTTTTCTTTCCTTGCCCATAAAAACCTACAATTTTGCAAAACAGCTGGGATTCCTCATTTTTGTTTGGATAGGTTGGATGTCTTTGGATTTGCAAAACCCTATGAATTTTTCTATGCTAACTAGTGATTTTTACACACTACATACTAATGTAAAGAAACACATACCTGATCTGAGCATTTATCATACACTTTTTATAGATGATTGCTTCTATTGATTACCTATTAATTACAATGGTGGGATAATAATGTGTAGGTTATTTCAAGATAAATAATGCCAGAAAACCAGTTTTCATGCCAATCAATTCAGAAGCACCTCCTAAAAGGTTTTTACTTTCTGAATTATTCATTTTAATATATATTTTTTTAACTTCATTGTTATGCTAAATCTATTGAATCTATGGTGGAAGAGGGAATCTCTTCCATCATGCATATGTTCTTCTTTAGTTAGTGGTGCATGGTATACCCAAAGGTGATGTCCATTTACTACCAACTTCCTCTATGAGTCATCGATGGGAGAGAGATGAACTGCACCATTTCCAAACACTGCTTCAATCTGATAAGGTCCTAACCACCTAGTCTACAAATTTACAAGGAAATATTCATATCAAGAATAATAAAATAAAGCCCAATCTCCTTGTTTAAAACTTCTTTGCTGAATGTGGCTATCATGCCACCTCTTCTATTGCTCCTGAATCACCTTAGTTTGATGCAATGCATCCAATCGGAGTTCATCCAATGCATTTAGCTATAAGATCCTATTTGTTTATACCTATGAAAATTCAATTCTAACTTCCAAAGCTATGCGAAGTGTTAGTAGCTCAAATTCAATAGGCAAAAGAGGCTTTTTACCATAAACCAACTCATAAGGTGTGAAACCTGTGGTGGATTTCCAAGTAGTGTTATAATTCCAAACTGCTTAGGTAATTTGTCAAGCCAATTTCTCCTATAGGAAGCTACTATTTTAGTTAATATTTTTCTAGCTCCCTATTATTCACTTCAACCTAACCATTAGTATGTGGGTGGTAAGGGGATGATTTTCTATGTTTAATCTCATATAATTCAATAAAAGCCTCAATAACTTTAGATGCAAATTGGGGTCCATGATCTATGGTAATAGACCGTGGAGCTCCAAACCTCTAAAAAATCTAAGTATACAGGAAATCAACAACCTTATCTTTATGAGCATATTTTAAAGCACGCACCTTTGTCCACTTAGTCACGTAGTTAGTGCATACCAAAATATGCACCTTTCCTTGAGAAGGTGGGTCAATAGATCCCACAAAATCTAGCCCCTATCTCTCAAATGGTTCTAAAACCACTTGAGGATGCAGTCACATTCATTTGTGTGAGTGGTTTTCCCCATACTTTGGCATGCATCACAATGCATGATGTACTTTTTAACATCCTTGTGAAGGGATGGCCAGTAATAACCTACACCCAAAATTTTCCTAATTGTGCTTTTTATCGAATAGTTTCCACCTGATGGTTCATCATGGTAAGCTTGGATGACATCATATACTTCATCCTTGTGGATGCACCTACGTAAAACATGGTCAGTAATGCATTTAAAAATTAAACCCTTAATCCATTTGAAAGAGGAACTTTATTTTATTAATTGTTTTCTTTTTTTAGGAGTGAAATGTGGAGGAGTTTTACCTGTCACCAGGTAATTAGCTATGTTTTCAAACCATGGTTATTGGGAAGATATAGTAAATAATTGCTCATCAGGAAAAGTGTTCTCAACCATATCTTCCTCCCCTATGTTTTGTAATATTGATAAAAATTCTGCTACTATATTAGCCTTCCCTGGTTTGTTGGTTATGGTGATGTCAAATTCCTATAATAACAATAACTAGTGGATAATTCTTACACTTACCAAGGGTTTATTCATAAAATATTTAATGGTTGCATGGTCTATATGGATGAATATTTAATACCTTGTGATATAATGCCTAAACTTATTGATAGCATATACTCCTACCAAGAATTCCTTCCAATAGTGGTATAGTTCTTTTATGCCCCTATCAAATTTTTTCTAATGTAGTATATGGCATAATGCTCACCATTTTCAACCTACCTTAATACTGCTCCAATTACAGTATTGGAAGCATCAGTTTGGATGTGAAATAGCAACTTCCAATTAGGTCCTCTCAACATAGGTGGGGTTTTCAGTTTTTCTTTTAAAGCCTCAAAGGACTCTTGGCATTTTGTAGTCCAGGAAAATTCAAAATCTTTAGTCAATAGTGCAAACATGGGATTGGCTATTGGCTATGGGATTGGGACCAATAAACCTATGGTAGAAACCAATGTGTCCTAAAAAAATCCTAACATCAGTTTGAGTTTTTGGAGGGGGAAGGTCCTTGATGATCTCAACCTTCTTGGGGTCAACTTTGATCCCATGAGAAGAGATGTGGTGACCAAGAACAATTCCTTCTTTCATCATTATAAAACATTTCTCAGGATTCAAGGATAAATGGCATGTTTCATAGTGTGTTATGACCTTATCAAGTTGTTCCAATGTAAATTCAAAGGTTTCTCTGCATACTGGTAAATCATCCATATAAATTTCCATACTTTCAGTAATTAGATCTAAAAAATTGCTAAAACAGCCCGCTAAAAAGTTTTTTGGGCATTACATAAGCCAAAGGGCAATACCTTATAAGCAAATGTTCCCCAAGGACATGTAAAGGTTGTCTTCTCTTGATATTCAGGTGCAACCTAAATCTGGTTGTACCCGCTAAATCCATCAAGAAAACAAAAAAATATTTCCACCAAGAGTGTCTAACACTTGGTCTATAAATGGCAATGGGAAATGGTCCTTATGTGTGACCTTATTCAACTCTATGTAGTCTACACACACTCGCATTTTCCCATTTTTCTTTGGAACTATCACCAATGGAGAAACCCATCGGCTATCAAAAATTGGATAGATGAATCCTACCTCTAGGATTTTTTCAATATCTTCTTTAACAATATCTCTCAAGGTTGGATTCATTCTTCTTTGGAGCTATCTCACAGGCTTGATATCTTTAATGTATATCCTATGAGTGCATACATCAGGGTGCATCTTTGACATATCCTTATAGTCCCAAGTGAAAGCATGAACATGTTTTTTTCAAAACAACCAATTTTTCTTCTTCCTCTTTAATCAGCCAACTATTTATGTTCAAGAAGTTGTCTGACTGCACTTCAATCTACTTTATCCCTAGAAGGATAGAGTTTATTCCTTCGTACTTGGTTATCAAGAAATTTAGTGGATAATGGTGTAGTTGGAGAGAATGAAAGACTCTTGTCTCATTTTTAATAGTGATTCCTGGTGGAAGCATGTATTGCATGGGACAGTGGAAAGAGGAGAGAATATGGTGGTGCCATCCATGTGGAAATGTGAAATATTTTTCCTGCAGTGGAATAGATGACATATTTTCAAAAATTTGACTCTCATCATTCCATAGCAGGTGATGAACAACAATTGGTTCATCTGTCATTCCTTGTTCATGCAAAGCATTCACTAGGATGGTCTCATTCTCAAAAACTTCTCTTTCTTGGGAGTCTATCTCCTCTATGTGCTCCTTCACTACTAAGGTAGCTAGTGTAGAAATGGTCTCTTCTTGTTCTTCATCTGAATCGAGAAACCATAACTAACCTGAGAATTTATTTGAAAGTTTGGCAGGTGGGTAAAGAGAAATTTGTTTTAGTTCAATACCATTAGAAATTGTCATTTATCCTAACTTACATTCTATAAATGCAGCTGTAGTTGTAAGCCAAGGTCTTCCCAAGATGATGGGGTAGCCATTTATTGAGTTTCTATATTGTAAAACCAAGAAATCTAAAGGATATTCTCATGAAGAAAATTCTATGGGGATATCTTCTATGATCCCTTCAGGTTTTGCAACTGATATGTCTGCCATATCTAAGACTATGGAGGTAGGATTTAAATGTTTGAGCTACAATTTTTCCATTGTTTCCTTAGTCATTACATTTATTGCAACTCCCAAATCAATCAAGATATTTGAAATTGGTATTGATCCTATGGTGATTGTAATAACTGGGCTCCTTGGATCACTATACTTTGGGGGTACTAGTTTCCCTGATAGGAGATCAGCTAGCTTCCCTTCAACTTGAACAGTTTTAAGGAATGACTTCCTTTTTCTTCTTGGTCTCTTAATGCAAAAATCTTGGACAATTTTTTTTATCAAAGGTATGTCCTTAATTGCTTGCAATAATGGAATTTATATGGTTAACTATTTAAGTTATTTAACTAGGTCTGATTCAAGAATTTTTGCAGAGTTTTTGAATATTTTAGGGTATGAAACTATCCCTAAGGAAGGCAAATTCTTTATTTGGAATTTCTCTATGTTTTCTTCTTCTTTCTCTAGGGCTAGTTTCAATCGGTCTGGATGGGAAGGTTCTTTTTTTTCATCAAGTTCTTCAATGGTAGGTGGAAAGTTTTAGGTAGGATATTTCCTGAACATAATTAAATGTTACTACAGTCAAGAACATGAACTATAATATTTTCTTTAGATTTAACCACATAGACAGGGGTTGCCTGTCTTGTGTTATTTGTATTATTCATAGGTTGGGCTAGAAGTAGAGGTTGCTTCACCTGTTGTGATGTTTTTTGTTGTGGTTGGTTGGATCTTCCTTGAAAATTTTGATTAGGAGTAGGCAATAAGTTCTAAGTTTGACCTTGATATCTTTGTTGCCTTGGATAAGATGGATATTGTTATCCCCAACTTGGTCCAAAGGACTAGTTTCTGCATCCAAGGTGGGTTGGCCTAGTTCCATGATGAATTAATCCATCTAGATTTATTTTCAATCTTAGGAGGTATCCAAGAAGGGTAATTCAAAAATTTTGAGTTGGTTCTGAAGGATTCCATGGAACATTCCAAGAGTTTTGTCCCCAATTTATGGGAAAATGAGGGGCATTTTGATATTGATTGAAGTTTTCCCCTGGTTTTTGTATAAAAAAATTAAGTTCTTTAGTCTGATTTTCCAAAATATTTTTGAGTTAAGGCATCAAATGGCATTTATCATTAAATTGCTCTTTTGAATAGATTTTGTAGATGGCTGAAATTGAGGCCTTGTTAAAAGGGCAATCTTGTAAAGCATGCTTAGTCCTGCATCTTGGGCAATAAATGGCTAGGGGTTCCGTAGATTTTTATTTTGCATTCATTTCCCCTAGAGTTGTATTTAATTGCACAAGAATATCAGTTTTCATATTTGCCAATTCTTCCATTAGATCTTTCACATCATTACCATTAGTACTCCGCTTTCGTCTTCTTTGCCTAGTGTGGGAGTAATTTCTGCATAAGTCCAAAATTTCATCAATTTCAAGGGTATTTACATCCCCTTTACCCATTAAGTCTAATACCTCCTTGGAATCATCTTGTAACCCCCTCAAAAATATAGACTTACATATTTTTGGCTCTACAGGTCCACATATTTTTTGAATAAAGGCAAACCTATCAAGATAATCCTCTAAGGTCTCATCCTCTTCTTGTTTAATTTGAAATAATTCATCTTTTTTGTTTCTTACCTTGCAATATTATTGGTATTTATCCAAGAATATGCTCTCCATTTGTTCCCAATTTTGAATATATTTTGGTTCTAGACTCATAAATGAGCATAGATTTGTATCTTTAAGTGTAGAAGGGAATACTCTAAACTTCTAGTTGTCATTCACATAGTCATAAGTCTAACATACAATCTTGAATTAAAAAAAATGATAAGGATCTTCAGAGACAACCCCTCAAAAGTTTGGAAGTACTGAAGGTGATATTATTTTCATAGGATAATTTTGCATAGGATTTAATCAAATGGGATATTCAAAAGTCCTAGAAGAATGAGAATTATCTGCTCGATTATGGACATTACTATCTCTATCTGGGTTCTCTGGTAACTCTGCCATAATATTGTTCTAAAATTTTGTGTAGATATGTCCAAATTACCTTGTTTATATGGATTGAACAGGAGTATATGGAGGAGTACTAGTAGATAGTTCCTCTATAATTTCTTGTTGAGGAGATCCTTCAGTTCCTGATGAAGAAGGTGATGGTTCTTGTTTAAGTCTATCAGGAATTTCAAAAATAGGTAATTCACCTCCTGAGCATGAATATCACCTTCCTATGGTAGGCAAAGTGGTGGTTTGAATAAATCTACCATTTTCATCCCTTAGCCTATTCATTCATGCTTATCTCTAAATGGGCTAAAATATAACTTACCAAAAATTGTTACTTGTACCAGTCATTCATCCAAATTTCATTCTGAAGTTCACAACTTAGTACACTTAACAATTATTGGGCTTCTTTCAACTTCTAACAACACCTATCCCCAGAAATGGTGCCAAAAATAATGTGTGTCATTAATAGCATCATTTAATCTTTATGATTTGTCAATCCAGGGTGGTGTCCAAGGCTATATATGAAAGAAGGTTTTAGCAGGTTGGAGATCAACTCATTTAGGCAACAGGTTTTATTGGTGAAATAGATTTTTTTGGGGGTTTTAGGTCTCCTCTAATCCTACTTTGCATGAAATGAAACTAACTGGTTGCAATAATTGAGATTGCAAAAAAAATAAATGTTGCAGAATTGAAACCTATTTTATGCTTGCAGAATTGAATCAACAAAATTGAAAAGTTGCTTTGAAAGGAAACACACTTGCTAAAACACCTATCAGTTTCCTATTGTAGAAGGTTTTAAGGCTTATATCATAGTAGCTGATAGCATAAAGGGAAATACTAAAAAAAACCTTTGAAAATTTGTTAAAACAGGGGAAAATAGGAAATAACAGAATTGCTGCAAACTTATGATAGTTGTTTAATCATAGGAATGGGAAATAGGGGAATCACAAATATAGCTACTTCATCATATTAAAACATAACTCAAAACATTAAAACATCACATGAATTCAAAATAAATATTAGCATTCAACAAGAAATAGAATTTGACAAGTACTCTGCTAAAATATATTGCAGTAAAGTTTATTAGAATAAACTTGTCACTTGTTAATCCTCCTTCTAGGCCTGAAAGTGGCTCTTGCTTCCTAATCCAGAAGAAGGTGTAGGATAACTACTAACTACTTAACACTCACACTCTATTCATGAACACAAATTTCATAAAAGAACTACACTTTTATTAACTGATAACACACATTACAATTTTGTAGAAAAAAGACTCCTTTTCACTATTTAATATTAGCTATTACTCACTACTATCAGCTATCAATTATCTACCAGCTTAACCAATTATTGGAAATATGAGTAAGTTCTATTTTCATTGATGTCAAGAGGATGATGACCAAGTTTTATTATCATCCATGCATTCATGTCAAGAGGTTGATGTCCAAGTTTCATTGTCATTAATGTCTTCCAGTGGTTTTTCCAAAAAGGCAAAGAAGCAGGTTTAAATGGAAATAATAATATTATAATATCTAATATTATAATATTCTAAGTTACAGGTTGGTTTGAAGAAAAATTAAGGCCAAGGAGTTATCACATTTTAAATCTTCCTAAAAACCCATTTGGCATATTTTGAGGACTAAGGTTTAAATTATTTAAATTTAAATATTTTAACCATAAGGTTAAAATTTAAATTTAAATCAATTATGGCGCCAAAAGTTTAAATTTGAATTCTCTATCTCCATTGACGTGTTAGTCAACATGGCAAACATTATAAAATGGGATAATATTTTAATTGAAAAATCATTCATGCGATTTGCAAGAGCCCAAAGTCTAAAGTATTGTTGAGCACTGAAGATTAAGGAAATTCACGTGTTTTAAGTTTATGTGGGTAGATGCAGCAATAAGGATAAGGGGAGCACCACGAAGGTTCCAAGGCACTTGGTAGCACAAGTGGAAGCTAAGGGTTTTGTTAGGACATTCACAAAGTGCGAGGTCGCAATTCGATCCATGTGATTGCCTTTTTGTGAAGGGGAAATTTTTTGTTTGCATCGAAGTCGAGGAGCCATAAGGCTTAAGAGGAAGGTGGTGTGCCTTGTTATATTGTGAGGGCACATAGCCCAAGTTGTGGATGTGCTTTGTGCTAAGGTGCTTGGTAATGTAAGTTCGGGTGTTTGAATCTCATCAAAGGTTTTTTTTTTAAGAATAAAAGGTATGCGCTCACATTATTATTTGCCAAGGTTTTGATAATCCAAAATTGCATAGTGTGGAAATTAAAAATATTTTAATTTGCCCAAGGTTTTGATAATTTAGAAATTGCATAGTGGAAAAATTTAAAAGGTGTTTATGAGTTATTGAGGGAGATAAAAGGGAAAATAAAGTTAAAATATTTTATTTTAATTTTTGTGGTTAGAATTTATAAAGGAGGGGGAGTAAGGTGTAATTAATATTTAATACTTTTTTTATGGTGAAGTAATTTTGAGTGAAATAATTGAGTGTAGATTTTTGATATCTAACCATTGAAATTGGCAAAGAGGTTGATTGTGATTGAGATAGGTTTTGAGGTCAAATCTTCTTCAAAACAAAAGGTATGGGCATATTATCCTTGTGAGTGAAATACTATTTTTTTGAATATTTTGAAGTGCAAGTTGGAGTGAAAAGGATTGGTGGAAATGTTTGAGCGACTTTTTCATATGCATTATTGGTGAATGTTCATGAGATCATTTGAGTATTAGATTGAGAACTATATTGAACTAGGGTTTGTGAAAGAACATGAGTATCATTGTTAGTGAAAATTGGAATCATCTTGAGTCAAGGTTTATAATGTGAACTTTTGGAAGTATAGTGAAACACTTGGTTAGGGTTTGTAATCAAGTTGTATTTTATTGATTGATTGGTTGGTTGAAGTTGATGAGCATGAGAAATGTTCGAGTGATAGTTCAAGTTATGTGAAACAAATTGTTCTTTATTGAAGGAGATTGAGTGTTTTATGAGTATGAAACATATTGAGTCTCTAACCATTCTCTATATGTTTCTGTAAGTTAAATAAAATTTGAGTAAAAAATTTTGTGTGATAAGAGAAGTTTTCTGAAAGAGATTGAGTTGATTTGTATGCAAGTTTGTATTTTCTTTAATTGAGCTTTTGTGAAAGCTTAAGGACATATTTGTGTAAGATTTTTTGGAATCTTACAATCAGATTTGAGGTAAGTCTTGGTGAAGATTTGCTAAGTAGATTGAACAATTTCTAGTGAGGACTTGTTAAGCATAATTGAGGTAAGTCTTGGTAAAGGCTTGTTGGACATATTTGAGGTAAGTCTTAGAGTAGACTTGAGAGCAGAGTTGGTTGATTATTTTTTTCAAACTTTGAGTTAAGGTTTGGGGTAGATCTAGCAGAGTTAATTTTTTATTGGATCAAGCTTTGTGTTAAGTCTTGAGGATAGATTTGAGTATAGAGTTTGGTGCAATTTTAAGGATAGATTTGTGCATCAGAGATAGATATTGAGCATATTTGTGCTATACCAAAGGACAATGTTTAGTGTAGATTTGAGATAAAAATTAAACAAAGGTGAGAGCAAGCTTTGGAGGTGATAGAGCAGAGGATAGTAGTCTCCAATGGATAGAGATCCATTAGCTAGGGCAGTGAGGATAGAGGTCTTCTATGGAGAGAGATCCACAAGTGAGTGCAGTGGAGGCATTATTTTTTTAGTAGATCACCAGCTAGAGTAGAGGGGATTGGTTTCTCCTAAGTATAGGTATCCATGAACGTAATAAGGTGATTGGTATCTCCTTTGGATAGAGGTCCATAAACATTGTAATAGGGAAGGATTCTCAAGAAATTTGTTAAGAAAAATTAAGTGAAAATATTTTCTTCGTGGAGTATCCCACATTGGGTGAACCACATTAAATCATATCTCTCATGTGTGTGATGCTTTGTTTAATGTTTACTACTTTGATATTGCTTATGTTATCATATGGATTAAAAAGCAAAAAGTTTTATCTTATACTGTTCACCCTCCCTCTCATTATAAGCACATGTTCTTCACCAATGAGGGATATGTATTATTTATAATGTCCTATTACATATTCCTTGTGCTCAAATTAGCTATTTTCTATTTTATAATGATTTTCCAATCAATTCTTAAACTGGCCTAGTCTAGTTTAGGATAATGTATGTTGCAATAACGATTATTTGTCTTTTAGATGCATCTTCGATGGTGGGAGTGCATTGGAAATAGTGGAAAATAGTCTTTTACACCTTTTTCTACCTTGAAATACCTTTTCCCTACCTTTTTTAGTGTTCAAACATTCATTTTATAAAAACTAGTCATTTTTCCCTTCATTCCGAAGCTTCTTAGAAATATCAAGACAATGTACGCTGCAATAATAATTTTATCCTTGAGATGCATCTCCAGTGGTGGGAGTGCATTGGAAATGGTGGAAAATAGTCTTGTACACCTGTTTCTACCTTGAAATACCTTTTTCTACCTTTTTGGGTATTCAAACCTCCGTTTGATTAAAATTGGTCACTTTCCCCCTCATTCTAAAGCTTCTTTAGAATATCAGGGTGTGAAACATATTCCATGCTTAGATGTGACTAAATTAGATTCCATTGCGGTTGTAACTAGATAAGTTATTTTCCCTATCCCTTAGAATATGACCCCAATTGGTTTTACATGTCTTGGTTGACTAATTCCAGGCCCTATCATTCATTGGCAGTTGGCTGGAATTTATATGGTAATTTTCTATTTTTTTTAGATTTTACTACATAGTCATAGAAAATTGGTACTTATTGCAATTCAAACTAATAATAAAGTGGTATAAATATTCAAATATCAACATGAATAATTATATCTTAACATACATCAATTTGCTATTGAAATTACATGTTTCATTCACCAAGAAACCATACTGAAACAGTGTAGAAATGTGCAAAAAACTGTAAAATAGAGTAATATGCTCCTAAAAATTCTAACCATGCAAAAACTAATATATAATGCATTAAATTCATCTAAATTAGCATAAATAACATAACATAAGGTTTATCAGGCAGTTCATGATGATCCAAAACATGTCATGATTGAGGCAATTCCTAGCCTCATCAAACATTATTGATGTTCCATATTGAGAAATGCATGACCGTTTAGGCTTAGGTTACACTCCACTTTCCACCACCTCTTCTCTTGAACAAGCCTTCCAAAGGCTTAATCTAAATTTAGGAGAAGAAGCCCTCCACCTTGATGACTCTGATGATGAAATATATGAAGAATTCAAACTCATGTTGATAATTTTTTATGAATCTAAAGAGGAATCGTAGGCCATCATTTCTCACACCGAACAAGATGAGTTTTATCTCATAAATTTTTCCATCCATGAGCCCATATTTATCTTGGTTCTTTCATAAGAACTATCCTCCCCTATTGGTGAACCACCACCTCCATCTCATTAATCCATCTCACAAACCAAAATTGTAATATATTTACATAACAAAAACAAAAACAAAACGGTGGTTTTCACCACTACAAAAAAAAATTATAAAAATCAAACAAAAACATTTTTATTTTTTGCATTACATATATATATTATTTAGTTAAAGGGATTTATTTGTGTTGCTTATTGTTTTCTAGGTTTACCAAGATCATAGCATCAGCTCTTAGGCTCCATTCCAACCTCATCCATTTTCCCTTAAGTCAAAATGAATCATATTGACTTACTCACCCCCCTCCATAATCCATATGATTTGGAAAATCCAATTCCAATTGACATGAGTCTTATTGATATGGACTAGATCTCTTCACCTCCATCCTTATCTGAGTTTGTCTTATCCAAGGAATTGTTAAGGGCTTCCGCCAACTACATTCCTCCATCCCCTCCACCTTCACCTTCACCTTCACCTTCGAACCCTAAGGTTTTCCAAGAATACGTAGATGAGGAAAAGTCAGAAGAGTTTTATGACATCTTAGACAACATTCATCTGATCCCTATGCCCCATCAACTTGAGGAAGGTTCTCACATGTCCATTGAAGATACCATTGATGTGGACCTTAGTTTAGATAAAGACAACCCTCAAATTATCAATCTTGGCAAAAGCTTATCCAATGATGAAAAAGAGCAATTAATTGCTCTCCTCAAGGGGAATAAGGGTATTTTTTGCATGGTCCTATAAATACATGTTTGGTCTTGACCCTAGATTGGTTGTCCATAATATCACCTTGCATCCTGGTGCTAATTTGATCAAACAAAAACTTAGAAGGATACATCCTACCATTGCCCTCTTGGTCAAATAAGAGATCCAAAAGCTACTAGATGTGGGTTTCATCATACCCATTAATTATCCTAAGTGGCTCTCAAATATGGTACCCATTCGTAAACCTAACGATGTGATACGCATTTACACTAAATTTTGAGATCTTAACAAAGCGTATCCTAAGGATGATTTTCCTCTCCCAAACATTGATACTCTTGTTGACACTTGTGCTGGCCATTAAATGCTCTCTCTCATGGATGGTTTTTTAGGATACAACCAAATTTGAATAAATCATGATGATCAACATAAAACAATATTCACTACACCTTGGGGAACTTTTTATTACAAGGTGATGCCCTTTGGCCTTAAAAATGTAGGTTTCACTTATCAACGTGCCATGATATACATTTTCCATGACTATATGCATAAGATTATCAAATATTATGTGGATGATCTCTTGGCAAAATCCAAAACTCAACAAGAGAACATTGGTGTATTAGAGAAAGTTTTTGACTGACCTCTAGAACATAATCTAAGGTTGAACCCCAATAAATGTGTCTTTGGTTTTATCTCTGGCAAACTATTAGGGTACATTATCTCCAAAAGAGGCATTGAGGTGGATCCAAACAAGGTCAAGGTCATATTGGAGATTCCTTCCTCAAAAAAAATAAAGGAATTGCATAGTTTACAAGGAAAGGTCCAATCAATCCATCATTTCATTACACAAAGTTTTGACAAATGCAGGCCATTCAACCACCTACTACAAAAGGGGGTACCATTTTCTTGGAAAGATGAGTGCCAAAAGGTCTTTGATGAAATTAATAAATACCTAGCTTCTCTACCAATCTTAGCTCCTCCTCATTTGAGGGTCCCATTCTATATTTATGTTTAAACAATGAACTTTGCATTAGGGACAATTCTTGCATAAAAGAATGAAAAAAATCGAGAGCAAGTTGTCTATTACATTAGTCGAACATTGGTAAGCTATGAAACTAGATACGCTTATGTAGAAAAAATTATGTCTAGCAATGGTTTTTACCACTAAGAAACTTTGATATTACATGCTTAGTCACACAACATACGTCATAGCTAGAGAAAATCCTGTGTTATATGATGTCTCGCACTTACAATAACACTCGTACCGCTAAATGGATAATTCTTTGTACTGAATTCAACCTTGAATTCATTAGCCAAAAATACATTAAAGGTCAGGTCATAGTTGATCAACTTGTGAAAGCTCCACTACCTAGTGATCATCCTTTGATTATTGAGCTCCCAAATGATTCAGTATTCATTGTCACTAAAAAAGAAGAAGATGTAATTCTAGAGGAAGAAATCGATATCACACTATTAGTTGATGGCTCTAAGTGTGAGAAATATCAAGGTATTGGAGTCATGTTTCATACACCCCAGGGGGTGCCTATCCCCTTATCATTCAAACTTTAATTCCAATGCACAAATAACACTACAGAGTATGAAGCCTTAATCTTAGATCTTCAATCAGCTATAACTATGGATATTAAACGTATCATGATCTTTTGTGATTCTCAACTTGTTGTCAAGCAAATAAAAAGAGAATGCTAATGCAAATAACCTACCATTAAGCTTTACCATGAAGTAGCAATTAAATTGCTCTCTAAGTTCGAATGGTGTGAAATCGATATTTTACCACGTTTGACTAGTATATTTGCATATGTGATGGCCTCCCTTGGATCATTGATTCTAAAATACTCCTTAGGAGAGGTATAACCCCTTATTATCTCAATAATCTCTAAATTTGCAATTTTTCGTGTTGAATATAAGGATAAAAATGATTTTTTCTTTATCCAACCAGGTCCTCATGAGCCTTGGTTAAGCCAAATAGTAGCCTTTCTCAAGTTTGGAACACTCCCATATGACATGTCTTAAACTTTCAAACACACTTTCAAGCAAAAAGTATCTCATTTTGTTCTCTTGGAGGACATGTTGTACAAACATGGTTATGATGGAGTCCTTCTTAAATATCTCTATTCTAGTGAGGCACAAATAGCCATAGTTGATGCTTATGATGGTACTTGTGGTGGTCATTTTAGTGAGATGGCCATCACAAAGCGTATCTTAAACATGGGTTATTATTGGCCCACCATGGAATGTGATTGTTGCACTTATGTTAAACATTGTAAGAAATGTCAATAACATGCTAATCTAACTCATTTTCCATCACAAGATTTATAGCCTATTCAAAGCCTTTGGCTCTTTTCACAATGGGGTCTTGATCTAATTTGCAAAATCTCACCTCCCTCCTCAAGATAACATACATTCATCATCACAGCCACTGAATACTTCACAAAGTGGGTTGAGACAATTTCTCTAACCACTACGATAGGACCTTGAATTGTGGAGTTTATACTTTACCACATCATTTATCATTTTGGTATCCCTTAAAAAATTATCTCTAACAATGGCAAGTCTTTTAAGAACAAGGATGTTTGAGCACTTTGCGAGAAATATAACATTCAACACAGTTTCTTGACTCCTTATTACCCACAAGAAAATGGACAAGTTGAAGCTACCAACAAGACCTTAATTGCTATTCTCAAGAAATTCATTAAAAAAAATCATAGAGATTGGCATACCAAAATTTCCTTGGAATTATGGGCTTATCGAACAAGCATCCACACACCTAATGGGGCAACACCATTTTCATTGGTCTATGGAGCTAAAGCAATCATACCTCTTGAGCTTGATATCCCCTCACAAATTTCTTTGCAGGAATTCATAGATGATGACACTTCTATACAAGCACCTCTTGACCAACTCACACTCCTTGATGAGAGGTGAGTCAATGCTTTAGAGCATTTACAATTTTATCAGGACCACCTAAATCATGCTTACAACACCAATGTTCATCTACATGAATTCCAAGTAGGAGATCTTGATGGGTTGTCAATTCATCATTTAATTTGTCAATATGGTTTAAGTGTCCAAAGGTTGTATGCAGTAATAGCCATGTTCCTCTACTATGATTTAAAAACACACTCTTGCAGAAATTTAAAGAGCACACTTGCAGAATGGAAATAATTGAAATAACTAAAGCAGTAAATTGGTTGGCCAATGAAACACACAAAGTTGCACACTGTATGCGGAAGGGAAATCACACTCAATGCTAAAAGGAAATCTCATCTATTATACAAAATCAAAGGAAATAAAAGTGGTTGCTTCTGCCAGTCGAAGGGGCACCCTTCTTCTTCTAGTAGAAGAACCCAAAAGAAACTCAGATACTAGGAGAACTACTGCTGCCCTTTATTCATATATTGCTTTCAAACAAGATGGTTACAAAGTAATCCAATAGGCTGCTGCTTACATTCCCTTGCTTCCACACTCTATATCTAATTTCCAACAATCTAACTCCATAGAAGTATATATCATTTCTATCTCCTATCAAGAAAAACTCTAACTATTAACATCAAAGTATCATCATGATCTAACAGACAACACAGATCCTAGAATGTTCATAGGTCCGTTACAACATCTTACTATCTATAGTTTATAACCAATCATTAGGTATAACTGAAATCCCAAAATAGAGATATCTGAAATACTAGAATTATTCCTATCTATAAATTGAAACAAACACCAAATGATATGGTTGTATAATCCCGTTGAAAATCTTTTGTGGCTGGAAATGACTTGTTCTCCATTGGCTGGTAAAACTGGGACCCAAAATTGTAGAGGTCATATCTCCTTAATTATTGAGTCTTTTTCAAAACTGTAAAAATATCTAAGTACCCATTTTCGCAAGGAATCACCCCTCCAAATTTCACATAATTTGGAGTCCATTTGGTCCTCCAAAACATCTTTGTTCCAACATAAAATTTACTAATTCTGGACATGCAATCTCATATTTGGTGCTTTGAATCCATGGAATATGGAGTACTTTGCTGGTCTGTAGTTTGTTGAAGTCTGGCTGCATGGAAATATTCAATACTTTTCTTCCAAATTCGATGCTGAGGGTTTATTTTGTTACAACCACGGCTGCATTTGTTTCTCTTATTCTGGCCATGTATTTTTCCTTGCCATAATGTGCTTTGAAATAATCTCCTCATTGTTATTGAACCATGGCCTTTATTCTAATCAAAGGATATGCTACCATATTTTAAGATATAACTTATTATCCCTTTTATTTCTCTCAAAAATACATAAAAGTATTAGATTTTAACGCAACATAAAATGTTAGCAAATAACATAATATAACACTTTATCTCTAATTAGACTAGTAATCATATAAAATATGTAATTTATCTACTAAAGTATCCTTTTAATGCATCATTTTAATGGAGTATTCATGTAAATAATGAGACCATTCTGTCACTCATCGTTCCCCTCCACTTAGCTTCTTGATGCTCCCGCATCAAGCTAAGTCATCACAAACATCCTTCAAATTGGCAGTAATATCAAAGCTTTGTTCTCACCTGTGTAATTCTTGTTTTCATATTTTGGAACTAGTTCTACACTTTTCTTTTTCTTTCAGTTCATGCACAACACCTTTCCATCATCTTCAAAAAAAAAAAAACTATTATCCCTTTTTGCACTATATTTCACATGCATTCAAAAATCTCCCTTATGAATTTAAACTCCTTTTTCTATCAAGTGCATTAATTTTTATGAACTGTCCCTTGCACTTGATTTTCAACACTCTATAAAATCTCATCCACAACAAAACAACCCATTCTATTGAGTATATAACAAACATGGATGTTATCCACTTTACAACAACACTTCCTGATATTAAGATATCAATCTGCACATTTGTTTCTAAATATAATCAAACAAGTTTTACTTTACTTGGATTACCATAACCAAGGACCTTCTATCATCATTCTAGAGCTTTCTTGGCTTCATTGTTCTGGTTATTACTATTCTAGAGCTTTGTGTAAAACTGGGATGGACTATGTAAAATTTGCACAGTAAGATTCTGGAGCCAGTGTTAAATCTGCACAATAAGATTCTGGAGCTAGTGTTAAATCTGCACAATAAAATTTTGGAGCTATTATGGCTGGAAATGATAGGAAAATTGCGTAAGAGGTTGTATTGATGGGTGAATTGCAAGAGACTTGTAAGGATTTAAAGGCTAAAATTTGGACCTAAGAAACTTAAAATTATCAAGAAAATATGGTCCAAATTCAAGGCATGTGAGAAAATAGGTTAAAAATTATAGACTCTACAAAATGACAATTTCTCACTTTTTGGTAGCTGGGAATTACACAAAAAAACAGTTTTAAGAGCCATTTTTGTAGATGAACTAGGAGCAACTCCAAGGGAGTTAGAAGCACACATTTAAACCATGTATAATAGATACTAAATACGCTATATGGATCAAATTTCACAATATTTGGACACCTGCATCAAAAGATACAAGGTTTGCAAAATGGCTTCTAGGTACTTTTTGGACAGCAAGAAAAATCTAGAAAATGATAGTTTTAGCCAATATTTTTCTAAATACCCTACCCCTCAAATGTGTTTGATGCAAATTTACAAGGTCTGCAAAATGGCTTCTAGGTACTTTTTGGACAGCAAGAAAATTTTGGAAAATGATAGTTTTAGCCAATATTTTTCTAAATGCCCCACCCCTCAAATGTGTTTGATGCAAATTTGTTTAATCAGTAGCTAATCCATTCTTCTTTTATTGTAATTCAGAAACCAACCATAATAATTGAATACATGGATCCAATATCTTCATTATCATCAACATTCTCTTCTTTTATGGAATTCACTTAATGTAATTCCTTCACATCATCTGACAAGCTCTGATTTAACTGTATCTACCATCAAATTTTCTTTCGTGTATAATGTATCTTAAATAAACTACCCAAGGTGTCGTTGAGTTCACCTACACTATAGGCCCTCACAATGCAAAGTGTAACCATATTGCAGGAGCATGATCATAATAAATAACCCAAGGTGTAAGCTCAAAGAATGTTACAAGTGCAAAAAGGATAATGATCAAATACTCTTCCTAAAGGGAAGATGGAGCTTCAAGTTTTCATTTTTTAGCCATGGCTCCTCAAATATCATAACACTAATGACTCTTGTAGCAATACTCAAAATGTCAACACCTGTTATAGCACTTATGATTACTTGCCCCCCAGACTTAGAAAGTTGCATCAAGCTTGATAGATTTTATACCTGATATTTTTGGCCTCATCTTGGTCTTGACAAATGGCAGTAGTAGAAGTACCAATGTTGCTCCATAATATTGGTCCCACTGGAAGTTAATGTGCTACTATCATGGAGATATTTTATCAACATACATCACTATCCTCTGCTCTCCAACTCGCATAGAGTATTTATGTCTAAGCACAACTCTTCCACTTAAACATTTGCATGTCCTCATGCAGACCAGGAAACTTCGAATGGAAGTGATGAGATATCAAGAAAGATATGAAATACAGAGTCTAAAATTATTGTTCCAGTACCATATTTTTTTTAACTTCCAAGTGCAAAAATGCTATGTATAAGCACCTTTTAGTGCAAAATACATATTCAGTAAAATCAATGTACACTTCCTTTAAAGATATTGTTGTAATCCTCATGATTTCCTTGTAGCAGTATGTTATCAAATTATGAAAATAATAAGATGGTAATAGAATAATGTATGCAAATCCGTAGAAAATTTACTCCCAACTTTTACTAATGCTATGTTTTGGAAGAAGGATACTCAACAAATAAAATACACATTTATATACACTAACTAAATCTAAATTAGAAAATAAAATGCATATCTATTATTTCCAATAACTCCATGCTTTGGGAAATGAGCTCAAACTTCATTTTCATGCCTTAAGAACTGCTTCTTGCACATTATGATCCACCTTGAAGTTGATTTTCAACCATATGATTATCAACAGAGTTGGTTGGCATCCATATGATTGGGGATTGAAGTAACTTATTTTTTTTTGTATTTTTTTCATAATATGACCACCAACCCAAATGGTTTTCACCTATGTGATCACTAGCATGCTGATTTTCACCCACATAACTACCACCAAGGTTAGTTTTCACCCATAATCCATCTGATTTCACCTTCAAATAAAAAAATTGAAATCATATTTATTATATTTTTTATAGTTGAAACTTTCTCAACTTTGGTGTTCTCTACATTGTGTCCAATCTCTGGAGCCCTGTTTTTCCAAATTCTAGAGCTGGCAGAACTCTGTTGCTTTAGGATCAAACCATTAGCACTTGTGCCAAAACAAATATTTGACACTCTTGCCAAAGGGAATCTTTGGCACTCCATAAAAGCAAATCTATAGTGATTTTAATGTGTGAGCATGTATGTGGCACCTGAAGACCTCTGGCACTTGAGAAGAGAGAGTTTAAAAAAAAATTCTTTGTGTGGTTGAAGATGAGACTTACATCAACACAAAGTGATGCCACTCTATTGTCAATACCTTGCTTAAAATCTTAACTCTGTATGGACCTTCCCAATATAATAAGATTTTTCTTTTATAGCTTAAAAACTTGGAAACTAGCATCAGTCCAAAGGTAAAGAAACTAAAAATTTTCCAAGTTGTATTGTATGTCCATACCTCATCTTGAATTCCACATACACAAAGGGATATATGGACTAAAATTTATCCAGCTAGGTATTGATGTTGTTGCTTTGGACTCTCAGCTGGTGATACATATCTCTCAAACAAACAATCATAGAGAATGTATGACACTTCCTCATTCTGTGTATAAAACAGAAACTGTGATGTGGAAGTGAGCTCAACAAATGGTTTTATATAGATTGAGGACAAGGATGGCCATCCACATATTAGCATAATGAAGATGAAAACTGAAAAATTTGTTTCCTTCAAATATTTTTACACTGAATGAGTTGATATCTGAGGAACATGAGAGGCTAGTGTAGTTGAGGAATACTGCTCATTGGATGGAACATGTAGCAAGGTACTGGGTTGTAGTTCTTCAACCTTATTGGGTACAGGTTGAACAAAAATAAGAAGGGATGGATCTATCGATTGGGAAATATTAGATTTCTTCAATGCCATCCTCAAGGTAGGAAGAAAATTCCAGCCATCATTTGGATTATTTTTCTCACAAATACCACATATTGGAACTTTCACCATCTGGTAATCATCCATTACACTTTCTTGAGCATAGGGGACTGCTTCACAAGTGTCCCCAACCGTATTTCTTGAAGATATTCTTCTCTTGTTTTTCTGCACCGACTGGGGGTTTTTGTGGTGGATTTGTATCTATTTATTTCAATTCTACCCCCTTGAAAGGAAATCCTACATCTATGTAAATGAAATTCAACTGCGCACAAATTCTAAAATGAAAAGAAAACTAGAATAAAACAATAACCCTATCACAGTGACTTAAACAGGTTCGAAAGATTACTAAGGAGAGTTGCTACACGGGATCACTCAAATATAATTTGAGGAAACATGGTTGTACATAATTTCTAAATGATGTTGGCAACAATATTTCTAAGCAAACTTTGGAAATGGCTATTACTAACACTGTTGTCCCCGAAAATGATGCCAAAATGATGGGTTGTCAATTCATCATTTAATTTGTCAATCCGGGTTAAGTTTCCAAAGGTTGTATGCAGTAATAGCCTTGTTCCTCTACTATTATTTAACAACACACTCTTGCATAAATTTAAAGAGCACACTTGCAGAATAGAAATAATTGAAATAACTAAAGCAATAAATTGGTTGGCCAGCAAAACACACAAAGTTGCACACTATATGCTGAAGGGAAATCACACTCAATGCTAAAATTAAATCTCATCTATTCTACAAAATCCAAGGAAGTAAAAGGGGTTGCTTCTGCCATTCGAAGGGGTGCCCTTCTTCTTCCAGCATAAGAATCCAAAAGAAACTCATATACTAGGAGAACTACTGCTGCCCTTTATTCATATATTACTTTCAAATAAGATGGTTACAAAGTAATACGACAGGCTACTGCTTACATTCCCTTGCTTCCACACTCTATATCTAATTTCCAACAATATAACTCCATAGAAGTATATATCCTTTCTATCTCCTATCAATAAAAACTCTAACTATTAACATCAAAGTATCATCATGATCTAACGGACAACACAGATCCTGGAATGTTCATAGGTCTGTTACAACATCTTACTATCTATAGTTTATAACCAATCATCAGGTATAACTAAAATCCAAAAATAGAGATATCTAAAAATTAGAATTATTCCTATCTATAAATTGAAACAAACACCAAATGACATGGCTGTAGAATCCCGTTGAAAATATTTTATGGCTAGCAATGACTTGTTCTCCATTGGCTGGTAAAACTAGGACCCAAAATTGTAGAGGTTATATCTCCTTCATTATTGAGTCTTTTTCAAAACTATAAAAATAATGAGTACCCATTTTCGCAAGGAATCACCCCTCCAAATTTCACATGATTTGGAGTCCATTTGGTCCTCCAAAATAGCTTTGTTCCAACATAAAATTTACTAATTCTAGACATGCAATCTCATATCTGGTGCTTCGAATTCGTGGAATATGGAGTACTTTGTTGGTCTATAATTTGTTGAAGTATGTCTGCATGGAAATATTCAATACTTTTCTTCCAAATTCGATTCTAAGGTTTTATTTTGTTACAACCATGGTTGCATTTGTTTCTCTTATTCTGGCCATGTATTTTCCTTGCCATAATGTGCTTTGAAATAATCTCCTTATTTTTATTGAACCATGGACTTTATTCTAATCAAAGGATATTCTACCATATTTTAAGATATAGCTTTTTATCCCTTTTATTGCTCTCAAAAAGACATAAAAGTATTAGATTTAACACAAAACATAAAATGTTAGCAAATAACATAATATAACACTTTATCTCTAATTAGACTAGTAAGCATATAAAACATGTAATTTATCTACTAAAGTATCCTTTTAATGCATCATTTTAATGGATTATTTATGTAAATAATGATACCATTATGTGTCTCATCAGATATTATCCTTAAAGAGAATCAGCAAAAACCAATACATTACCGCATCTTCGTGATAAATTTATGGCTAATTGGTTGGGTCCATACATCATCACTAAAAGAGTGGGTAACGGTACTTATAGGCTTACTAGTCTAGAGGGAGAGGAAGAACCTGAACCACTTAATTTTATATACTTGAGAGCATTCTATGCATAATGTAATTTATATATATGTATGTATACATGGATAATACACAAAAGTATTGCATTTCATTTGCACACAATTCATTCAAAAATATTGCATTTCATTTGCATTGCATTTCATTTGCATACATATACTTCATTTCACAAAATTGCACTTCATACATTCCATCTATATTTCACACTTCATATTAGGGATCATTTATTCAGTTCAAGGTATTAATTGGTCCAATAAAGTCATGTTTCCTTAATCAGGGGCACCTTCAAAAACATCATCCATGTCACTACATCATTCCACCAAGCCAAAATATCATTTGCCTCCATATATCCATAATTCCTAGGTGTTTTCGATCACTCAACCACTCCTAGTGTTTTAAGCAACCTTCAAAATACATGTTGAGTTTCTTTAGGATCATTACACAATTTTCACTAAGAAAATCTTGAGTTTTGGGAATTGACTCCAAAACATTCTTGAACCAAACACAATTCCACATTTTAAAAACATCTTGTTTCAAAGAGGGATAACACCATACTTGGTTTGAACCTCAAATTGAAAAGGGTAATCCTCTCTTGTCGGATCATGCAACATAGTCCACCAAATTAGTGGTTTTCACCACTATCACAATTCAAAAATGAAAGAAAGAGTAGGGAAAAATCCTTAAAAAACTCTAAATATTTTACATCACACACCACTAATCATTAGGTTGTAAGGATCATACTACATTTCCAGTAAAATAGTTAAGTAGTCATCCCCAAAACTTAAGAGATAAAATCCTTGGACTATGGAGTTAGCCTCCACCAAAGCTATAGATGCTTGATTGGTAGTGGAGTACGCTCATGTGTGGTGATACATCTCTTTTAAAGATACCTCTAACCACACATACGGACAAGCTAGCTTCTTGGTCTCATCCATAATAGGTCACACCCAATTTACTCAAGATGGGTTAATTAACTCACTTGCACACACATCGATTCTTGATTACCTTGAGTCATTATCATGCTCATGATTCAGTAAATGAATTCAATGCACACACATTTGATCCTAGAGGTATTAGGTAGTTTTAGTGAGTTTGTTTAATACCACTAGTATATCTAGGTCTTTGCAAAATAGTCTATTTTCCATATCAACATCCATATCTTATTCTATATCAACATCCATAACTTCTCCCATATCAACATCTATGTCATTTCATGAGTTATCCTCCACACAAGCCACAAAGTTGATGCCCCTTATTAAAAAACAATGCTAAACATGGCCAAACAAAATCTAAACTATGAATGATCACTAGAGCATTTGCATTCCATACCTTACATTAAATTATCCATACATTTCCACTTGCATTAATCATCCATAACATATCATATACATTTACATCCACACATTTGCATATTTCATGCAAAAACATATAACACAAAAGTAAAATCCATGTATATATGTATAAATATCGCATATACAATGAGTTCCAAAAGGCTACATACAATGGAGCACCAAGGCTCATATACAAAAAGTGCATCTAAGCACTAGCTAAGCCCTCCAAGAGGACCTCTATGACCTAAAAGGATCCCTAGATCTATAACTATACCTAGACTCGCTATGTCTAGTAGCTTTGGATATAGAGGAGATAGGTGGATCAAGGAAGTGTAATATGATTCTCCATCAACCTATCCTCCAAAGCCTCGATATACCTATTTCGAGATCGAAGGCGTGCTATATCAACATTATAGCACTGCTCCCTCTCTAGCAGCTCTACCTGGAGCCTCATGATCCTCTCATCCTAATTCATCACCATCTCATACCACTCTTCTAGCTATCTTCAAACATCTTCTTCATATTTTCTCCTCGATCATGTCCAACCTTGATGCGAATTCCCTCCACTAGTACCCTTAGGATGCAGTATACATCCTCAAGTGTAAGGGTTACCTTTCTAGTAGGTAGTTGGAAGGTCCCCCTATCAGGATCCCACCTCTCTACCAAGGTCGAGAGGTACCCCTCATCCACCCTCACCACATCAATTTGAGCTACCTCTGCTAGCCCCATAGCCTCCAAAAAATCCCACTCATCCTTCACCAGCACCTTTTTCATCCTAGATATGAGAGGCGAGAACTGGTGTCGAGCCTCCAAAATCCTAAGCTATAGCACAACACAAAAATATTTGTTAATACATTTTCATAAAAAAATAAAAAAATTCACAAAAAAAAACATAAAATTTTTGCACAAAAACAAATTAAGCTTCAAAGAAAGGACTTACCTCAGCAGGATGCACTCTAGATCTAGCTCTAGTCCCATCATCCTCTCCCTCCATCACCATAGCTTTCGTGCCCACCTTGCTTCACCTCACTCATTTCCTAGTGCACTAAAGTGCACCAAGGTATTTATATAATGATCAAACATAAACAGGCGTCTACATATGCTGAAAGTGCCAACCAATGTTTAGCATCAAAATTTGATAAAATATCAAATCAATGTGAAATAGTGGCTTACCCCTACCAAATCACTCCATATTTCATCAATACTTCATTTCCACATCATTTTCACTCACCAATCATAACATTTGCATATTTTCTAAGTTCAAACAAAAATTCAAGTGAGCCTCTTATCTAGTGGTTTATTCTATCTACTTGGTTATTGCAATGATTTACATCCATGCAATTTGGTAAGATGAATAAATCACCATAAGGACACTTGGTCATCTTCATCATCCTATATCTCCTTGTTCGAAATCACAATCACATTTGGTACTTCACATTTTTATGTGAAACCTTGCCAAGAACAATTTGCACAAAAGTTATCATTGATGGCCTAATTCATGGGGCTTAAAACATGAACAAAATCACATTTCATCATTCCACATCTCCTTGACAATTATCATGGTGACTAGCCTTAGCTAGGGTGATTGGTTTTGATCATAGGAATTTTCCAACAGTCACTAGTTGGCCCTCTAAAGTTGACTATTTTTATCTTTGCATATTCATCCTTGCATATCAATGATGCCCAAAAGCACATTCTTAATTAGCATCGAATCACCCCAAATTTGGGGCAACCACATTTGGTTTTTGACTTTCCCACAATGGGATATATCTTACATGATCATGGCATCTACACTTGGCAAAACTCCCTTCATCTGTTAGGGCAAAAATAGATACATTTTTATCACATTTTTATAAAACCCTTCATCTATTGGGGAAAAAAATAGATGCAATCATTCCATATTTTCCACTAATCCCCTCTCCCCATTGGGGCAAAAATGGTATCACATTTACATCATTCATATCATCCACAATCACATCATTATTTTACACAACCAATTGCACTCATTTTTTAATTGGCTCATGAGATTCATCCGCAAACTCATTCGCCAATTGAGGGGGTAAGCTATGCAAAATCTAAATTCTTAAATTCTTTTGTCTTCAAGCTCATTTTTCTATCCCAAGAGAAATTTTCTTCTACACCTAGCCTAAGCAGGTGTCTTGTGTTTTTACACTACATTATGTTTCACGCAATGCAATACAAAAAGGGGTATCTATAAACACCAAAACCTAGCCACTTGTCATCCATCTAGGTCTTCCTACCATTTTACCCATTTATTTATATATATTTAGGCATATTTGTTAAATATATGTTTAATATTAATATTTTAATATTATATTTTATATATAGATATTATATACGTAAATAAATCCTAGCCATCCGATTTGACTTAATCCTAGCCATTCATCCGCCTTGATCCATGTCATACACCCAGAATTAATATCCACCCTTTGATATGTTTTAATCTGAGCCATACAATTTATTTCGAATAAACCCTAATATACCCTAGTTTGTATTATTAATAGGATCCATTTTGATGGCTCAACCCATGAGTAATTCACTAAGTATTTAGACCTAAGCAGTCTAATTCTATCCAAGAACTCTTCACCATCCATCCTCATTTGCCCTAGCATCCACATCTGTCACCACTCATTTCACTCAGCTATATCTACTTCTATAGATCTTCAGCTCAAGAATACCTTCGGGTGCTCTCTCATCATCGAGTACCTTCGAGCACCTTCGAGTGCTTCCTTCTGATGCTAAGCACCATCGGGCACTTTCTACCATCCCCAAGCACCCATGAGTGTTTCATACTACTACCGAGCACCCACGAGCATCTCATAACCTACTTTTGAAGACTAGTGAAGCCCTTGGGTGTCGCTAGGGCATGTGTGCATTGTTTTCCTACAACAACAACTACGGATCATAAAACATCAAGTTCAACAAGGTAAATCTCATTTATTGTGTTTATTTTTGTATTCCTATATTTTCTTATAGCTTCATTTCTACAACTAGGTTAATAATTTTCTTATTGAGGGTATCACACAGTGAAGCCCTCCATTTTTTCCAAATTGAAAGGGGAGAATTCTGACCAATTGGTTCCATATTAAATGTTTATTGAATGGGAATATAAAGAATGGGGAATTTGGAAAGAGAGGTATGATCGATGTTAATGGGAGAACATTGAATAGTATATTAACTAATCCCAAGCTTACTTAGAATAGTATTTCATGCCTGAATCGTTCAATTGCTTATTAAATGACCAATTATAGGTTTAACTTGTTCGTAAACTACCATTTAGATCCCAATTTAGAACTAAGATGGGCTTAGGTTTGATTTATTTTTCAAGATTCCTCTTTGTGATTTTATTGGTATTTGGTCGCTCTTCTTTCATTCATTCAATAAATTTGAAGATTTTAATCCCCTTAGATGAAATCTTTATTAATAGCATTTTTGTTGTTAGAATTATTTATATGACACTTGGTTTCTTTTATATATTGAACTATTTTGAAATTATTATCTTATTTGGTCTTTTTTGTGATGGGATTTTCCTATTTTTCCTTTTTTAATAGGGTCTCTTATTGATGGATGAATGACAGTTTTTGAAAATTATGGCTGCCCTTTTTTTGTATTTTTCTTGTCCAGTTTCCAACAATTAAGTTCTAGCTTCTGATGACATGAGGTGGTGTTGCCACGTGTGTCCTAATACACTAATTTTTTTTTTATTTGATTAGACTGAAGGAGCCTTTTAGATGGAACTTGATCCATGCCCCCACGCAGAATAGAACCAGAGACGTGATTTTGTATAGTGGCGAGTTCAATATTTTGTAAATATGAGCATGGATGATTTCATAGAGAACAGTTTGTTTTTTTTTTTTTTTTTTTCAGATGGCAGTCTGCATAACGATGTGGTGCGTGATTTTTTGGTAACCGTTCCAGGCGGACCAAAAACGTCCGAGTGGCAGCGGCAGTTTGTTTTTTTTCGAACCACTGGACGCAACTGGGAGCGCTTTAAAATCTGGGCAAATTGTACGGCTTGTTTTCATTCCGCCAGGTCGGGAGGATGTTGTTGCCGCTTTGGACGCGGAGTGTCCTATTGGCTCCTTTTTGGTTTTTCGTTTTTTTTTCCTGCCCATGATGTTCCTATTTCGAGCTTTGTTTTAAAATTTCGACATTTTGGTGGGTTGGTTGTTGTATGTGTTGGTTCTTGGGGTGGTGGGGGTTTGGTTGTTGGTTGGTGTTTGTTTTGTTAGGTTGTTTGGTTTTTTTTTTTGTTGTTTGTGTGGGGGTTGTTTGGTTTGGGGGGTTTTGTGGTGGTGGGGTGGGGGTGGGGTGTGGTGGGGTGGGGTGGGTTTGGGGTTGGTTTTGTGTGTGGGTGGGGGTGGAGGTGGTGGTAGGGTGTGTTTGGGTTGTGGGGGTTGGGGGGTGCGTGTTGTTTGGAGAGGTAGGGGGGTGGTGGGTGGGGGTGGGTGTTGGGGGGGTACATGGTGATGAGGGTTTTTTTTTTTGTTTTTTTTCTTTTTTGTTTTTTTTTTTTTGTTTTTGTTTGGGTTGGCTGGATTTTGGGTTGTGGTGGGTGTGTTTTGTTTGGTTGGTGGTTTTGTTTGGTGGGGGGTGGGTTTTTGTGGTTTTGTGTGTGGGGTTTGCAGGGGGTTTGTGGTGTGGGTAATTGGTTTGTTGGTGTCTTGTGGGTGGTTTGGTGTGTTGGGTTTTGTGAGGTGTTTGGGTTGTGATTTGGGTTGTGGTTGGGTGTTGTTTTTTGGTGGTTTTTGTTGGGGTGTGAGTTGGTTGGTGTTGGTTGTTGTGGGGGTGGTGTGTGTGGGGTGGGGGTTGGAGTAGGGTTTTCCAGGTTTGTGTGTGGGTGTGTGTTTGGTTGAGGTTGTTGGGGGGTTTGTGGTGGGTAATGGAGGTGGGTTGGGGGTGTGGTTGGTTTGTTGGTTTTGTTGGGGGATTGGGGGTTTTGTGTGGTGGGGTGGTGGTGGGTGAGAGATATGTGTATGGTTCGGGTTTACGTTTTTTTTTGAGTGTAATTTGGTTTGGAGGGGATTGTGTTGGGTTGTTTGTTGGGTTGGGTTGGGTTTGTTGGGGGGGGGGATTTGGTTGTTTGGTGGTTGGGTGGGGGTTTGTGAGGTGTGTTTTGGGTTTTGGGTGGATTGTTTGGTGTGTTATTGGGTGTTGTGGTTAAGATTGTTGGTTTTTGGGTTGTGGTGTTGGGGTGTGTAGTTCCCGGGTGTTGTGAGGGTGGTGGGTGCCGAAGGGATTTTAACATAAATGCGCCCTACACGCCATTGAAAGGCCGAGAGAAAGAAATGTCTCCGGACCAAACTCCAGAGAGGGTTGGTTCCCACACTAATCTAAACTAGTTTCAAGACTAGAGTTGCAGGAAAGAAACAGGAAATATGTGAAAAGAAATGGGGAATTATGAAAAGAGACGGGAAATATGGCCGAAGTCGATCGTTAATGGGAGAACAACCTTGAACAGCAATAACTTCAACTAGATCCCCAAGCTCAGCAGCAACTGACTCTTAGAATACGTATACAGAAATTAGATCACACAGTAGCAATGAATCCGCTTTCAATTGCACTTCAAACATTCAAATGCAAACACAACCAAATTCATAAGAGAATTTAACTTATGTTAACACTGGACTAACAAAAGAAACTCAGATAGAAAGCTAAACATACACAACCATTTAGATCACCAATTCTAGAAGACACTAAGAATGGAAGCAATTACATCTAGGATTTCAATTTCAATTTTTGCAACAAGATCCTCCTCCCTTTGCTTGAGTTTTACATTGGTATTTATAGAGGTCCGTCCTCTTCCTTTCATATTACAGCATTCAATACAGTTTCGAAGAACAATCCCCTTAATCCACCTTGGAGAGATGACAATCTTTGCTTTTAATGAATTACAACTGAGAATGAAACAAAAACGAGGGCCCATATCTCTTCGTTAAATGGTCGTTATCAAGGGAAGCTGAAAGCTGTAAGAGATCACAAACAGACGCTTTGAATATTGGAGGCGTCTTATTTCTGGTGCTTCCCGGCATGTTCTTCTATCTTGCACACATTGAGGAAAACATTAAATTTTGGAGTGCTTTTAATCGTTGGCTTGCTTCATGCGTTGATCGTCGGTTGTGCGTGTGTTTTTTTCGTACACTTTTGCCACTTTCGGATCGCGAAAATCAACCATGTCGTGAAATCACGACATATTCGGCTCCTTGGTTTCCTTTTCCACCTTAGCTCGTGAAAACACGATGCATCGTGAAATCGTGACGCTCCGTACTATTTTGCTCTTTCCTTGCTCTATTTCAGCGAAACTATGACCTATCACGAAATCGTGACATTCTTTACCCATGTTGTCCTTTGGCTGCTTCGAACCGTGAAAACGCGACAAGGCGTGATTTCACAATAATTCTTTGCACTTGGTCCTTCCGCCCCAATGTGTCGCGAAATCATGACATTTCCTTGTTGCTGGGCTCCATCTCCACAAGTGTCACAAAATCGCAACGTCTTTCATGCCTTATGCCTTTCTTTCAACTTTGTCGCGATAACGCGACATGTCGTGATATCGCGACGTTTCGTACCATTTTATCCTTGCTTCTTTTTCGTCTCGCGACGTTTTTCATCCTCGCTCCATTGTTGTTTTATGTCGTGATTTTGCGACATGCGCTCATCGTGACACCTCATTTTGCGCTTCCCCTTTTGACCATCCCCCTCCCCCCCTTGTCATCGTTCCCATCTCGTGAGTGTCGCGATATCCCCTTCCTTAGCCCTTTTTGCATTTGGCGTGGTCCGAAATTGCAACAAATTTCCATGCTTACACCTTTTGGTTTTGGACCTCAGTCACGATTCGCGACAACTTTTGAACTTAGCATTTGTGTGTTGCGCGGCGCGGGGGGGGGCCCCGCCCCCGCCTCGCGGGACGGGGGGGGGCGGAGACGTGAACCTTGCGTTTTTCACAAAATTTTTCAGTGTCTTCACAATTCTTAGCATTCTTTAGCTGCGCAAAATGCCAACAAGCCCTCATAGGTATTATTGACTTCTTGTTGTTGTTTGATATTTGTAGGTTTAGGGATCTATAGGCATTGAGTAGTTATTAAGCTAGAGTGGTTCATCCAAAGGATATCTAAATCCCACTCACTTCTGTTGGGATTGATCGAGCATGAATTTTTTGGCTAGGGTTTCATAGAACCCTAGCATATTAAGATTATTGTATTGAGCAATAAAGCATTGTAAAAACCCTAATCTGGGGTATATTTGGTTGTAATATTAGGAATCCACCCGACAATAATAAAATCAAATTTATTTCTATGCAATCACATGTGTTTATCTTGCTTTTATTGTTCATTTGTTTAAGTTTAGTTATTTGGTGTTGTTCGATTTGCATCTACAAGGGTATTATTTCTCTTCATTTGGTATCAGAGCTAGGTTTTAGATTTATTTGAGGAGTAAGGGTTTCAACCTAGGATAAATCAATCTTTGAGTGGAAGCAATGCATGAAATAATCTGGGCAAAGGAAAAATGATAGGAACCACATTGGTAGAGATCAAAAAATTTAATGGATAGAAGTTTGAGTTATGGAAACTCAAGATGGAGGATATTTTGGTGGATAAATATCAATGGGTCATGGTCTCGAGAGTAAAACCAATAGAAATGATAGATGAGGAGTTGCCAAATATTGATAGGAATGCAAGGATATCTATCATATTATGCTTATCTAATTTGGTATTGCTGAATGTATTGATAGAGGCCATGGCAAAGTTGTTATGGGAAAATCTAGGAGCACTTTATTAGACAAAGTCATTAGTAAATAAACTCTTTCCTTGAAATAAGTTGTATTCTCTTCGGATGAATGATTGTGATTCTATGCTTGAACATATGAATACTTTTAATACTCTAGGAAGTCAATTAAACTTTGTATATGTAAAAATGGATGAAGAGTAAAAGTGTATTAGTTTACTTTGTTCATTACCTGACTCTTGGGATAACCTAGTTATGGCTATCACCAATACTACTTTTAGATTGAAAGTAGAGGATATAGTAGTAACATTGCTGAGGAAATGAGATGAAAATATTTTGTGGATTATCATCAGAAGGATGCCTTGGTTGTGAGAGGTCATTCTTAAGAAAAAAATAAAAATAAATCAGGAGAAAGAAAATTAAAATCTAGAGGAAAATGTATTGTTCATGATAAAAGAAAATTTTGGGAGTGTCGTAAAATAGAGCATTATAAAATATATTAAAGATCTAAAAAGGTTGATGAAGGAACATCTACAAAATGAAAACCACAAATAAAGATTCATGGGACCTATTCATAGTTACAGTATGCTCAAGTGAACACCATGACTCATGGTTGATTGACTCAAAAGCTTATTTTTATTTGACTCCTCATAGGGAGGGGTTTTATGAATATGAAAAGATAAATGGAGGTGAAGTCTTCTTGGGCTACAATTCAACACAAAAATAATAGGTCAAGAGTCAAATTAAGGTTAAAATATGGAAGATTTAAAACCCTTTCTAGTGTGTTCCATATTCCAGGTTTGGGAAGGAATATGATATTCGTTAGTAAGATGAATGATGTGGGTGTGACTATAGAATTCAATAAGGATAGTTGCAATATGGTTCATGGATGCTTAGTGTTGGCAAGGGGAGTTCGTACAAGAACTTTGTTCAAACTTGAGATTAGCACTATAAGTATTAATTGCAATAACTCTTCAGTTGTAGAGGAAATTGATACAATAGAAGAGGCTTGAAGTATTCCTATAGCAAAGATAATATTGTGGTATCAAAGCATGGGATACATTGGTGAGAAAGGCCTTAAAACATTAAAAATGAAAGGTATGGTTGAAGGAATTTTTTATTGCCTATTAAATTTTGATTTTTGCGAGCACTATTTTTTTGGAAAGCAAACTAGAGTTATGTTTCCTAGTAGTGCTACAAGATCTAAAGGAATTTTGCATCTAGTTCACAGTGATGTTTTTGGACCTACAAAAGTACCATCATTAGGTAAATCCATATATTTTGTGTTATTTATAGATGACCTCTCAAGAAATACCTAGGTATACTTTTTACAGTATAAATATGATGTTTTCAATAAATTTTATGAGTTCAAGGCTCTTGTATAAAATCAAGCTGAGAAATAGATAAAGGTTTTGAGAAGTGATAATGGTGGTGAGTATTACTCTAATGAATTTGAGTAGTTTTGCAAGTATTGTGGAATAGAAAGGTATAGAAAAAATCTATATAATCCACAACATAATAAATTTGCAAAACAGATGAACATAACAATTATGGATAAGGCTAGAAGCATGCTAAGCGATGTAGAGATAGAAAAGAAGTTTTGGGTAGAAGTTGTATTAACTGCTTGCTACCTCAATCAATATATCTCCTACCTCAGCTTTGGTGAACAAAACTCCATAGGAATTATGGAATAGTAAGAAACCCTCTATCAATCATATAAGGGTTTTTAGTTGTGAAGCTTATATGTATGTCCCAAAAGAGAAAAGGACTAATCTAGACTATAAATCTAAGAAATGCATATTTCTAGGTTATAGTACTAGTGTAAAAGGATATAAGTTGTGGAATATAGAAACATAGAAGATTACTTACAATCATAATGTGATATTTAGAGAAACAAAATGGGTTCCAAAATAGGAAATGCAACCAAGAAAAGAACCAAAAATAGTTCAGGTAAAATTAGAATAAAAGGAAGAACATGTGGTAGAGACTATTGTTATAGAAGAATATGAATTATAGAGAGAGTCTGAAGAGGAATATTTAGAGGAAGAAGGTGAGGAGGAAGCTGAAGATGCAAAATCTAGAACTCCAATTTTGAGGAGATTAGATCAGGTGAGAAGACTCCCAAAAAAGTATAGCCCTTCAAATTTTTGTTCTACATTTAATTCTTCAGTTACTGATGAAGAACCCAAGACTGTAAAGGAGGCACTTCAGTCAAGTGAGAATAAGTCTTGTAAAAGGGCTATGGAAGAAGAAATGGAGTTTTTGATAAAAATAAGATATGGGATTTGGTTAAATTACCCCTTGGCAAAAAACCTGTTGGTTGTAAGTGGTTATTCAAGAAAAAGTACAATGTAGAATAAAATTTGGAGAATTACAAAGCTTACCTGGTAGTAAAAGGATTTTATCAAGTTGAAGAAATTGAATTTAGTGATATTTATTCTCTTGTTGTTAAACTAACATCAATTAGAGTTATGTTGGCTATTTTTATTGCTTTTGATTTTAAAATAGAACAAATGGATGTAAAGATAACTTTTCTACATTGTGAATTTTATGAAAACATATATATGTCACAACTAGAATGCTTCAAGGTAAAATGTAAGGAGTACTTGGTATCCAAGCTAAATAAGTATCTTTATAGGTTAAAGCAGTCTCCAAGGATGTGGAACCAAAAATTTGACAAGTTTGTTTTGACACTTGGGCTTGAAAAAAGTAAAGCGTATCCATGTGAATATTTCAAAAAGAAAGATGAAATTATTATTATCATTGTATTGTTTGTGGATGACATGTTAATTGGTGACAATAAGGAGATGATAAAGTTACTAAAATATCAGTTATCTTTTGAATTTGACATGAAGGATTTGGGTGCTATAAAATTTATTTTAGGTATGGAAATAATAAGGGATTGTGCAAATAGAAAGTTGTGGTTAAATCAAAGAAAATATATTGATTTGATACTACAAAGGTTTAATATTCATGATTGTAAACCAATATGTACTCCATATCCATTTGTAAATAGTGTCCCAAAATAGATGATAAAATTGGATAAATACATCATGTTCCTTATGCTAGTGTTGTGGGTAGTTTGATGTATGCAATGGTTTGTACTATACCTGATATTGCACATGTAGTGGAAGTAGTTAGCAGATATATGTCCAATCCAGGAAAGGAACATTGGACTGCTATAAAGAGGATCTTTAGATACTTGCATGGAACTATAGATTATGTTATCTATTACAAAGAAAAATTTGGAGATAATGATATTGTAAATCTACAAGGGTTTGTGGATGTTGACTAGGCTAGAGATCTTGACAAGAGAATATCCATGAGTGCTTATGTGTTTAGGTTGTTTGGAGGGGCAATAATTTGGATGAGTAAAAAGCAATCAATTGTTGCTTTGTCCACTACATAATCAGAGTATATTAAAGCAACTCATGTCTGTAAAGAAGTAGTGTAGCTATAGAGGTTGTTTTCAATAGTTGGTATTATGTAGAAGGCTATGATAATTGATAGTGATAGTCAGAGTGCAATATTTTTGGTAAAAAATCATGGTTATCATGATCGATAAAAACATATTGATATCAAGTACCATTTTGTGATAGAGATGGTTGAAGAGAATTGAGTGATGTTGGAGAAAGTTGATACAAAGAAGAATACTACTGATTTGTTAACAAAGGTTTTTCCTACTTAAAAATTTTCGTGGTGTAGAATATCTATGGGCATGGTTGCCCTTGACAGTTGATAATGGAAATTTTTAGTCCCTATGGAAAGTATTCAACAAGTGGGAGAATGTTGGACTTGTGTTGAATATTTTCCATGTTATTTAGGTGGGCTTAACTTTGAAATGACTTTGCACTCTATCCCTATCCTTGCCAGGGTTTACTGGTATGGGGGTAGTAGCCCCTATTTAGGAGTCTACGGGTGTTAGCCATCAAGGAAATATTTTTTAGGGGTTTAAGCTATTTTTAGATCCATATAGGTGTTTTTTGGTTAATGTAAGTCGGCCCATGGTTTTGCACCCAGGATATTGTAAAACCCTTTCTTGTTTTGTTTGTATATAAATCAGCACTTGCATGAGGGTTTAATGAATTTGCAAAAAATGTAATCACAGGCAAAAAGTGAGAGAAATGATATTATTGTATTGGAGATGATAAATTTTATACAATAAGGAGATATTCTTACTAGGTTTTTTCCTAAAAGGGTTTCCTATGATAAATTCTTGTGTAATGTGTTCTTCTTCTCTAGTTTTTCCTTTTGATTTTGCACTTACTGTATTTCTAGATTTTTTATCGAGGTATTATTTCTCTTCATGGAATTGGGTATAGTTATGTTCTAAGAAATTTGGGCTACATAGGCCATCGGTGGAGTAGGGGGTATTTTTACCACTCAATCCCTTAGCTACTTCTTTGAAAGCTACAACTAGCATACAATGGTTAGCATTACAAACCATGAAAATTAAGTCACATTATAAACCTTTGATTTAGTAAGGTAATGTCTATTCTTAATTCGACCTAACATTCGATGAGATTACGTTAAAGGTCATAAATAATCTAGAATAAAAATCATGTATATTTTCTTGGTGATGTCTTTGCATTGTATTAATTAAAACAAAACTAATTTATTTAATTAAAATAAAACTGAGTAACAATTTTTCATGCCATCAAATCCACAAATGGTTCCACTATTGATGCCCAACTTGTAACTAAATTGTTTGACAATCCTTTATACCATAAATTAACCATATCACAAAGGAAGTAGATCAATAAACATACCATTATGTCCTCCTATGGGATGTAGAGAATTGATTTAAGTATTGATAATTCACTAAGAGGTTCTAGTGTTGTCTTGTTTTCGTTGTTGTCAAAGGTAGGTAATACCTTCATAGCTACTGGAAAATGGAAAAATTAACCATAAAATTCAATATTCATTGGTAGGTCTAATAAAAAAGTTGGTTTTGTGTCCTAGGAGATGCTCTAAATTGTTTCTTTGAGGAGAATGATGGTTGTATTATTGTTGAGAAGGGGGTACATTTCATAGTCGTAAGGTATGGGGGCATAGAGGATATGGATATGGAGGATAATAAGGTGGAGGGTACTAAGGTGGTATATTTTTGTAAAGTCACTATTGGTTTGGAGGTGGTTGAATATTTTGTTGTGGTAGAGGATAATACAAGCCTATTTGCAAGATTTATTAGTTTTGAGGAAGTGGATTTTGTACATTCTACTATACTTGACTAGTTGGAGTTGGTGTTAATCATTGGGTATTTTACTAGGAAACCTACAACCCTTTGCCTAGTAATTGTTTACACATTTTGAGCAAGTTTCAAATTGAATCCTTATGTCCTTATATTAGGAGTTGAAGATTGACCTAGATAAATGTTAGATGTATTTAATAAACTAGATCTAGGTGGGCCTTGGGTCTAAGAAAAATTTATAGGAGGGACATTTTATATACCAACGGTTGGTGGTGGGTTACTAGCATAGAATTAGTTCATGAATAGTAGGTTATTTGTAAGGTTATTCACATAAAACGGTATCATGTAGAGAGTATTAGTATGATTCAACTTTGGAGTAAGAATATACCAAGTTTGTTTTGCTAGAGTAGATGAATAACTTATTTATTGGCTCAAGGAACTGATTTGTAGAGGCATGAAGCCTTGACTGTTAGGATTTCCCAAGAGTAGAACTACAAAGCATTACAATATTTGAAGAGACAAATAGAATTTATTGATTTATTCCATGGATCAACTTTGTATAAATAGCAAAGTTGATCATTGAGAGTCGTTGGATTACAACAACTCACTAGTCTAAACTGAGAGTTCACCTGACTCATGGAAGAGTGGTAATTCAAGTAAGTTTATCCTAGTAAAACTTAAGAGAATAATTATTTATTCTAACACCCCCCTTAAGTGATACTAGGAGTGAATGTAACAAATGAGTCCTGGCAACAGTGCCTGATGAGGTACTCATTTACAATGATTCTTATTGAAGAGATGGTAAAAAAAAGCACATGGTAAAAAACCATCTATCAAAAATAAAATTGAAGAGGAATGTGTTTGGATGGAGAATATTGTCCTCATTGAAAAAATAAATGAGTCTCGGCAACTGGGACTTATGAGGTGCTCATGTACAATATTTTTACATATAGGAGATATGGTAAAAAAAAACCACATGGGAAAAAACCATCTATCAAAAAGAAAAATGAAGAGGCATGTCTTCGGATGGTGAAGATTGTCCTCATTGAAAAAAATAAATGAGTCCCAAAAATTGGGCCTGATGAGGTACTCATGTACAATGTTATTACATATAGGAGAGATGGTAAAAAAAACACATGGGAAAAAACCATCTTCCAAAGAAAAAGAAACAATAAGAAGAAAGGAGAGGTGAAAACCTCTTTTGTACCTTCTAATGCATCTGCCTTACTCCAATTTTCTCTCATAACTGAATATAATACGGAGAAGGAAAGGATTTGGTAAAGATGTCTGCAATTTGATTTTCTATGGGAATATAGTCCAAGTTTATTTCCCCTCTCTGAATATGTTGTTAATTCTACCTCTAGCTGCATTGACCTTATTTGATCTACTTTCCCAAACAAGTTCTTTAGTTTCTGCCAACTTTCATATCGAGTTTTACAATCCATAATGTGAAACCATAAGATTTCATTTACACTAGTGCTTATAATACCTATTGTTTGATATATTTTCCCTTTATGAACAAATATTTCATTTTCTTTTCAAATTCAGGTTGCTTCTCTTCTAGCAGGTGTGTGAGCCCTTTTTGAGAAATGAGATTTAATATTTTGAGTTTCCATGTATGATAGTTATGAGGGGTGAGTGGATCAATTGTACTCATTGTATTCATTTTACCAAAGAAAATTGAAGTGAATCAATAATTCCCCCCTTTAACTTCAAGTTTTTAGAGAATACAATGGAGCTTTAAATAAGGGAACAAAAGCCTAATAGTAATACCAATATCCTCAAATTACCCACCCTAACGTGAGGGAAACTATAAGTAAATGAGGAGAATAGGCTAATGAAGAAAGAAAAATTTGCCAAGCCTTTATACCTATTCCTCAATAACCCACCCTTACGTGAGGGAAACTATAAGTAATGAGTAGAATTGATACATTGAACATAGGTGATTAAAAATTTTGAAGTGTCTTTATGAAAATATTTTATTTTGTTGCTTTATTTTAAGTTTTATATGATTTGAAAAAAAAGGAGCATATATTGTATGAAAATTATTTCTTTTTAAAAGAGTTGAAATGATATGAAAGGATATGACCAAGTGGCTAAAAGAAAAAGCCACATTTATTTTCACATCAAAAAATATATCCTATTGTTGTTATGAGTAATGAACTTATAATAAATGGATTAGAACAAATTCAATGATGCAAAAAAGAAAGAATCAATGACCAATAATAACAACAACCCCCCTTTAATCCTTAGAAAAAGGTGCAAGTGTTGGCATCTTTAAACCCCCAAAAAAAAAATTATTATTTATGAGGTTACAAACTTGTCACTTTTTTCTTTTAGTGGCCAAAAAAAAGGCACTAAAGAAGTAAAAATGACAACAAATTGATGAGAGGGTGTTATATTTAAATACAAAGAGCAAATATTTATTTTAGTACTGGTTATTATAAAAATAAAAATTAAAAACAATTTTAAATAGAAGATCTGATTAATTAACCCTCTCAATGGATGAAAAGGCTTGAGAGAGCACTTCTAGGGCTTTGACAGAGCCCACTAAATTTTTAATAGGTGACTTGAACCCCACAAGAGACGTCAACAAACAATGAGAGAAGGGTCTTCGAAGGGCTCGAAAGAGCACGACTCTCGTTCTTCACTATACTTCGAGGATGCTAGATTACCTACGATCTTTACTGTACTTTCGAATATTAGAAAAATAATTAAAAAAATACAATATTACCTGACCCGGATTAGACGTTCATCCAAAAAAAAATATGGGTCTTCGAACAACAAGAGAAGGGTATTTGAAAGGCTCGAAAGAGCACAACTCTCATTTTTCACTGCACTTTGTCAACGAACAATGAGAGAAGGTTCACTGCACTTCCGAGGATGCACTCCAAAAGGACGTCAACGTTTACCTGTGATTACACTGTATTTTCGAGAGGATATTAATATGTCAAGTAATATTAAAAATTTAATAATACTTTGTTTACTTTTTTTTGAAAATGCGATGCATAATATGCCAAGGAAGATGCTCATCAAACAATCAAAATACATCAGGGAGTGCGAAGAGAAGATAGAAAATGTGAAGGTGTTCGTCAAACATTCATTGATCTACCAAATTACCATAGAGGGAAGGCTACGTTGTTCATTGCATAAGATAAGGTAAGCTACACATAGCATAACAAAGTCATACACATTCAAAAAAATAATGATGTTGATTGAAAGCTAGGATGGGAAAGCAATAATCATCACATTCAGATTTATAATATTTGAATATGTTTCTTGCAGTGCCAAAGAATGGATAATAGGCAAAGCTTAGAGTAAAGTGAAGAGGGAAAATTGTTTAATATTTAGCTTCCATCGAGTTCTAATATCCTTTCAAAATGCCTATTGAGGAAGACGAGAAGAAAGAATACAGTGCTCCAAGATATAGACGTTGGCAATGTTGGAGATAACTTGGCATGTTTTAATATTAAGTATAAGCACTATGGTCTTTAATATTAATGACCCAACATCTCTTGATATGAGACAATAAATTGTGCTTTTATAAATATTAAAATATCTCATGAAAATATACTTTGGATTTTAATTAAAATACAAAGATTCATGAGATAAAAAGAGGCCACAAAACTGAATGATCTCCACGAAAAAAAGTACACCCATGAATTTACTTTCCATGAAGATGATGCAATGCTTGTGAAGGAGGATCCAAGGCAAAAGCGTTGTTAAGAGAGGTGGACCAGCATGTTCTTGTACTATGATCTGTGGAGAACAAGAAAAAAATGGCAGGAACAAATGGAAAAATGATATGCCTATATTACATTTACAATTTGGCAAAAAAAATTCAAATACTTGTTCCTATAGTGAGGCAAATATCAATATCTTCTAAAATTAAAGGAGAATCTATTATGGTAAAATAAACTTGTAAAACAATATTAGATAGAACCGTAAATAGGATTTTCACAAAAAAATTATAGATGAAATATGAGCAGTCTACAAAAGATATGAAAAAAAAACTCCTTTTTAAAAAAAGATAAAAGATAAGAACCTGTTTGTGAAACTGCCTTTAAGATAGAATGCCTAGTAGAATCTGTCATGCTCTGGTACCATGTTAGAATTTCCCAAGAGTATAACAACAAAGCATTACAAGATTTGAAGAGACAAATAGAACTAATTGATTTATCGCATGGATCAACTTTGTATAAATAACAAAGTTGATCATTGAGAGTCGTTGGATTACAACAACTTACTAGTCTAAACTAAGAGTTCACCTGACTCATGCAAGAGTGGTAAATCAAGTAAGTTTATCATAGTATAACTTAAGAGAATAATTATTTATTCTAACATTGACTAAAAAGGTTAGCCATGGGGCTTTTACCTTTCACTAGGATAGGGTAGATGATGAAATCTCTTTAAATTAGTCTTCTTGATTCAGCCACATAGTAGTTTATTCCTTTCTCTTTTCCTTTACATTTCTTTGATGGTATGGAACAATGTCCATTGTTTGATGATATTTCCATATTTTTTGGTCCTTTGATCATGTATTCATAATATTGCATCTATGTACTTACATGGATAGAATTTTTGGGTCAGAATTTCCAAAATTTAAAAATCTACCCATGGAGTGATTTGCTCATGAAATTAGAGCAATTCGCTCAAAATTTTTGGGTGATTTGCTAATAGAAAATGATTTTCATTATCTCACTTGTAAAGCACTTTACTTTGAAAATACAAATGATTTGTTTGCTATTTCAAGTAATTTGCTTATTAATTCTAGACTTAGAAAATACATATCAAGAAGGGTTCCAAGTGGATTGCTCATAATGAATCATCTTCAAAACTAGAATGAATCACCTTTACATTAGAAAGGGAGGAAGAAAGTTGTCTGTCCTAGTAGACCACTTATCAAATTTAGAGTGATTTGTTCATTGGATTTATCCTAGAGATGTTTTAATATCTTTAAGTGAATTGCTCATTTATTTCAAGTGAATCACTTGTTGATTTGGTTTTAATAGAAATGACATGAAGTCTACCTTACGTGTTTTCTATTAGTGACACATATACATACAATGTCATATTCAAGTTTTGATGATGCTCAAATACTATTTAAGTTATAATATTTTTGAAAATCTATAAAATTTTATAGTTCATATCAAATTTTCCATTTGCAAAGTACTTATAAAAATTGATCATAAATAATAAAAATTTGGTCAATTTCATAGTCAAATTGAGACTAGAACTAAAAAATCATGTTCTTGGCCTTAGTCAATTGCTCTAGATTTGAACTACAAAAGTGTAGGACTTTTCAAGTGAATTTCTCACTAAAATAGAGTGAACCACTTGTAAATTTCAATTAAATCACTCACTTAAGTGGACTTAATGAAATTTTTGGTGCTTAGCTCAAAATGGAGCAAATAACTCCAAATATCAGAGTGGATCACTTCCAAAACTTGACTTAGTAAAAATCTTCTTATTTTTGAGCCAATTACTCCATTATTGATGGATGAAATTATAAAACAATTATTAGAGGCATTGAGCACAAATTTGATGGAAAATTAGGGTTGGTCTCATCGAGCATGACAAAAACTATGTTGAACTAGAGAATTGTCTTGAATTCTAATTTAGATTTTGCACCCCCAATTAAAGTTTCAATGAAGTTGAAAGGGATTACCAATGGATTATTCTAATCTATAGATTTAGGTGAGCTTCCCATTATACTCATAGAAAATTCCTAAAATAATCTCAATTAAATTGCATTAAAGTGTTGAAATAAAAATGCAAAGAAGTAAATTATAGAAATAAAATGCATGAAAATTTAAGGATGCAACAGATTTAAGCAAATACAAGTGTTAAAAATATATTGAGAAAATTTGTAACTAATCAATGCATGAGATGTCAAATAACATCAATGTCCATGAATTCAATGGATTATGAAATTAATAAGTGAAATGCAATATGAGCTAGAAGGGCTATGTCACAACCATCATGCATTTAACAAACCAAACAGGTGATACCACTAATGGAATTCCTAAGGAATTCCCAATTTCTTACAATATCATGTCGACAAAGCACAATGTGGGTTTAATAGAGTGTATCTCTAAATTATCATGGTCAAAAGATGATTACAATGAGGTCCCTAGGCCCCTATTTATAGTAAAATATTTCCCTTGATTTACCTAAGGTGAGAAAAAATTACTCTTGGTGAAAGTAAAAATTTGAGGGCTACTTTAGCAAAATTTTGCACCACCAAATATTACATACCTCTAATTTTTTCTATAATAGGCTTAGAAGGCTTCCAAGATGACTTGGTATGCAACTACATGTCAAAATATTACTTTCCAAAAGATTCACCTTAGGATCCATGCCTTTAACATACCTTCGTGGTTGTTTGAGTAGTTTGCTCTTGCTGATTTAATCACTCACATTTTATGAGCAAATCGCCTATGTTTATAGGTGGATCGACCACTTTTGCTAAGTTAATCATTCCATAAAGTTAATTGATCATTTTTGTCTAGTGAATTAGCACTTGGAGCCAATTAGTTAGTTTTTGAAAGCGAATTTATCCCTATCCATAGTCAAATTTTAGGAATTTTAGGGTGCCTCTACTAATTAATTTTCTCTATAGCATTCTCCTTTAAATAAAATAAAAACTTACAAAGTAGTATCAAGGTGTTGTAGGTCTAATAACCAAAGGAATGTTGAGGACTTAGAGAGGACCGCTAGTAACTAAACATTATTCCAAGTGAAAAATTAGGAGTAGAAATTTTTGATTGCTCTAAATACTTCTATCCTAGTTTGACTAAGCATCCACCATATTCTGATAGATTCAAAAATAGCTCAACCTTCCATGTAAAAGTGGGCAAATGAAACTCTTGAAGCATCTTCTAAAATTCATCTACTATTTATTTAATTTCTTATCCTTAAACAAAGTTAGTAATTGAAATCCATGATTTGGGATTGTTGCTCACATTAATATAATCCTTGACCTTTGTACCTTTACAATTTAGACATACTTAAACCAATGATTTCCATTTTGGATTATAAATAAGAGGATAAAAATTCAACGAAGCATCAAACCAACCTCATTTAATAACCATTTATTATGTTTCTTGATCAATTGCAAATTATTTGATATGAAGTTCCATATTGGAGATCATCTAGGTAGGGTTTACTTGAACAATTTCATTGTATCAAGATAACCTATATATTTTTGAATTAGAATCATCCCTAGATCTTTCTGTAATATTTGAATAATCTCTATCCAAGATCTTTCCTTAATGTCAAAACTCATAAGTATGCAATTCTACAAGTCGGTCTTCTTGTATTATTTTCTTTTTAAACCCTATCCTACTTACAAATAGGAAACCTAAACTTATTCCTCACATCCTTTCTAAAGAAAATTCCTTTAAATTTTATTAAATTCAGATCTTATACCTATTTGCAATCTTAAAAATGATATCATATATAAGGATTGATTGCAATGTAGTCTTTGTGAGTTGTAGCTTTGCATGCATGCCTAAGAACTTACCTTTCCAACCTAACAACCAAGATTTTATTCTATCCAAAATTGAGTCCCAAAGATCCTTTTTCTTTCCTTTATGAGACAAAAGAATATCCAAATATGTTGATGAATATTTTCCAACTTTAAACCCTAAAATGTCCATAATAATCCATTATAAAAAAAAATATAATGGATTTTTTAGTATGAACCTCCAACAACCTTCTCATATAATGATAATATTAATTTAAAAACCATGACCTCAATGATTGAGGGATGACTCAAAAGAAAAGTATCAATAAATTAGAGATGAGATTCAGAGGGAATATTTTTACAACTTGAATTCCTTTGATTTTTCCTCTCATATTTTCATTTTAGAAACCTCTCTTCAATGCCTACACAAGAATAATAAATAGGAAAGGAATAGGTCATTTTGGTAGAGTTCATGAGATGATTCAAAGTATCTAGCAAGGGATCCATTAATAAAAATGGAATATTCTAGAGTTCTATAATAATATTTAATCCATTTATAATGACCTTGATCAAAACCATAATTTCTAATAATATATTGTAGGAAATTACAAAAAACCTTATAATATGCTTTTTTCATATCTAATTTCATAAGCATACCTGGATTTTTCATGGAATGAAGAAAGTGTATGGACTCTTGTGCAATAATTACACCATCAAGAATTTGTTTACCATGGACAAAACCACCTTGTTTCTATGATGTTATACAATCTAGAATGCTTTTTAATATGTTTTTCATAATTTTTGAAATGATCTTGTAAACCACAATGAAAATAATTATTGAACAAAAAAAATTCAAAATATCTTATCTTTCTTGTAAACCAATGTAGTAAAGGTTTTATTGATCTAATCTATTGTGTCCTTCCTTTTCTTGCACTCTTCAACTATAGCCAATTGTTACCACATTCAACCCATTATATATAAAGACATACATACATACATATATATATATATATATATATATATATATATATATATATATATATATATATAAATGGGATCCATTTTTATCTTAGTTTTTCTATTCAGTATGATTTCATGACTTCTATTTTTGTTTCAATAAAACCTCTAAGTCATTTTGAAATGCTACAAAGGCTAGTTTTGAAGATGCAGAGGTGAAAAAGTTGAGAACTATCACACACATCCATCTTAAGTCTTGAGGCATTTGTCTTCCATGTTTATAGAATCAAAAATTGTTACCTTAATTTCTTCATCTTTCATTCATGTGGAAGTGAAAGAGGTAAAATCTTCCAAGTGACTAGACCCTTATTTATTCCCTACCTCATAAATACATAGGAAGTTGTGACTAATCTAAATCATCCATTTGGACATATTAATTACTTTTGGTAACTACTCCACTATGCATTGAATGGTCACGTAATGATAATATTTAGTGTGTATATTACATATGATTTCTTATTGTGGCTAACTCACCTTTTAATAAATTAAAGTTTCTTTGAACCATGCAAATTCAAGTTGACATGACCATGCATTTAATTTGCATACCCTAAAGGCTTTATATGTTGGCTTGATGTTTTATTTTTAATTAATCAAGTGTTTAATTTCTTGTCTATTGTATTGTGCTTTGAATATTCTCAACTACTACATTCTATTCACACTTGCTAAAATGGGAAAGAGTCAAACTATTATCATCACACCAATTATCAATGGTACATTAGTAATAAACTTGGGCAATTATGTAAAGGATTTCTCATATATATACTAAAAGTACAAGAATGTTTCCTAAAACAAAGGTAGTTACAAGGCCAACCTAGACTACCTGAACGCTATGGAAAATATCATGGAGTCGAGGCTACCAAATATGGGTACTCAGTCTAAGCTAGCAAAATGTGTGCATGTGGTGCAATGGATATTTCATAGAATGGACTTGTCAAAAAGAGAGATAAGAAACTTAAACAATAATCAGGTTGCTCATTTTGATGGTGAGGTCTTACATGCCATTTATAGACTCTCTCTTGATAACTCTTTCATAAATTACAACCAATATGGCCAAGCATTTATAAATAAATACAAGAGCATCAATGAAATTCTAAAGGGCTAGAAAGTGAATGAAAAAAATACTCTTCATTTAAATAAAGAAAGGTATATCAGTTTGAATTTTACACTTGAAGTAATATCTGATGTGGCTCTATTCTAAAGTATTTTGGATGATTTAGATGAATCTCATTTTTCTATACATTGTATCGATAGTAATTTTTATCATTCTTGAAGTCAAATTTGATTGGGTTTCTTTCCTTTTGGATAATTTAGTTAGGAATATTAAAGATTTCATAAACACTCAAGCCCTGGAGAAGCCTAGGTTTCATATGAATACATTTTAGATTGATGTTTTATGCATAATATCACTACTTAATATTAGAAAAGTTTTTATTTTTAACTATATAGAGAGACCACATGTTTGTGTATTTTTTATAAATCTCTAGAAAAAAAAACCAAGAAAAGAGAAAATCTCTATTACATTCATTTAGTTGTCTTTCTATGTATTTATTCTTTATTCAATAATTCTTCTTGTCCCTACTTAATTGAAGAAGCTAGGAAGGCTTTACAACCATATGCTAGCCTATTCATTCAAGCTCATCATACATACATCAAACTCTTAGGTTTCAAAGTGAAGCCTCATTTATTACCAAAATGTGTTCCCAATAAAATGCTACTCAAAGAGGTAGCCTATCAAATGATCGATGGCCTTAACGAATATATTAAAGAAATTTATTAGATCATATATATATATATAGTGGATTTGAATGTGATATGGGCAGGAAAACCAAGGAGGGTCAATGTAAAACATGTCAAAACCAAATAATTAGGGTTTCCTTAAAAAAACCCTAAAAATGTGAAATCGTACCCCATCAAGACCGATCATGATTTCACCTATGAAAAATTGTGCCCCATCAAGGGTGGGCACAATTTAACATAGAGAGAGAGAGAGAGAAAAAAAATACAAAATAAGGGGGAGAAGTCTTACCCTTTCCCTAGGCAAGCCTAAGAGGTCTCAAAGATGGATTAGGGAAAATTGCCCACTAAAGTGGGTCAATTTTTTGTATCTACACCCACAGGCCAGGCTTGCTTTCTCCCTCCTTGATCCTTGTTACCACCCTATTATTTATGTCCTCCCACCCCCATCATCATATATATCTATACCCTCTTCCCCTACTCCTCACCATTACATTCCTGAAGGCTTATCCCATCCCCCACCTAGCCACACCCACCCCAACCCTCTACACCTCTTAGCCTCCAGCCTACTAAATCTGACCTTCCTAGTCCCTCTAATTCTAAGGGATTTTCATCCCCTTTAGCTCTCAGTCCCAAGCATACTAGAAGCTATAAAAAAATCCCCTATTTATGTTGGAAGTGACAAGAAAATGGGGATACCATCCATCAATGAGCAAAGGAAGTAGAGCATTGAGGATGACATAGAGAATGGCATCCAAAAAACCCTCTTCCCATCCCTATCAGAGCAACTCAAGGATGAAACAAAAAGAACCAAAATCCCATCACAATAGGGTAGATGTGGGAAAAAATCTATTAACAAGAACCAAAAATGAAATTCCTCTCATGGAATGTGAGAGGCCTCAATGGTCCTACTAAGTAAAGACTAGTAGTCACCTTGAGGAAATAAGTCAAATCCACCATTCTCATGCTTCAAGAAACCAAGCTTGATGGAAGTAACACTAAGAAAATTGTAGGAATTATCTAGAAAAATAGTCATTTTATTGCCAACCCAACTCATGGTATAGCAAGAGGACTGTTATGCCTATGGGATCCCAACAAGATTGAAGGAAGACTCCTTTCATCCTCTAATAGGATCATAAATATTTTGTTCTATAGAAAAGAGCACAAAATCAATTGGGTCCTATAAAATATTTGTCTCTAATATTTTCCAAGTATGGAATGGCCTCTAGGAAACCCTCACCCAAATGAGAAGCATCTTCTCAAGCCATCCCTAGATCATTGCTGGAGACTTTAACTCCCCTCTTTACCCATATGATAAAAGAGGAGGAACTACCATCTCCACCAAGAATTATGAAGACTTTAATGATTTTGTCAATTCTAACAAACTTATGGATGTCCAGCTTAAGGGATCCCATTACACTTGGAGCAACCAAAGGATTGGATCTCAGCATATTCAGACTAGACTTGATAGGTTCTTATTATCCAAGGAAGCAGTTCACTAGTTTGGGGATGCGACTCTCCAGTCCCTACCCAAAATTAGATCTGATCATAACCCCCTGGTCTTTGAAGGGCTCAACCAAAATCCTAGTTTTAAATCTCCTTTCATATTTGAAGCTATGTGGATCCATCACCCTGACCTCAGAGATCGCATCAACGAGTGGTGGAACCATCCTTTCTTAAGATCCCCCATCACTCACATTGTCAAAAACTTTGTTTCATAAAAAGCAATGTCAAGGTTTGGAATAGGGAGATTTTTGGTAACATATTTGAAAACAAGCAATCTATAAAACAAAACTGCAGATCATCAAAAATAGTATTCAACAAGAAACTATGGACAACAGAACCAGGGAAGATGAATAAAAACTCCTAGCTAACTATCACAACATCCTTTCCAAGGAAGAGACAATTTGGAGATAAAATTCTAGGGTGTTATGGTTAAAATAAGGATATGCAAACACCAAGTTCTTTTATGCTACTACCCTTAGTCATCGTAGTGCCAATATAATTAAATAATTGGTGAAAAGTGACGATACTATCACTTCTAAAATCTACAAGATAAGAGATGAAGTGGTCAACCATTTTTTATCCTTCTTGTCCTCCTTTATCTTGAGCTCCAACCATTTCCAACTTCCCCTTCTCCACCACATACCCAACCTCATCCTCCTTGAGCTAAACCACCACCTCCTCTAGCTCTATTATCCTGAATAAATCAAGGATGCCCTATTTTCCATGTAGACCGAAAAGGCTCCTAGTCCTGATGGCTTCCCCCCCTACTTCTTCCAATGGTTCTAGAAAACTATGGGAAGGGATGTCTATTCAACTATTCAAGATGTCCAAAGATCTCACTTTATCCCTAGGTACATCAACTCTATATTTCTATACCTCATCCTCAAGCATGTTGATTATAGATTTGTCTATGACTACCGCTCCATCAACCTATACAATGTTATTTACAAAATCCTAACCAAATTTTTGACCACAAAAATGAAGGAGGTCATTCCCCTAATAATTGACCCTTGTTAGGGTAGCACTATCTAGGTAAGATCTGTATTTGATAGAGTCATCACCATTCATGATCTCATGCACTCTATCTCTTGTAGTCAAAAGTCTAGATTCCTCCTTAAGCTTGAAATGAAAAAACCTTTTGATAGGTTTTTTTGGAACTTCTTATTCATTGTCCTTATTAAGTTTGGATTTCACCCCTAGTGGGTTGCCCTCATAAAATATTGCATTTCTTTTGTGTGGTTTTCAGTCATTATCAATGGATCTGCTACCGGTTACTTTAGGAGTGCTAAAGGTCTTAGGCAAGGGGACCCACTATCACCCTACTTGTTCATCATCTTGGCCAAGTCCCTAGGGAGAACTTTTAAATTCACTTGCTCTCTCAAGGCTATTTCAAACATCAAACTTGCCTCCTTGTTATGACCCATAATTCACCAACAATTTTTTGATGATACTATCCTGGCCACTCTTGCCTCTGTAGCTAAAGCCCAATCCATCAAGATGATCCTCAACCTTTACGAGTAGGTTGTTGGTCAATCATTCAACTACACCAAAAGCAAAATTTTCTTTATTAATACTCCCATTTCCCAACAAGTAAGGATAGATTGAATCATCTACTGTACCATTGATAACCTCCCATCTTCATACTTGGGCCTCCCACTTTTCACCAGCATCCCTTTGGAAAGCATATGGAAAAATTTCATTGATAGACTCCTCAAGAATATGGTCGGATGAAAAGTAGCCCTCCTTAAGTAAGCCACCAAAGCTACCTTGGTCCAATCTTATCTCCAAAGCATATCTATCTACTTTTATCCATTTTCAAAGCTTCTACTTCAATATGCACTAAAATTGAGAAAATTGAAAAGAGGTTCCTTTGGTTTGGTCCTGATAACAAAAAAGGTTTCACCTAGTGGTGTGGGATAAATTTTGCATCCCCAAAGCTCAAGGAGGTCTTGGTTTCATATGGATTGATAAAAATAAATTTAGCCCTCATTGCTAAGTAGGCTTGGAAGATCTTCACTAATGCTGATGTTGAATGAGTCTCTATTATTAGATGGAAGTACCTCCAAAATCATAGTTTCCTAGATGAGGACACCCCCCAATCTGGCTCTACATTTTAGAATTTTGTCATAAAGACTAATGAAATCATCAAAAACAACTTCATATGGCAACTCAAAAATGGTAACTCCATTGATTTTTGGACTGACCCCTGGGTTTGTGACCAACCTCTCATCATTAATCCCATCCTTGACACCCTAAAATCCATCACTAACCAGCTCTTTGGCTCCAATGTTTCCTATTTTTTTACCCTTTTCCCATGGTTTCTTATCTTAGAATCTCATTCCCTCCATAATCCTTCCCAAAGAGCTTATCCTAGCCACCAACTCCCTTATTGCCATCCTCAACCAATGCATTATCCCCCACACTAATCTCCCTGATTCATCACTTTGGAATTTGTGTGATGACGAAATCTTCTCTATCAAATCTATGTACCTACATTATATCAATCCCCCCATATGCTCGATCCCCATCAACCTCATTTGGCTCAAGCACCTTACACCCAAAGTTGATTTCTTTTACTAGCTGCTTGCTCAAAACAAAATCTTGACCATCGATAACCTCATGATCATAGGGGTTATGATTCCCAATCGGTGTTATCTCTAAAATTCTACTTGGGAATCCACCTACCACCTCTTCATGGATTACCCCTTCACTAAAGTTATCCTAAGTTTCATCTTAAGTTATTTTAGCATTACTTGGGTTCGGCCTCCCTCTTTGTCTAACCTTTGCACCTAGTGGTCTAACCCCTTCCATAATAGAAGAATCAAAGCCTTGTGGTCCCTCTACCTCCACCACTTCCTTTGGTAGGTTTGGCTTAAGCACAAAAATCATGCCTTTGTTAATCTCTCCAAAGATCCTATCTTGATGGAAAACAAAGTGCTCTATTTTACTAGAAAAAATACCCAATTCTTCCCCTGCTCAAGACCCCCTGATATTGAAATTGAATCCATCATTGCTTCCACCCTCAACCTATCCATGGAGCTAACTTTAACCCTGATATCCACCAATACCCGATCCAATGCTTTTTGGATCCCTCCCCCTGAAGGTTGGCTTAAGCTCAACTTTGATGGATCATCCAAAGGCAATTCAAGAAGAGCTAGAGAATGAGGTATTGTCAGAGACCATAATGGCAAGATTATTGTTACCTTTGTTAAAAACCTGGGCATCCAAACTAACCATACAATTGAAGCCATAGCACTCTACCATGGACTCTCAATTATTAGCAATCTTCAATGCAGACTAATTGTGGGGGGTGACTCATTGAATATCATCAACTATTTTAAAAGCAACAAACCACCAAACTGGAGAGTTAGCAACATTATTTTAGAAGCCAAAAGACTCCTTCAAGGTTGTCCCACATCCATAATATAGTATATCTTCAAGGAAGCCAATTGTGTAGCTGATTCATTGGCCAATTTTGGGCCTCATTAACATCCCTTAAGTGTTTGGTACAATAATTTTTTGCAACCTCTTATCCATGCTACTACTATTTATTGGGCCATGTATCATTGCACTTTTTCCACTTGCCTAGCACCCTTAGTCAACCTTTGTGTGGACTTACCCTAATATCTAATCTAATTCTCCTTATTACTCACCTTGCTTTGTGTCTTGTCCCCTCACCCTCAACCCATATCTTAACCCCCTGGCCTCTCCCACCCTCACCAGTCTACCTTCACTATTCCCTATCAGATCAGGCCTAGCCACATAACCTCCATCCATGTCATTACTAACACATCATATTCCTCTCATTTTTCTTTGCATCCCTCCATCTCCTTCACCAATCAACCATATTTTCCCTTTCCCTTTGTCCGCCTGGTCTCTTGTCAGATGATTTTCTCCCATTGGAGCAGCAGTTTAGGTTTTTCTTCTTGGTATTCCTCACTGCCTCAGGGTTTGCTAATTTGTGTTTGCATGCCACCCTGATTGGCCATCATAATCCTTCTAAAGCCTTTGATTACCATAGTTTTCCACTTTTTTTTCCCATGCTCAAAATGTTCCTCATATTGGGGCACACATCTCAACCACATCCAAAGATCAAAGGTGGAAACCGACTTGCAAATTTATCAACATGTAGAATGAGTGTACCTTTAAGTTCAACCTCTACCTTGGTGTGCATTCTCCCCCACTTTTTTCCTTCTCTTAACCAACACTATAGAGCCCCCAATTTCCACCCATGTTCCACCATGGCCCTACTCGAACCTGACTCCCTCATCATCGACCCTCTGGTCAAAGATATTTTAGGTAGCCATGGGTTTTTACCCTTCCTAAAGAAGTTCTCTAATAGTGATGAAGAGGTGATTGAGGAGATCATTGAGATGTGGGAAAATGTCAACATCATAGTATGTGGGATTAAGTTCCATATTAACATCCAATTTATGGCAAAAGTGATTGGATTTCCAATAAATGGTCGAGTGGTCAGACGTGATAGGCATTCAATGGTGTTGTAAATAGAAATATTCACAAAGAAATGTAAGGAAATTTTCATTGATAATGAAGAAATTGGTAGAACATCCCTTTTTGCTCCCTAGGACAGAGTCATGATTCCCATAATGCAGTTCATTACCATTGACAAAATTGATAGCCCCCTCTGTAGCTTCCATATTGCCTTTCTTAACCACCTCTAGGACATTAAGAAATTTAATATCCTTGACTACCTCTTCAGATCCATTAAAATTTCCATCACCAATTTTAGGAAGAGAAAATCCACTCAAATCATCCACAGAGGCCTCCACCTCATTCTCTACAAGCATGCTCTTAATGCCTTCACCAAAAAGGTGGTGGTTTTTGGTAGTCTACACCCTTCCAATCTCATTGAGAGTCCTAGCCATGAAACCCCTATCTAATATGTCTCGAGTGATGAAGAAGACCCCAAATTTATCTCTCCCTCTTCAAAAAAATGCACTCCAAGATCCAAGAAAAAGGAGACCTCCCCTTACGCTGAGTATGAGTTTAGACGTCAATCCCTTAGAAATGCCATGCACACTAAGAGCCCTATGTTTGCCAAAATAATTTCCACCTTTGTCACCCCCAAGGACTTCCATCACCCTAAGAAGAAGAAGACTAAATATTCCCTTTAAAATGCCTCCACTGATGAAACTCCTCCCATGGATTCGACGGTCGAGGCCAATTTTAATCCCCCTACAAATTCAAGCTAAAATCTTGTGCTCAATTAGATTGCTAGCACTATTATAAATTTGATTGCTATTGTTGATGCTTCCAAAGTGACCTAGACCCTCTATCAACAAGTAGTAAAAGTACTAGATGAAATCCATAGCCACATGAAGAATGTAGGTGATGCTTCGAATGGCAACTCAAATACAAAATCCAATACCTAAGAGTAATGGTGTAGTGCTATATTTCTGCTAGGATCTACCCTCCTAATCTTGGTTCGGATAGTTTTGTTGAGATTATTTTATTGGATCACCCCATAGGGACTCCCTTTCTGGTTCAATTTGTTGCGGTTGTAAGCCCTTATCTATTAGCGTTGTGTTGTTGGATCTGGTCACATAACTTGTGAATTTTTGTAAAAGGTTTTGGGGCCCTTTCAAAACCCATTTTTTAATATAATCTACTTATAAAAAAAAGAGGATTTATTGTAATAGAAGTAAAGACTATTCATATGTATAATCTAAACCTTTAATTGAATAATTACATGGTTCCATGTTGATTATTGGTTTTATGGAACTAATTTTTTGATCTAAAGGTTTTATTAGATTTATTTGTAAGCTTAAGATAAGATAGTATTTTGCTTCCATTCTAGAAGTTGCTCTTGTTTTAGTGCTTGTAGAGAGAGTTAAATCTTTGGGCTTGGGGGTTTCTTTGGGAAGGGCTCTAAAGGTAACCTTGTCTAAAAATCTCCTTTTCAACTTGGGTTGTTGTGGGGTAGCAACACCTAGTTTTTGTGTCCATGAGAAGACAATCACATGGAGTGATTGATGCTTAGTCACTCATCGTGAAGATGAGGAAGATAAGCATGAAGTTTAAGGTATCACCATGGAGGTGTAGTTAAACTAGACCAAGGCATTATACCAAAGGACCTAGCATAGATTGAGAAGGGATAATCCTAACGCTAAGGTCAATAATTTTGCATTCATGGAGAATGCTAGAAATTTAGGGTGACCTTTTAAAAATATGTCCTCTATACCACGGAGGTATACGAGGTAAACCCTAGTATCTACAGGATCTTGGTCTCTCCTATCCACTCGAGAGACATCTACAACGTCATAGACTTGAAATATGGGTATATCTAGTCAATGTATGTATTCCATGGATACTCCTATGAACCTTGTTGAGTTCTTTAAAAAATTATCTCTCTCAGGTTGGTTAGCTTTTGGATGTTACATTTATAAAAGGAGACATATTGATGAGATGCAACTGACTAAAAAAATTGGCATGAGAAATGATGAATAATTAGGAATATGAATAAGTTATTACAAGAGTTCAAACAAATATATATTTCTTATGTTAATAGGAGAATGGGAAGTGGAGAATTTTGAGGCTATATGTTATCAATTGTTTGTATACATCTATTTTTCATAGTATTTATTATGTGTTGTCAAAAGTTATGAATGGTTTTGGGTATGCATGAAAAATATCAAACAACATTGTTTTAGTGTGGTTTGTAGACATGAGATATAGTGTAGAGGAAGTTGTGTCCTATAGAAAAAATTATCTAATTTGTCTTGACGTTATTTCATATAGAAGGTCTAAATTTATGGAGTGAAGAAAATATTTGCAAGTGAAGTCTCAAGCATTTTGTGTTGAAGGAAAAATTCAAAGTGTCATCTTGTGCTATATATATACACTATAACCATTCAAACTAATTTTAGTTGGATGTTAAGGAGTAAAGTATATATTCTTCAAAGGAGTACAACAAGTATTATTTTCAACCATGAATACAACTTATTGAAGTTGAATTATGAAGCTCTTAAAGGAGGATTGAGAGATATTTGGAGATAGTTATTTGTTCAAAAAAAATATTATTTTATAAGTATAGCATATATTTAATTTTTAGATAGCTATTTTCAATCCCAAGATTCCATCAAATATTACAAATACTTGAAGACCACATAATCAAAAACATTATTTAGATTTTTTAGTTTGAGGGAAATCTCTTGTTAATCCAAAGATAATAGTTATTCTGACCCTATTGAAGTATGTGTATCAGATGTTGCAAATATTTGAAGACCACATGATCAAAAATATTATTCAAATTATTCAATTTGAGGGGGTCATATATTTGATCTAGTTAGGATCTAATTTGGTAAATCAAAGTTAGAGTACATTGTCTAGTGGAGATGGTGCTTTATTTGAGACAAGTGAAGGACTCTATTTTATGGATAGTAGAGTGTGTATGTATTTGCATATGATCATGTAAATGGTTGTGTGTGTCCATGTTCACAAGAAAATATTCATACCTATGATTGGTTGAGTGTGTACCTAATCATAGAGGAGATGTATGTGTGATTGGTTGAGTGTGTCCCTATGATAGTTTTTGCACTATTATATCTACTCAAGAAATAAATTAATAAGATCTACATGAATAAGAAGTATCATTTCATATTACATAAATGAAATTGTACAATGAAGAATGGAACTAAGAGTCTATTATATAGGTTTTACAAAATGACTCTTGGTCTTCCTCAAGTGAAACTTGGTCTAACTTACATGACACTTGGCATGAATACCAAATAATATAATATATTTGAACACCCCTTGTATTACATTATTTGGTATTAAATTCCCTTGAGTTACATAACTAATCTCTGAAAGTTTAAAACTTACTTCTCCCAAGATATTTTGTAATCTTCTAGTTGTTCTTTTGTAGGAATATGCTTCAAGATGATATGACGATTCTAAAAGTGATCTCTTATGAAATGGCATTGTGCTTCAATATTCTTAGTTTATTCATGTATAATTGGATTTTTTATCAAATTGAGTACTCCTTTATTATCACACAATATCAAGGTTGGAGTTCATTTGATGCCCATGTTAGATAGTATATATTTAACCACAATGCTTTGAATTTTGTATCTCTTGCTACCCAATATTCAGCTTCATTAGATGATTATGCCACTGTATGTTGTTTTTAAGTGTGCCAATATATAGTCCTAATCCAAGATAAAACACATACCTTGAAGTAGACTTTCTATCATCAATAAAACCATCATAGTTTAAATCTGAGTAACCCAGTAGATAAAAATCCTTAATATTCTTCATATAAGTTAGGCCATTATAAATATTATTCTTAATATATTGCAATATTCTCTTTGTAGCTTTCCAATGACTTTCTCTTGGTTCTTGCATGAATCGTGAAAGATAATTTATAGCAAAGACTAAGTCAGGTCAACTATTTGTTAAGTATAGAAGACTTCCAATTAATTGGCGATACATGGTTGTTAAAACCAAAGGTGTTTCATAATTTTTGGATAATTGAATCCCTTGTTCCATAGGTGTATCTCTTGTCTTAAAATTATTCATTCTATATTTTTCAAGTAAGTATTCTTCATATTTTGATTGAGTAATTGTAATATTATCTTTATTTTGATGGATTTCTAGGCCAAGACAATAATTCATTTTCCTAGATCGATCATTTCAAATGCCTTCTCAAGATCTCTTTTAATATCACTTATTAGTTTTTCAGATTTTCTAGTAATCACTATATCATAAACATATACTATAAGGATTAGTATATCATTTCCAATTCTCTTTGTATACATATTGGGATTATAAGTACTTCGTTCGAAGCTATGTTTTAATAAGTGATTATTGATTTTTATATTCCATGCTCTAGGAGCTTGATTTAGACCATATAAGGATTTGTTTAACTTGCAAACCTTATACTCTTATCCTTTAACAACAAATCCTTCTGGTTGTGACATGTAAACTTCCTCTTCTAAGTCACCATTAATAAAAGCACTTTTAACATCCATTTGATGAAGTTTCCAACCTTGATGAGCTGCTAGAGCATAAACTGTTCTGATAGTAGTCATTATAGCTATTGGTGCAATTGTTTCTTCAAAATAAATTCCCTTGTTGGAAATTTGAGGTATTTTATGTTGTCATTGATTTCACATGGATAATTAATGTCATATAGATCACATTGAGTTTTGGTGGCCAAATTATTTCATAAATAAGCATTTATGATATTTTGGAAAGCATGGATATATACAGGGTTTTTGTGAAAACCAAGGTAGGCAAAAAAAAGGTTTTATTTAAAACCATGAATGGCAGATTTGAAATGGGTTTTTCTTAAAACCCAGGTTGGATTTTCATTTCATCGAAAAAGGTACCCTAGTGATGGAGATATTTAATTTTAAATATTTAAATTTTAATTTTAATTATTTAAAATTTATAGTGTCGATGTCAAAAGAAAGGAGGAGGCACATAATATTAAATTTTAATTTATAGCGTCGACGTCAAAAGAAATGAGGAAGGCATATATAAATATGCCACCTAATATTTTTATTGATTTCCTATGTCCTCGATGATGGTGATGTGTTTGAATTGATAAGGGAGCGAAAGGTGCCAGCGTGTTAAAGAGTGTGCAAAGGGTGTTCGTTCAAAGAGGGAGCAAAGGCGTCGCAGCTCGTTCGAATCCAACGGATAAAGGAGGCAATAAAAGTAAGGTAGGTACCTTACCAAGCATCGTAGGTGCTTATGGCCTAGTGGCAAGAGGAAGGTGCATAAGGTGTTGAAGTGCCAACAGATTCGAAGTTTGAATCCCGTCAGCACTGATTTTGCAAAGTGAAAGGGAGGACTCTTTTTCCGCATGTGGTGTTTGAGGACACACTTGGAGTAAACAAATAGAAGGTTTGTGCTCACTATTCTATGTAAGCGATTGGATCACATGGTTGTTGGCACCATAGTTAGAGTGGTGCAGGGTCAGCAAAAGGGGATCAAATCCCATTGAGGACAAAGGCAAGTTAATAATTTTTCCTAATATTTTATTTTTCTAAGGTTTCCCTAGGAGAGATAAGGATTGTGATGCATGTTAATAAAAAGAGATATTTCTGGTGATTTTCATTTTATAAGTATATCATATTATATATCATTGGAAATATTATTTCGAGGGCTATTTTATTAACTTACTTAGAGGAAGAAATAAGGTGTATGTAAAGAGATATTTCTATTTTTGTAAATGGGTTCAAAAGTGAAGGCTATTTTGTTCTTTTTCAAAAGTGATTAATTCTTTCATAAGGGGACATGATGCATTTTGTTGAGTATGAGTGATAAGATTTTATTTTGATATTGTTATTGTGATATTAATCATGATATCTACATGCTTAGTGAAATAAAAAGGAAAAATATCTTCTATCTCAAGAAGAAGAAAGTTGGTTATGGCATAAAAGGTTGTGTCACTTGAACTTCGATAACATAGTAAGGATAAGCAACAAACAAATTGTTAGAGATCTACCAAAGATAAAAAGACCTTCAAATACAATTTGTGCACAATGTTAGTATGGAAAGCAAACAAGATCAAGTTTCAAGGCAAAAGAATATTCCTCTTCCAAATTTTTAGAATTTATTCATACTGATTTATGTGGTCCTATGAGAACCAAAATCCTGCAAGGTGAAATCTACTTCATGTTGTTCATAGATGATTATTCTAGAATGACTTGGGTTGTTTTTTTGAAAGAAAAATTAGAGGCATTTGAGCATTTCAAAGTATTCAAAGAAATGGTAGAAAATGAAACCGTAAAGAAGATCAAGTGTTTGCAATCAGATAGAGGAGGGGAATTCATCTCTATATAATTCATAAGCTTTTGTGCAAAACATGGAATCAGAAAAAAATACTCAGTAGCCAAGAATCCTCGACAAAATGGAGTAGTAGAAAGAAAGAATAGAACTCTTGAGAATATGGCCAGAATAATGCTAAATGAATCAAGAATCTCAGATGGGTTTTGGAAGGAATAAATTAGTATCACAGTCTATGTTATGAATAGAGCTCAAGTTAGAACAAAGCAACATAAGACTCCATATGAGTTTTGGAAAGGAAGACCTCCCACGGTTAACTACTTCAAATCTTATGGAAGTAAGTGTTATATCAAAAGAGAGGATAAGGACTTGGGCAAGTTTGATCCTAGATGCGATGAAGGTATTTTTCTTGGATACTCTACAAATAGTAAGGCCTACAGATGCTAAAATAAAAGAGCACATACCATTGTGGAAAGTATAAATGTCAGAGTTGATGAAAGAACAAGAATAAATGAGCCATCTTAGGAAGATATTCTTGAAGAAGAAGAAAGTTGTCAGGAAGAAATGGGTGAAGATTCAGATGAAGAAGATTTGCAGAATATACCTTCCAAAACCTCATCAAGATATATTTAGAAAAATCATCCAGAGGACTTGATCATTGGCATCCCTGATGTAAGATGGAAAAGAAGAGGAATCATAAGCTCAACAGAACAAGAAAATGCTTCACTACTATCCAAGATAGAACCAAAGGATTTCAGAGAGGTAGAAAGTGATGAATGTTGGATTAAAGCAATGAAGGAAGAACTAGATCAGATTGAAAAAGTAATACTTGGGAATTAGTTCCAAGACCAAATGGAAAAATGTAATTGTTACTAAATGGATCTACAGGAAAAAACTAAATGAAGATGGTCAAGTTATTAGAAACAAAGCAATATTGGTATGTAAAGGATATGCACAAGTAGAAGGAATTGATTTTGATGAGACCTTTGCACCAATTGCAATATTGGAAGCTATACGGATGTTTCTGGCACTTTCAAGCTATAGGAATTTCAAAGTATATCAGATGGATGTCAAATCAGCATTTTTTGAATGGTCACTTAGAAGAAGAAGTTTACATTGAACAACCAGATGGGTTTAATCAATCAGATAAGCCAGATTATGTATGCAAATTGAAAAAGGCTCTTTATGGCTTAAAGCAAGCTCCCAAAGCATGGTATTCAAGACTAGATAAATATCTTCGAGAGTAAGGTTTCAGAAAGGCAACAGTTGATAGCAATCTATATATTAAAAATAAAGGAAATGATTTGATGATTGTGGAAGTTTATGTGGATGATATTATTTTTGGGGGTAGCAATGACATAATGTGTTAAGAATTTTCAAGAAACATGACTAATGAGTTTGAAATATCTATGCTTGATGAATTAACATTTTTCCTCAAACTATAGATTTCACAATTAGAAAAAGAAATATTTCTTTCACAAAAAAAGTATATAAAAGAGATGTTGAAGAAATTCAAAATGGAAGATAGTAAGCCAGTTAGCACACCAATGGTTAGAGGGTGCAAATTAAGCAAAGATGATGAATATCCTTATGAAAATCAAACTCTATACAGATCTATGATTGATAGCCTATTATATATTACAACCACCAAACCAGATATAATACAAGCAGTTGGTTTAGTGGGAAGATTTCAAGCAGCTCCAAAAGAATCACATGTGACAATAGTGAAAATAATACTCAGATATCTCAAAGGAACAATGGAGTATGGTCTATGGTATCCTAGAAGTAGTAAGTTCACTCTCACAGCATACACAGATGTAGATTAGGCAGGAAATATTGATGATAGAAAAAGCACAAGTGGAAGATCATTCTTTCTTGGTGATTGCCTAGTTTCTTGGATAAGCAAGAAACAACCATCAGTGTCACTTTCCACAACAAAGGCAGAATAAATTGTAGGGGCAACATGTTGTTCATAGGTATTATGGATGAAATAGACTCTTAAATATTTCAGTATATAACATGATCATCCCATTCCTATTTTGTGTGATAATACTAAGTGTTGTAAGTATCTCGAAGAATATAGTAATGCATTCCAGAATAAAGCACATTCCAATCAAGTATCACTTTTTAAGAGAATGGGTTACAGAGAAATAAGTAAGATTGGAATATGTTCCTACAAAATATCATATTGTAGACATATTTACAAAACCATTACCAAGAGAAACATTTGAGCGTTTGAGAGAACAACTAGGAGTAAAAGTACTCCCACCCCAAAATTAATCACCTCAAGAGAGAAGGTGGTGAGGAGGCTAAGCTTAAGAGTCATATCTTTTAGCCCCATAGGTGTCCCTTTTGCCATTGATGTCAAAGGGGGAGATATTTGAGTAAGGGGGATATCATTGAGTTAGGGGGAGAAGCCTCCAAAGAGAGCATTGAGTTGGGGGGAGCAGCCTCCATAGAGATTATTGAGTCAGGGGGAGCATCTTTGATTCTCAGAGATGGTTTTTGCAGTGATTGTGGTGATTTGCATTAGAGGTGTTGCCATCAATGACAAAGGGAGATATTGTTGTAAATTTGAGTTATTTTATGTTATCATTGATTTCACATGGATCACATTGATTTTTGGTGACAAAATCACTTCATAGATAATCATTTATGATATTTTGGAGAGCATGGATATATACAGGGTTTTTGTGAAAACCAAGGTAGGCAAAATAAATGTTTTATTTTAAACCATGGATGGCAGATTTGAAATGGGTTTTTCTTAAAACCCGAGTTGGCTTTCCGTTTCATCGAAAAATGTGCCCGATGATGGAGATATTTAATTTTAAATATTTAGTTTAAATTTTAAATTATTTAAATTTTAAAATTAAAAATAAAATGAATCCGCTGACATAGTCAAATATGAGGGAGAAGACTATATAAAAGGATGCCTAAATTTTATTAATCCTTAAGCTTGCACTCGTGAATTAATGTGATTTTTGGAAAGCGAAAACAGCTTATGCAAAAGAGGGTTAAGTGATGGAAGCAAAGAATAAATTGGACAACGTGTGAAACCCTAGTCACCTTGAGCAGTGTGGCACATTGGCAATTGGCTTTTGGCTAATGCAAGTGGAAAAATGAATGTCAAGTTTTTGAATCCCCTTGGCTGCATTAGAAGGCATTGTAATAAAGAGCACGCGAAGCATTTTTGGTTTGCGTGAGAGGGAGAAGTTTTTTGAAGCACATGGTGCCTTTCCCTCCCAAATGAGCCTGTTGCTCATGTGGTGGCTTGGATGTGGTTAAGGCAATGATAAAGGAGGCATCGAGGGATCAAATCTCATCAAGGACAAAGGCAAGTTAATATTTTTAATATTTTATTTTTCTAAAGTTGCCCTAGGATAAATAAGGGTTGTGATGCACTTTAGGAAAAAGAGATATTTTTTGTGATTTTATTTTTGGAAGTATATTATATTATATATCGTTGGAAAGCTTATTTCGAGGGCTATTTGATTAACTTTATTAGAGGTAGAAATAAGGTGTGTGTAAAGAGATATTTCTGATTCTGTAAAGGGTTTCAAAAGTGAAGGTTTCTTTGTTCTTTTTCAAAAGGGGATTAATTCTTTCATGAGGGGACATGGTGTATTTTATTGAGTAGTAGTAATAAGGTATTATTTGGATATTATTGTTATGTTATTAATAAAGATATCTAACTTGTATCGCTCCAAATTTTTTGCATCCTTACCTTCAGGCTAAAGGATCCACGCCCGAAAGGGGGATGGGAAAAGGATGGGATGGTACCTCGGACTGAGAGGCCCTTTGAAGGTCCCGCCTCTCGGGGGAGGGGTATTAAGGTGATTTTTTGATGGATGGTGGGGTTCACCAGGAAACGTTTAGTGGCAGTTTCCACGCCTAGGTTGGGAATGTGTTTAATGTGTTCAGTTTTATCCTTAAACATTCAAGTCCTAGGTTTGGCCAAATGAATCTAAGTTGCTCTATATGAAGATGCAGATTAAATGAATACAGAAAAACAAATTAGGATAGAAAACAGAGAAAGTAAGCAAGATTAAAAAGCCATACCTGATCCGGATGTCTGATGAAGATTTTGATTCTTGAAGCAGTCAGGATCGCCTCTGATTTTATAGGATCATCTGCTATCAGACAAGATCATCTGAGATTTGACGAATTCGTCAGAGACCTGCAATCAGAGAAGTAGACACAAAATGTAGAAAATGCAACTATTCTAACAGAGGGCAATGATGTAGAATAATAGTAATAACATTAAAATGATGATAATAAACAAAATACGAGTGCACTACAATGATTTGATGACAATTGGTGACTTTATTATGCATTTAAAGCTACATGGGTGAACTCCAAAATGCAAAGTAATAAGGAATAAACTTAGATTTAACTAAATGCAGAACAATGTATAAAATAAAAGGATGAAGAAATGCAAACTCTGGGCACTGATTGCCTCAATGTTGACTGCAGTCGAAATCGTCTCGCATTGGTACGAAATCATCTCGAATTGAACAGGATCATCCACGACGAACTGAGCTTGCTCCGGCTGAAAAATACTAAGGTTCCTGCAACAAAATTTGGATAGGACTAGTGCAAATAGTAATTTAGGATGTCTTAGTGCGTGTAAAGTCAAGTTATAGGAAATTTCAGCCAGGGGGATGCCAAGGGGAGGGCCTAGGATTAAATAGGCTTAGGAGGGAGGTTAGGAGGTTGGAGATCATCCCAATTTGGGAGATCTCCAATGGGGAGGGTCTCTAACGGTGCAGACACGCTTCTGCCCGGATTAGAGACGCCGTTGGAACAGAGTCCAACTATGCACAAGTCAGTTTGGGACGAGATCGTCTGGACGTTCTACTCCAGATGAAATCGTCCGATCTAAGGCGATATCGTCTGATCGGCGACGATATCGTCAAACGGACAAAACAAACTCTAAAAATGGCATGAAAAAGGAGGAAACGGGTTAAACGGTGGTTTGGGAGCGGTTTTGGGGTTAAAAATTTGAATTTGATTTATTACTAAGGTAATTTGTAATTATTTAAGGTTTACTGCGCCAATTTTAGGGTGCTACATTTTGCCCCCTCTTTAGCGAATTTTTTGAAGAAAATGCGTTAAAGACGAGTTCTTCTCGATCTATGAGAAAGCAAAAATTTATTCCCATTTTTAGGCGACGATTCTTGGTCGAATCGTACGACAGCTTACTATGGTGCCCCCTCCGTGTTTTTACCCAAATCGAACGTTTGAGGTAAAAACACGAAAAAGAAAAAATTTTAAAATGTTTTTAATTGTTTTTTGAATAAAATTAAGAAAAATAGGGAAAACCCTAATTCATTTTTATTGTTCATTTTTCTAGTTTTTTGGTTTCTAGAGCTCTATAGACAAAATGGTCGAGACAGCGCACAGATCGACAGAGGTCCGACGCGGGCTACGGGTAAGGGTCTAAACTTAGTTTAGAATGCTTTACTTTAGAATTTCATGCTTTTTAGATTAATTTTTGATTGATTTTTGAGCATCACGGCCGTTTTTGGGCCGTCGATCGAGACGAAATCGTCTCGATTTCGTCGAAATCGTCTCGATATCGTCGATTTCGTCCAAGGGCGAAATCGATGAAATGAGGACGATTTCATCAAAAAAGGGACGATTTCGACTCGCGACATCGGAGACGAATTTGCTCAAATTTGGACGATATCGTCCAATAGTGGACGATATCATCATTTATGAAATTGAACTTGTTTTACTTGTATTTGTAATTAATGATTTATTAATGATTTTTATTATTTTGTTGTTTATGTTGCAGAGAGGATTACTAAAGAGCAGAGAGTGGAAATACGATGGGCTGAGGGATGACTTAGCCACTCTATCATAGGCAGAGCAGGATCAGCTGGCTCAGGCCGGCTTACAGCATGTGGCAGAGATGCCACAGGTTGCTACAGATATGGGGCTATTGACAGCCCTAGCAGAGAGGTGGTATCCGGGTTCTTCATGTTTTCGGTTACCGATAGGGGAGATGACTCCCACACTGGAGGATGTATGGAGGATATTGAGGATCCCCATACAAGGACGGTTGATCACTCCTATGGCCAACCAGGGCCATGCTATGATGCGGTTGTGTGGCGATCCGAGCTTCGCCCTAGAGAAGGGCGGAGTGAATATCGAGTCACTGCGCCAGATGCCTGGGGCATCTAGCCTCACACGGGTTTTGGCCGGAGTGGTAGGTGGACTTCTGCTGTGCCACCAGAGCAGGATGCAGGGTACCATGGGTACTGGCAGATGTGGTCTATGACATGAGAGACCATGGATATAGGTTTGCTTGGGGGAGCTTCGTTCTATGCCGATTGTATAGGATCCTGTATGGGGTCGTATACAAGGGCGGCCGATGTCTGGTTATGACATCTCTACTACAGGTTTGGTGCTGGGAGCACATCATGGTGCAGAGGCCGGTAGGGCTTCCACTGATAGGGATTGACGGGGAGAGGCCCCGAGTTTTCTACTGGTGGCTCCGGAGAGGGTCACAGCGACGGATAGATCTGCCAATGTCCCGGAGACTACTTGACGACCTTGTCTCCGACCAGATCACCTGGAGGCCTTGGAGAGATCATCCAGGGTGGGCCGAGGATGGACAGGAGCTGGCTCGCATCAGGAAAGTCTGTTGGCTGAGGATGGAGAGGGGAGAGGTGGAGCTCCATCGCTATGACCGAGTTTTGAGGCAGTTCGGTCTACAGCAGGGGATCCCATCTCTCAAGAGACTACGAGTTTTCTCGGACTATCCGGGATAACACTACAGTTAGCGGGGCTCCAGATATGCAGCGCTTCTGGAGTTCGGACATAGATGATGCCCCCATTCAGCCGGTGGATGGGGATGACGTAGGGGTAGCCGACGGCTACGATGCCTGGTACACAGGCATCCGCCCTCCTCGGATGATGAGGGCTCAAGGTTCGATTCATGCAGTTGTGCATCGGATGGGGAGGCGATGCCAGGCAGCCATTGAGGCGGCACAGGGTCATGACAGGAGAGAGCAGAGGAGGCCATAGGCTCAGCAGAGGCCATGGCAGTGGGAGAGGAGGGAGGAGAGACCCCCTTCTCCACAGAGAGAGAGGCCACCATCGCTCGATAAGGGCAAGGGTGTTGACACAGGAGAGAGTAGCGAGATGGCTACTCTCCGAGCTGAGGTTGCCTGCCTGCGGGCTCAGGTGCAGACATTGCAGGATGAGGCTACATGACTTAGAGCTCGAGGCGGAGGAGTGAGCACTCGGGATTTAGCATGCGTCTGATTGCTCAGGTTACATTCTACCAGGGTATCTATTTCCAGATGGTGCCAGAGGGCGGTAGGGTGCCATTACCAGCTCATATTGCAGAACCTATCATGATGGGGTCATCTAGGACATCATCACGATCGACGATCTAGGACTCATGGCACCACACGGACTGCGATGGGGCCACCTCGTCCACCTCAGGGCGGGGGAGGAGATGAGGCTGAGAGCTCGAGGGGTTCTCGAGGCTGAGGCTACTGCACTACACATAGATTGTATATATGATTGAGAGGATTGAGTATGCCAAGATGTAGATTGTGGCATACCAATCTAGTTTTGATATGATGTACATATATTTGATATATATATATATGAGATATGATATTTTTTGATCATATGACTTGTCTTATGCGACTTGTGTATGATGCTTTTAATGTTTTGGTGTGATTGATTTGATGATTCATGTAATTATGTCGTTTTGAAAATATTTATGGTTTAAATGTCATGCTTTAAAATTTAAATGAAAGAATCTGATGTAACAAATTGGTTGTTTGTGATGTGATTTTGATAAAAAATAAAAGGGACTTCTAACAATAATTTCAAAGGACATTGTCGCTGTTATAGACCATTTCATGGAGTCGCCGCTCACTCGGTCGTCAAGCTAATCCCAGTATAGAAATATTGTTAAAAAGTAAAAGAGTGCTTAAGAGACTGTCTTAAGACTTTGGTGTGATGATGCAAATGATGATGATGATGATTTTGTTTTCAGATTTTCATGAAAATATTATGCATGAAATATTTTAAAATGATTTTTTGCTAGGCATAAATTCCTAAGAGTGATGAAATTTTTGGATAATTCCCTAGGAATTATACCATCATTGCAAAATTGAAGTTTTGACATAATGACATGAAATAGAATAAGTGTTTGTTTGTTTTAAAGCATAATTGTATAACATAATGATTTAAGTCATATGTTTTTATGATTTTAAATAAATGGAAAATAAAAGTGGTACAATGATTTGCGCTAGGCATAGAATATTTAGGTATAAACTTATACCATCATCACGAAATCCAAAGAAAAAAGTGATATAATAGTTTTATTGTATGGTTGATTTTTAATTTTTGAAAATAAACAGAAAATATGAAGAGGAGGACTTGCGCTAGGCATAAAATTTCCACTTTTAGTTTTGGAACTATACCATCGTCGTGAAAGTCGACAATATATATATGATTTGAGATAAATTTTGATTTGTTTGATAATGCATGTAGTTGTCTTTATACTAAACAACTGTACTTTAAAGAAGAAAATGAATTTATTCCAAACAATTTTGCAAAAATATTTCAAAGTATCTTAAAGACAAAAGTTAGATTTATAAGGAATCCCATGTGCATATGTGAGTTTATTTCCAATCTTGATTTATCATAATGATACACAAAATCTCTCAAATACAAATGTGTGTGCAATTGCATTGTTCATTTACCAGTTTTGAGCAAGATAATTTGATACAAGTGATTTGAATGAACCAAATAAGTGTTCATTAACCATGATTTAGATGCATATAACCATACCAGACTACTATGTAAGTCGGATTATCAAGAGCTAGCTAATCCATAAGCAGACATAGGTCTGTACAAAAGAAGGTCGCTAATGTGACAGACATATCGCCACGCTAGGAGTTACCCAAGGCCAAGCGGGTTGGGCACAAACCACCTGTTATGGGGCTTACCTCACAGTTTTCGAATAATTGAGAATTCCAGGGATTCAAGCTCATCAACCCTTCTTTTCTTTTCAATGGGTAGGGAAAGGGATTTTATTGCTTTTGCTTTTGCTTTTCTTTTGTTTTTCTCTTTGCTTTTTGTATTTTTGCTTTTGTATTTGAGATAATGCTGAAATAACTTCTTTCTCTTTTCTCTTTTTCTTGAACTTTTTCATTTCTTTCTATGCTAGGGATACTTGCTCGGATTAGCTGTAGAGCAAGGGATTTTTATTCCGGGTAGGGGTGAGCTTGTCCTTTTGCCAATTCTCAAAGATTCTAGACCATGTGCATGATAGGATAGCAGGGGAAACTTTTCACTCAAGAAACCACTTCTACTATGTAACATAGCATGGAAATTACAAATGTAATCATTTTATTGTGAAAGGATATGCTTGGTTTAAGTAAATAACAAGATCAATTCTCTATGCTCAAACTTTATTTAATTGAATTTTGTGGACTTTGATATAAGAGAGATTAGTAATCATGCCAGATAAAAATCAAGATATTTATTTTGTGTTTGTGAAAGTGCGGGATTCCAAATAAATGCTAATTTATCCAAAATAATTTGAAATATATAACTGCAACATTTGTAAGAAGTAAATATATACAAATATGTTTTTGAATATTTTGATGATTTTGACTGTTTTTGGTGTTTTTATAAATTGATATAAATACAAGATATGTTTTTTTTTTTTTTGATATTTTTTTTTTTTATTTTTAATTTATTAATGATTGGAATTGGTGGTATATACAAGATGATCTATATACACTATACAAGGTTATTTGAGTATAGCATGTCTAAGGTTGCTTCAAAATCAAAGGAGGTTTTGAAGGATAATTTGGTTGTGGTGAAGGTAAGAACAAAAGGTGATGAATAAAAGGTAGTGATAACAAAAGCTTTGTTATAATGTAGAATAATGTAGCAAAATATTTGACTTTTATATGTGTAAAATTGATCATGTTACAAAATAAAATGTCAGAAGGATAAGAAAGTTCTTCATTCTTATCACTATATTCCAAGTCTTGATAATATGGAGGGAGCATATGTGAAAGATATGCATGGGTGTTATTTGGTAAACAAGGATGATCATATATGGATGAAGAAAAGTGATGGATAGAAGATAATTGTGATAATAGAGAATGTATAGAACTTGATGTTTCAACCATTAAATATTCTTCAAATGGTGTTGGGTCACCATGTATGGTAACAATTTTATTTGCAATTTCAAATTTCAAACATTGGTGAAGAGTGGAAGGGACAACCTTCATCGTATGAATCCAAGGACTTCTGAGAAGTAGGTTGTAAGATGAAGGGCAATATGCTACATAAAATAGAGTATCCAGGATCTTGGATCCAATATTGAGGGGAAACATTATAGTACCTTGAGCTTCTTGAATTTCATTGTTAAAAGATTTTATAATAACATTTGATTCATTAAGATCTTCTTCCTTTGTTTTGAGTTTTTGGAATAATTGATAAGTGCATAAATTAAGAGAGGAGCCATTATCTACCATGATAGTTCTAACAGGTGTTTCTTTACTAGATCCGGTAATGTAAAGATAGGAGTCTTCTTGTGGAGTAGAGGAAGGAATATCCTCATCATAGAATGAAATATGGTTAACCTCAAGAGGGTTTACACCATTAATTATGTTCTTAGAGAAAATATGATGAGGAACAAATTGTTGGCTAGGTATTTTGAACAAAATTTCCTTGTGATAACTTTGTAATACTTCTAAAAGGGATATCTTTGCTTGAGGATTAATCACTTGTTGTTGGCTATCAAAGGGGATTTCAGATTGAGATTTTGATTCTAAATATGAGCTTTCTATGCTTACATTCCATTTTGTATCATTCTCTAGAGCCAAAGATAGTTTTGAAGGTTGGTCAAATGAGGAATCCATATCTTGAATATCAGATTGGGTTGATTGAACTTGAGGTTGCTCATTTGTAGTTTCTGTTACAATATTAGTAATATCATCATGATGGGACACATTAACATGCAATATTTGATTGGTTTCCTGTTGTTGATAATTGAATAGGGGTTCTTGGGAGATCCCCATGTCTTGATTGATTATTGGTATTTGTTGTGTAGGAGTTTGATTGTTTACTGGAGATTTATAATCAGTTGTAGATTGTAATTCCTTTATATTAAAAAGACCCTTATCAATCAAATCTTGAATTGCACATCTTAAATCTTTACAATTTTGTGTCATATGTCCATCTACTCTATGATATTCACAATGTAGCTCAGGTTTAAACCAATCTGATGTGGTATCAAGTTGTCTTATGGAAGGGAGTTCAATCCTATTTGTATCAAGTAAATACTTGAGAATTATATCCATTGGTTGATTGAGCTTAGTAAATTTACGTGATGAAGGTTTTCGAGAGGTTTTTGATACATGCCTTAGGAATTCCGTCATAAAAGGACCTAATGGTTTCTCACCTCTACTTTCTTTATTATGGGTAGAATGATGACAGGAAGATTGCGAAGTAGGAGGTGAGTGCATGGTAGAATTGGAAGAATAAGTATTTTCTTGTTGAAATGAATGTGTTGTATTGAAAGAAGAATATTGAAAGGGTGGAGGAGGATTGTATGTGGATCGATAGACATAATATGGATATATGGGAGAATAGATAATATCGTTATGAAGAGGATTGGCAAAGGGATTGTCCTGTTGGGGTAAGGATGAAAAATGAGAAAAGTGTGATGGAGGTGGTGTTGAATAGGGATGAGGTTGGTCATAATCAACAAATGTATTTGGCTGAATTCTTCCAACATTACTAATGGGCTCATATTGATTTGAGTAAAAACTCATGGTTTCTTTAGTACTTCTAAAAGTAATATTTAGTATCTACTATTTAGAATTGAATCTAAAACATACAAACTTGAAATGATGATTTTGTTACTTTTTTTTTGTATACATATATATATATATATATATATATATATATATATATATATATATATATATATATATATATTTTTGTTTTTTTTTATTTTTGAATCAGAAAGATGCCTATGTTATTCACGTCGGGTTCACCAAAATGTATCGCTCCAAATTTTTTGCATCCTTACCTTCAGGCTAAAGGATCCGCGCCCGAAAGGGGGATGGGAAAAGGATGGGACGGTACCTCGGACTGAGAGGCCCTTTGAAGGTCCCGCCTCTCGGGGGAGGGGTATTAAGGTGATTTTTTGATGGATGGTGGGGTTCACCAGGAAACGTTTAGTGGCAGTTTCCATGCCTAGGTTGGGAATGTGTTTAATGTGTTCAGTTTTATCCTTAAACATTCAAGTCCTAGGTTTGGCCAAATGAATCTAAGTTGCTCTATATGAAGATGCAGATTAAATGAATACAGAAAAACAAATTAGGACAAAAAATAGAGAAAGTAAGCAAGATTAAAAAGCCATACCTGATCCGGATGTCTGATGAAGATTCTGATTCTTGAAGCAGTCAGGATCGCCTCTGATTTGACAAGATCATCTGCTATCAGACAAGATCATCTGAGATTTGATGAATTCATCAGACCAATTCATCGAGACCTGCAATCAGAGAAGTAGACACAAAATGCAAAAAATGCAACTATTCTAACAGAGGGCAATGATGTAGAATAACAGTAATAACATTAAAATGATGATAATAAACAAAATACGAGTGCACTACAATGATTTGATGACAATTGGTGACTTTATTATGCATTTAAAGCTACATGGGTGAACTCCAAAATGCAAAGTAATAAGGAATAAACTTAGATTTAACTAAATGCAGAACAATGTATAAAATAAAAGGATGAAGAAATGCAAACTCTGGGCACTGATTGCCTCAATGTTGACTGCAGTCGAAATCATCTCGCATTGGTACGAAATCGTCTCGAATTGAACAGGATCGTCCACGACGAACTGAGCTTGCTCCGACTGAAAAATACTAAGGTTCCTGCAACAAAATTTGGATAGGACTAGTGCAAATAGTAATTTAAGATGTCTTAGTGCGTATAAAGTCAAGTTACAAGAAATTTCAGCCAGGGGGATGCCAAGGGGAGGGCCTAGGATTAAATAGGCTTAGGAGGGAGGTTAGGAGGTTGGAGATCATCCCAATTTGGGAGATCTCCAACGGGGAGGGTCTCTAACGATGCAGACACGCTTCTACCTGGATTAGAGACGTCGTTGGAACAGAGTCCAACTATGCACAATTAGTTTTGGGACGAGATCGTCTGGACGTCCTAGTCCAGATGAAATCGTCCGATCTGAGGTGATATCGTCTGATCGGCGACGATATCGTCAAACGGACAAAACAAACTCTAAAAATGGCATAGAAAAGGAGGAAACGGGTTAAACGGCGGTTTGGGAGCGGTTTTGGGGGTTAAAATTTGAATTTGAATTATTACTAAGGTAATTTGTAATTATTTAAGGTTTACTGCACCAATTTTAGGGTGCTACACTAACCCTTATTGAAATTTGAAAAAAATAGTTTGTTGAGTGTGGCAGATTTAGTGGACAACTAATAAGGCATCAAAAAGGTATGAGCAATATTCTCCATTGACTTTGTTTATGGTGGTTGATTTTTGAAATATCATTGGAGAGAAAAGGATTGATTGTGGTTTCCTTTTCAAAAGTGGTTGGTTGAATGCTTCAAGGTTTTCTATTTTGAGAGTTATGATTAAACCTTGTTTTATAAGCATTATTGTTGAAGCCCATTGCTTGTACAAAGAACTTGAACTTGAGTTAGAGGAGAACATGAGTATCATTGTTATGTGAGATTTATGGTTGAGCATTGTTGGAAACATTTTGAGTTGATTGATTCATGCTTGAAATAGAGTTTGTGAGAAAAATTTGTTCCTTGTGGTGATTGGTTGAGTAGAGTTGTTTGAGCCTAGTCAAGTGATTGTGTGAAGTGGTTGTTCAAGTTCCATAAAATAAACTATTATGTATTCTGACTTGAGTTGATTTTGAGTTAAGAAATAAATTGAGTTTGTGAATAGAACATATTGAGTCTCTAACAATTCTCTTTATGCTTATATAAGATTGAGCTAAGTTGAGATTGATTTGATTTGAGTTGAGATTTATTTGAGTTGAGATCATTATGGATCATTGTTGTCATTCATTGAAGAGTGCATTATCATTCATTGTGAGTTCATAATTGAGCCTTGCCTTCATATATTTGTGGATGATATTTGAGTGCTACTTGAGCATGATTGATTGAGCCTTTGATAAGGCTTTTGGGATAGATTTCTGGACAAATTTGAGGTAGCTTTTATGCATGATTTATTGAGCCTTTGAGAAGGCTTTTGGGAAATATTTCTAGACAAATTTGAGGCAGATTTTATGCATGATTGATTGAGCCTTTGAGAAGGCTTTTGGGATAGATTTTTAGACATATTTGAGGTAGCTTTTGTGCATGATTGATTGAGCCTTTGAGAAGGATTTTGGGATAGATTTGTGGATAGATTTATTGAGCATATTTGAGCAAGTTCTTGGTGAGCTTGCTGGAGCATATTTGAGCAAGTTCTTGGTGAGCTTGCTAGAGAAGATTTGAGCAAGTTCTTGGTGAGCTTGCTAGAGCATATTTGAGCAAGTTCTTGGTGAGCTTGTTGGAGCATATTTTGAGTAGGTTCTTGGTGATCTTGTTGAAGCAAATCAGTGGATAGCCTACCTAAGTAGATCAAGATTGCCTAGTTGAGCAGATTAGTGGATTTCCTAGCTGAGTAGATCAATGGATTACCTTGCTAAGCAGATCAGTGGATAGCCTACCTGAGTAGATCAAGATTGCCTAGCTGAGTAGATCAATGGATTGCCTTGTTGATCATATCAGTGGATTGCCTAGCTGAGCAGATTAGTGGATTGCCCACCTGAGCAGATCAGTGTATAGCCTAGCTTTGATCATATTAAAGTAATCATTTATATTGGGATAAGGATCCCTATTTCTTTGTGAAATATTATAAGGATATTATCTTGTGGACTACCCCACATTGGGGGAACCACATTAAATCTTGTGTCTCAATTATGCGTGGTGATTTGTGCTCTTGCTTACTATTGCTATCTATGTCATTAATGCACACTGCTATATTTGGTTATTGAAATTAAGGACACTAATTGATATTTGTTTGGAAAGAAAGTAAAAAGTGGGAGCTATACTGTTCAACCCCCCTCTCAGTATAAGCTTGTGTTCTTCACAACTTTCTTCTATAGTTCCTTTGCTTGGTTAACTTTACAATAATAAATCCAAGCCTTTAATAATGCAACTAATATGCCCTTTTGAATGGCTTAAATTTGCACTAATTTTCACCTTGACTTGAATACTTAATGCACCTTTAATAACTTGTAAGAATAACTAGTATGATGTAATAGTAATTTCTCCTTATTTCTCCTTTTTGTGTTCAGGTTATAACCCTTGTAGAAACTATATTCTACACTCCCTTGAAGACTTTAATATGCAACCTTATCCTTGCAAATTTTAAACTCTAATATGGTGCTTAATGAAACTTAATAATGAACTAAGTAACCAATGTTCAAGTAATGAACCTTTTACACCAAATTTGATTACCTTAATGACCTTTGTGGTTAGATTCACCTAAAATTCTATCCAAAAAATATCTTTAACTCACCAATTTGTAGCCTTAAAAACTCCTCTAAACTTGCTATTTGAAGAATATTTTTGGTGGATTTAATTCTTCTCCAAAATTTGGCAAACTCCTTGCCAAATTCTTCTCCTTTTGGGCTTGTTGTTGGATGGCAACAATTGTCCCAAATTCTTCAATCTGCAACTCTACAAATCTTGCAGTCTTCAATCTTCAATGGAGATATCCAATCTTCACTTGGACTCTTTTTTAAAGTCTCTACCTCCTTCAACATTTCTTTAGGTCCCCTTGTAGCTCTAATACCAATGATGGTTTTTGCACTATTATATCTACTCAATAAATATAATTAATAAGAAGAAAATGAGCTACATGAATAAGAAGTATCACTTCATATTACATAAATAAAATTGTACAATGAAGAATGGAACTAAGATTCCATTATATAGGTTTTACAAAATGACTCTTGGTCTTCCTCTAGTGACACTTGGTCTAACTTACATGATACTTGGCATCAATACAAAATAATGGAATATATTCTAACACCCTATTCATAGAGGTGTTGTTAGAATAGGTAAGCGAACATTAACAAATATATTAATAATGCAAAGCTTAAATAGTACAAACATAGGCTAAGAATAGCCTTAGGAATATTAGAAAATAATATCCCCTAATAGTGCTAACTAACACGCTTTACAAAATAAGTGCCTAACTACTAACAACTAACAACGTAGTCAAATTGACTACTACTTACCACAAGATATTCCATAGTGAATATCTTCATGGTAGAAAGTAAAAGTAAAAGTAAATGTAAATACTATATTTACCATGCGGTAAATAACATCTACCTAGGAGAATATACTAATTACGAAATGAGATAATAATAAAAGTTATTGTAGCATAGTAACTCTAACTTCCTCCCTTATTATATTATTTGGTAATGTATATAACTGCCCCAATATAGTGAAAAAGATGTTGATATATTGGCTCTTGCTCTATATTGGGCTCTATCACAGTGCTTTGGATGCTCTAAGAAAAAAATTGTGTCATTCCTCATGTTGTTTTCACATCAACGAATGTCCTTATTGTAATCTTGTCATCCAACCGGATTACATGGGTAACCAACTACTAAAAATTCTAGGTGTAATAGAGTAGATCACTATATACGAGGTTCATTCTGTTAAAATATGATTTTGTAAAAAAAATTGATAAGGTAGCTAAGGTGTCGGTCGCTACTAAAAATGCACCCTTATAAGTTTCTCCCCTTGTTGCAAAACATGTTGTAATGGAATTTCTACAAAAGTGTGACTAAGGTGTCGTTCGCTACTGAAAATACACCTTTATAAGTCTTTTTCTCCCTTTTTAGCAAAAATAGTGTGAAGTAGGAAATAAATGTTTATCCCCCCTTAAGTGCAAAAAATATGCAACTCATGAAGCTTGTTTAAGGCTTTTACAAATATTTCCTCCTAGAAAAATTTCAAAATTTACACCAAAAAATCCCCCCCTTTTATTACAAGTACTTCAAAAAAAATATTTTGCTATTTATGAAGCCTAAAAAGAGGTACAATCACCCCTTTATTGCAAGTACTTCAAAAAAAAACATTTGCTATTTTATGAAGCCTAAAAAGAGGTTAGAAATGGTGCATATCTAGGGTGACAAAAATTTTTCCCTTAACAATGATGTTTGAGCCATGAGCACCTTGTGTGCTCTTTCTGAACTAGAATCAGAATCAAAATCAGACACTTCACTAGCAATATTACCTCTTTGTTGTCTATTTTGCCTTTGTGATGTGCCTTTGCCATTTTTGTTTTGCTTGTTTTTAAACCAACACCGATTGGTGTCATGGTTGTCCTTTTTACAATTTGTGCAAAACTTCTTTTTTGATTGAGGTTTCTTGCCCTTATATTTTGAAGATGATCCTCCCTTTTGAAAGTTTCCTTTCTTCTTTTCATCCTGTTTGTGTGAGTAAAGTGCATTGTTTGATACTTCATCACTTTGGAGTTGATTTGCTTCCTCGGTTTGAAGCAAATTGACTAAATACACAAAGGTTATCATTCTTTGAGATACATTAAGGGATGTTATTAACATCTTGTAGGATTATGGAAGAGCCCTCAATATTACTAAAGTTGGGATAGTATCTTCTACTTTTGCTCCTAAAGCATTCATATTTGACTTCAGTTATGCAACTCTACAAAGTAATAGTTCTACTATTTCTCCTTACTTCATATGGAGTGTATGAAGTTGAGTTTGAAGGTTTAGAATAGTCTATTGATTCTTACCTTCAAAAATGGTACTTAATGCATCCCATGCATCTTTACCAGTTTTGGCTTCACTTATGTGAGGCTAGATTTCATCAATAGTAGCTAGGAGAATCAGCATGAGAAGATGATTATTCTTTTTATCCCATGTTTTTGATCTTCTCTTGTTGATGTGGGTCTTTTATCAATGCCATCCACTAAATCCCATATTTCCTCTACAGTTAGAATGACCTTCATATTGGTTTTCCATGTTGAATAGTTAGAACCTTTGTTGTGTATCATTTAGGCCTTTATTGATATTTGTCATGATAAAGGTTCTATAATTTGCACCAAGATGATCTTTCTTTCATTCTTAATTGGTATTTAATGGCACCTGCCTAAAAACTCTCTTTGAAGAAAGATGATCAGTTTGAGGAAATTTAAGCCAAACAAATAATAAATGAAAGATAATTCACTCAAAAAGATATTTAATGGCACCTTCCTAAAAATCCTCCTGAAGAGGGATAATCAGTTTGAGGAAATTGAGCCAAACAAATAAGAGTGAATTTTAGGGTTGTATGGAGAGAATATCAATTTTTAAAATGGCTTTATACTTGTGCAATGATTTACACAAATGAGTGTGAAATTTGAGGTTTTGAGTGCTCTTGATTTTGATGACTTATAATTGCATAAAACAAGAAATTAAATGCAATAATCAATCAAAGAGTGCCCATAAATTTTTATCACTTAGGTGTCGGATGCAATCGAAAATGTACCTAATTTGCCAATTTGTAATAAATATGTCGAATAATATTGAAAATGCACCTTATTACCAATTTTTACAACAAAATTTTGTTTTGTGTTTGTGCAAAAATTTGATATTCAAATTCTCCTATTGTTTTTCCATTTTGCAAAGAATGTGGCATAAAACAATTGTCTTTCCTTTTTGTGTTGCAAAATAAACAAGTTTTTATTTTGAAGTGCTCCTCACTTTTTGTTATAATTTTGCAAAGAAATAAAATTTCTTGTCTTCCCCCCTTTGATTTATAAAATTAACATAGTAGCACTACTTTCAAGTCAAGTCGACACACAACCCACGTTTGAAAGGCTTTCCAGAACCACTCAACACACGACTTGGTTTTAGTGGACCCAAGGTCTTAAATCTCTTCTCGATTTTGCAAAAAATAAAATGTGCAATTTCTTGTGTTATATTCCTCCTTGGAGAAAACAAATGCACAAATTTTAACTTTGGATTTTGCAAATTTTGTGTCTCCTTGTGTTACAATTTTGCAAGAAAGAATCAAATTTCTTGATTTTGTCCCCCTTTGATTTGGCAGAATTTAACAAGGATTTGAGAAGATTTTTAGGGCTCCCAAATTTTACAAAATAAATGGTGCTCTCCTTTGTCTTAGATCTCCCTTTGTGGAGAAAACAAAAGCTCTCATGTGTTTGAAATTTGCAAAAACAATAGGTCTCCAATTTTTGTAATTTTGAGTTTGTAAAATTTAAAGAAAGCTAATCAATATAGTTTGAATTTAATAATAAAATCTAATTATATGTTAAAAATGATTTAATTATATATATATATATATATTATATATATATATATATATATATATATATATATATTGAGTTAAAACCATAATTAATAATTAAATTATTAAAAAATATATATTAAAATGAAATTTAATTAAAAAAATTCAAAATAAAAATTTAAAATTTTAAAAAAAATACCTTGGAAGGTCAACGGGTATAGAACCCACGACCTCACGGTAGCTAAGGGTGTAGTTTCCGACGATCTACCACCCGAGCTACCGGCTTGGGTGAGAATAAAATGACAATCAGTATCCTTTATTGTAGCGGGGTTCTCTTTATCTCTAAAATGGTGAACTTCACCTTTAACCTCCGTGGCTCACCAGATATCACGTTGCATTCATTCAGTTCTACTCAACAATGACTCCTCTCCTAAATTTGTGCAATGGAGAATTGCTTTGTGATCATCAGTGTGGCTATAGATTGCCCTTGAAATAGATGAAATATGCCACCATTCACACACGTGGTCTCCATCGATGATTTTGCTGATATTTCCAGTACGCTGTGTTCCAGAGCATCAATTGTAACCAAAAATAAGTGTTAATGGCTGAAAAATTCTCATCGAAGGCTGAAAAGCCTACTAAAATATTGATTTAAATAGGACACACTATGGATGCAAATGGAAATAAAAGTTTTATTATGAAATGGTGTCCACAAAATCATTGAGGTCGATTGGGTTGACCAAAAACATTCATGTCATACTAAGTAATACTTGTGCAGGTGGTGAACTTCATGGGGATGAAATTTTCCACATGTTCACCTTAAGATTTTATAGAGTTCTTTAAAAGGAAGAATAGGTTGATGTACTTATGACCACCTTACGTAGGTGTCCCAGCCTTGCTACCTTTTTCTAACCTCTAACCAATCGCTAGCCTTTAACCCACTACGTTGCATCATTTAAATCCTTGACCTCTCCTGCTACCCATGTGTACTCATCAAATCGCTTATCTACCTTGGACGTGCCACCCACATCACCATCTTGTTAGCAAGTCACCGATTGGTCCAAGTACATCAGTGTCATCCACTATGGCTTATCTGCCACATCATCCTGTGCTATATTAGTTGTTCACATAGCCATAGGTGGCAGTAGCATCTCCATGCCTAGTAGGTTATTGGTTGTTAGATCTAGCCTGAGTTGGAGGTCTGATGGGGTGACAGATCCCACATGTAGTTCATCAGATCGTTGCATGGGGTTTGTCAGATTTAGATTTGACAATCATCTATGTCAATTGATAGAGCTCTCCCTTCACGTCTCATTCCAAAGTTTATTTGTTTCAAGTCTAGGTCCAACTTGGTATGCACAAGTGAACTAGCGAGGTCATCGTGTCAGATCATTCGATCACCACACTCAGAGTAATTGAAGGAATCAACTTTGATACCAATGTTAGAATAGGTAAACGAATATTAACAAATATATTAATAATGCAAAGCTTAAATAGTACAAAAATAGGCTAAGAATAGCCTTAGGAATATTAGAAAATAATATCCCTTAATAGTGCTAACTAACGCGCTTTATAAAATAAGCACCTAACTACTAACAACTAACAACGTAGTCAAATTGACTACTACTTACCACAAGATATTCCATAGTGAATATCTTTGTGGTAGAAAGTAAAATCAAAAGTAAATGTAAATATTATTTTACCATGCGGTAAATAACATCTACCTAGGAGAATCTACTAATTACCAAATGAGTTAATAATTATAGTTATTGTAGCATAGTAACTCTAACAGGTGTTGTAGATAGTTATGTTTGTTCATGTTTGCAATCTTGGTGATGGATGATGTATGTATACATATTCATATTTGATGTAATACCATGTATAATTTTGTTTGTCTCTATCCTTGGTTATGATTTCAATGAGGTCTATCTCATTGAGGTGAGCAATTGAGTTTATCCCTATTCACGGTGATGTAAATCATGGACTATTGTGTATATGTTCTAGTCCATGATATTTTAATATCTTTGATGAAATATGTGTATGTCTAATTTCATCAAATATGAGTTTTTGTTCATGCCCTTATTTAAAAATGATGTAATAAAGAGAAATGTTAGAAAATTATTACATCATATAATATAGTTAGTTAGGGTATTTAGGAGTTGTACCTGAATACGTGTTTTATAGACAACTATCAATGCCAATCACTACATATTTACTAAACATATACATAATTTCATTAATAAAATTTGTCTAGCCTTTTTTTTTTGTCTGTCATGAGTTTCCTTTTCTCTTTGTTTTTGCTTTGAGGGTCTTTGTCTCCTTTTTCCATTACCACCAACACTTTCATATTCATCAATCTCTTCTATTTTTCATGTTGTTCATAATAAGACTTATGTTCCAAATGATTATACTATCCTAGATAATCTAAAGTGGAAGTATTAGCCTCATCAACACTTTCTTCTTTATGTTTTCTAATAAACCCTAAAGTGCAAGGATAATCCTCCATAGTAGTCACTTTCTTATGATGCTCTAAAAAACCTAAAATGTTTCTCTAGAAACCCTAAAGTATGAAGATGATCCTCCATAATAAATTATTTCTTATGATTCTTTAGAAATCCTAAATTTCCATAAATATGATCCATACTCATTTCTTTATTATGTTTCTCTTAAAACCCTAATGTGTAAGGGATACACTCTATCCAACTTTCATTTTATTGTTAATAGAGTATTTTATACTAAAGGAAAATGAAGATAATTTACCTAAATTTAACCTTGATATATTTTGCTTCCTTTTTTAAAAAATTTACCTCCCCATATTCTTTTGCATATTTAATTCCTTCTCAATAAAAAATTATGCATTGTGCTTTCTTATCTCTTGTGTCCTTTGTTTCTTCTAATGGTTGATCCAAGTAAACCATTAAGACCTTTGTCTTTTAATGTCATAGAGCAAATTGCTTTGGTACTTTCTTGGGAGAAAAATCCTTGATTTATTTTATCTTTTACTATGGTATGATCTCCTTGTTTCATATTGAAGTTTGTCTTATGCCCAAAAATTACTATCTCTTTTTTCAACATTCGCATTTTCCAATACCTTGTTATGTGTCTAGTTTTATAATATTTATCAAAATGCAATATTTTTATGAAAACTTATTATTTCCATCCTCTTATTTAATCTTAGTGGAATGAGGTAATTTTTTTGAAATATCCATGGCCACACATATCTGGGTATATATATCATACCTTTACTCCTTAGTAGTTTGTCCCTCCTAGATAAAATCCCATAGAATATTGTTAATATTCTTCAAACCTCCTTTTTATAAGTTGATATGGAAGCTCAAAATCCTACCCACACTAGAAAATGTTTAATAGTTTTTATCTCCATAGAAAATTCTCCCTCCATGATCTAAAATATAATATATCCATTCCCCTAAACCATGGGCCACCACCCATTGTTTTATGCCTAATTTTTGAAGCGGAGAATATGATGAGGAAGAATCCTTTTGGAAGAAAATTTATGTAGTAATTTGAATTCAATTACCACTTCCACTTGATCCAATTTTGAACCTCCAACAAACCTTTAAAATATCCATGGAACTTACATATTTTCCCTCTACTTTTAAGAATTTTTATGTCATGTTGAATCATCTCATCCTTGATAATCACTTCTAGTATAACATATACAACCTGGATAGTGTTTGTGATAAATTCAATCTTCCTCTTCTCCCCAACCAAAGCATCCATACTTCCAACTATGACATCCCTACTTCTAATTAGGACTTCCATAAATTTCTTTCCTACCATGCTACCTATATTTTCCTCATAAGAATCATTTATTTTGTACCAAAGATTTAGAATTAAAAAAATAAGGCTTGCTCATTTCTCATGCTTCCTTATTACTCATGCTCACTACCTGATTGCACTTACAATACTTTCTTTCTAAAATAATAAATGGCGAGGCTCACCCCTAGCTTACACTCTAAGAAATTTTATTTTTTATGAAAGCATTTTAATATTATATATTTTATTGTAATGCTACTTCGAAATTAAAAATAAAAATTAATTTAGACATTATTCATATACTTAAATAAAAATTGCATATTGAAGCATTGTTCTAAAGGTAAGTTGCAACTATTTTCCTTGGTGCAATATCATAGTACCTCTAATAAGAAGATGTTAATATGGAAATATGATGTGGAACCAAAACTGGCCAAATATTTTATTGCTCAAGAGGTGCTTAAATAGCACTTTTACAACCATGATCTTCTTAAAATAAAATATGCTAACAAGAAAACTATGACTAAGCTAATCAAAACCAATTTTCTAATTCACACTAAGCTAAAAAATGCAATCCTATGGCTATATTGTCCATATGTGCCAACATTTACAATTTGGAATAAAATTTTGTAAATATTCTAACTTAGACTTAGGACTTTAGAATTTAGAAACTAAATTTAATTTAAATCCTATGCCTATCCTTATCATTCCTCCCAACCATAGAAGCATTGGACTCCAATGCTTTTACAAGAATGTGGGAGAGAATATCAATTCCCAAGAGAGAGAGAGAGAGAGACGAGCATACAATCATACCAAGGAGATCACCACAGGTCCAAAAAAGGAAGTAGAAAAAGTAAACACATGCTCAAAAAGGGTCCATTAGGAAGCCCCAATGGGATCACTATAAAAATAAAACAATGCTCAAAAGGGCCTTGTAGAAGTGTTCTTCAATAGACACCCTAAATCATCAGACATATGCTAAACTAAGTGTCATCTATACCAAGTAGTCTATCCCACTCACAATTGATCCAAATCTCATATAGCATTCGACTATGGCATAGAATGGAGTTTCAAGTACCACCAAACATGCACTCCTTATTATAAATCCATAATTTTGAAAACAATGTTGCAAAATACAAGTTGGAGTATAGTAAATCCTCAAAGGCTTTGAAAGTTGAAATAGCCAAGAAGCTGAAGCAAAAGTTGAGCATGATGTGATGCTACTAAAAAATCCATTGAGAGACAAGCCACTAGGGGTAAAGACAACTCCAATGCATGGAGTACCCATGTGATATCCATGATCACATAAAAATGGTTGTGATCTTATGAAATCAGCATGCTTCCAAAATAGTATCTAAGAATGAAAGTGGATTTAGGAGTGTTGGGTTCAACTAAAAATGCACTTCATTTTACAACAATTTAATTTCTAGGCCCATGCAAAATAAAAATTTTACCTCTACCAAGCAATTTAATAGTTTTTCTAAAATATAAAGTGGTAAAAATAAAAAATATATATTTGATTGCTAAGGCAAAAAAATAAAAAAATAAAAATTTTGAATTAATTAATCAAAATTTGATATATTTTTGCCAAGTCAATGACAACAAATCATCCAGTCAACACCGATTTCAACCAAGTCAAGGTAGAATACTGAAAATTCAATGGGTTAAATAGTGCACCAGCAAGATCAATGGTTTGGCACTCCTCTTAAATTCAATGGTAGGCTTTACACAACTTAACCAGCCTTAGCGATTGGTTGTTTCAAACTAGGTGCCTCACACCTTTTAAACACCACTAGTTCTTCCACACAAAGAATATGGGATATGTCCTACAATATCAAAATAAAAGACTTAAATGGTGATTCCATGGTCGAGACACATATCAATCCTGCATTGGCATTCAACAAAGTTTGAACAACAAGTAATTCCATACCAAGTGTTTCCAAGTAACAACAACTAATGAAATATTGCATTTGTTTCCAAGTAAATTAAACCATATCCATATTGTCTTTTAATCAAAAATATTTCCCATTTCCTTTTCTATCAAATATTTTTTTAATTTGAACCTCAAACTGGAATGTTTTCAAAATTAGTTTTTTAAACATCATTTTTATTAAGAGATAAAATTTCACTCAACCAATTGTGTAATGGCCCTCCTTGGTAGGACTTGATCTTGATGCTTGATTTATATATTGATGTGTGTATATCTAATGCATAATCTTATTTTATGTTATCAGGATGTGTTAATAATTGTACTTTATTCTTTGTTTAAGAGACATGAAGAATATGATGTTGTTGATTAATCTTTATGTTTGTAGTACCAATTACTCTCATAGGTGGATTGGTATGGGACAACTACCAGAGTTGAGAGAAAATGGAAAATTATGGATTACATTCTCATCGATAGCTCAGGGGTAAAGGAATACCCCTCATGTAGATGCATTGCATATATGGTTGTTTGAATTGTATGTATATTTGGCAAAGAGGTTGCTATTGCAAAAGAGCCATCCTTAGTAGGCAAGTGATAACATTTTAGTTATCTTAAAAGAGACCTCCTACTCAAGGAAATTTGTTTGTGCATCTTAGACTAGTATTTGTCACATTGATGCATTCATGCTTGAGGTATGGAAAAATTGTTTGGTTAATATAATTAATGATGGGTATATTTTAATATCAATATTAATAGTTAATATTAATACTTTGGTATTAATTGAATTAATTGATTAAGTAATTATTTTTGCTTGTTGTTATTACATTAAAAACATTAGAAAATAATGATATTATCTTATGAAAAGGGTAAAAGAAATAATTATCAATTTAAGCCATGGTTAAAATATACATATAAAACCAAATCATGGAAAGATCAAATTGGTAATTATTTGTTGGATAATGTCTATGGGTTACATTATCTTCTTGTAGTGGGTGCATGGTATCGTCGAAAGAAGGGGTAGCATGGAAATAAGAGAACGTTTCCAACCTTTAATCTTCCATGTTTTATGGTTTATATATGGTTGGATTTTATCGAGGGTAGTTGGATCACTAGTAGAGGAAGAGTTTTGGAAGGTTATGTTGTAAGGATAAAAGAGGATTTGGAAGCTTTGCAAAAGAGGTAATCTTTGTTCATTTTTTCTTGGATAATTTTTTTAAGCAATCTAGAATATGTTATGTTGGGTTTTGAGCTTGTATGAATATCTTTTTGCTTGTTGTAGATGTTGAGGTCTCTGGTTTTTATTAAGTTCTTCTTTGTGTAACCTTTTAAATTGAGTGATGGGTGTTCATTTTTCCTTCTTCCTGCTTAACCAAATATTGTTTTAGCATTTTTTATGAATTTTTGTTTTCTATTGCTTTGCTTTCCTCTAAAGTGTTGTTGCTTTAGGTTAGCAACCGCATTAGCTTATTATCTTGCACTTGGGTTGCACTCTAATGTTATTTTTAGACTGATATTTTCTTTTGGTTTTGAGGCTACCTATGATTCATAGTTTTTTGAGAAGTCAAGTTGTAGTAAAACATTTATCCTTGCCTTCTAGAAAATCATTTTCTTTGCTTGTCTTTGTGCTTAAGGTTTGGTTTGAGTAATTATGTGGAGGTAACCTTTGAACCTTTGATATGCTTTAAGAGTCAAGCATATGTTGGTTGTTGCCCTGAGTCATGTATCCAATTTTTGAGCATGTAGTTGCTACGTCTTTTTCTCTTAAAGTTATCTCTGTCTACATGGCCATGGTATTTGTTCTTTTCATGTTATTTAGTTGTTGTTCGATCGTTGGATTTTCTTGGTGTTCTTTTTTTAATGTCGATTCCACTATTTGCAAGGCATTTATTTAAGAATAGTCATGTTTCGTTATATAATCTTATGTTGTTTTTTTACCATACGTTAATTTATTTATACTATAGTGTTACCACTTTTAATGGGTATTAATTATAATAATAGGAAAGTTAATGCATTTTTAGTTGGTTATGGTTTTAACAATAGATTTTTGAATGTTTAATGGATTAAAAGCATTATGGTGGAAGACGTTATTCAAAGTGTTTTATTTCTTAATATTAATGAAATAAGAGAAGGTTAGGTAAATAAATATGTTTTATTAAGTTGGTGAATTGTTATTGAATTGAGGTTTTATTTGAAAGTTCAAATATAGTTTTGGTGAAGTTCCTTGTTTTGAATTAATGAAGATTATTTTTGGGGGGTGTTAAGAAATAGAATTTTATGAAATAGAAATGGTTTCCTGAGGCTTGTGTAGACAAGGATTTCATTATAGATATAAGCATGAAATTCTCTCATTATTATTGCATGGTTATGTTGCATGGTGTTCTTGTATTATGGTATGCATCTTGCATGGGTGTTGGTGTTTATGCATGAAGCATTTTAAGTTGCATATGCATATAAGAGTTGTCTTGATCCCTAGATTTCTTTTTAGCTTGTGGGCAAAGTCATACGAAGAAAATTTTGGATGAAAGATGGAACTTTGGATCTATGATATAACTATGTAGCAATGTTATTGAAAAGGAAATGCTTGTTAAGCATTGTATTGAAACTTTTGTTGAAGGAAATATGTTTTGTATAGAAAGATTACATGATTAGTATTCTTTATGTAAGTTCATGAATTATTTGGCTAGATGCAAATGAAGAATTAGGTTCAATGTATGGATTATGAAAAATGATGATTCATGGTAATTATGGAAATGTTATTATTGCTTCAAGGATATTTTAGTTTTTATATGTGTTTATGATGCAATTGTTAAATTATAGCACTTTATTTGAAGCTTTGGCATTGCTTTATATTATTTTGGGAGAGATGTTTATTTTCCTTAAGATGGTTAGACTCCTTGGATTTTTGGGGTTCCTTGGGCAAAATCTAGAGACTATTAGAACTCCTGAGTCGAGAAGATAACTTAATTTTGGGAGGAGTTGTGGTGATGTAATAACCAGGTATATATCTAGAAGGAATTGTAGTGATGCAATAGCCAGGTATTTGTGAGTGATACACCTTGAATGGTAAGGCTTGGGTGTATCCAAAGTAGTGAGGCTTTTGGAAATCACTCATAGACAATATTGATGGCACCTTGAACGGTGAGGGTCAGGTGACCATTTTCATTTCTAGGTGAGTGGTAATGACCTTAGTTAGCCCATGGAGGTGTGGTAACTAAGCACCAGGGCATTATGCTAGAATAATCTACATAGATGAACTTATATAGGTTTGGGGAAAGGTCATCCATATTTAAGTGTTATGGGCATTAAAATATAATCCCTACATCATGATCAACTTTTCCTATACCAATGAGGGTATAGAAAATATGGGGGCACCACTATTGGCATCCTTACTAAATGGTGAGGTTTAGAAGGTGAACCCTAGGAATATGGGATTTTGGCCACTCCTATCCACTTGAGTGTCATCTACAGCGACATTGAACTCAAAATATGGTTGTCTTATAATACTTAAAAAACTTATTGGGACTTCTTTGTGAATCTTACTTGAAAAAAATATTTCTCTCTTGGGTTGGTTTTGGTGGGTTGTTACAAATTGTCTTCTAAATTTTAAATTTTTCCAAGATGAATATCAACACTGTCATTGGCTAAACTATTTGCCATCAAGTTTCTATATTTATAGATATGCTCATATTTCTAAGATTACCTCCAATAATAGTTGATGAAAATCAACAATAATATTATTTTTTATCCAATCCCTATATCCATTTTTGTTGATAACATTAATGATAATTTGTGAATCCCCTCAATTGAAATATGTTTCCATCCTTTTGAAATTGTACTTTTGATCCCTATAAGAAGTGTCCTACCCTATGCTTAGTTGTTAATACAAGTTCCATATGATTCTAAGTGAGGATAATTTTACCTTCTTTTTTCAAAAGACACAACCTCTACCATATTTTCTTCGATTTCTTTTGAAAGCACCATCAAAATTAATTCTATTAAACCCAATCTTTGAATATTTGCATTTTATCATGTATCAAAGCAAATCCTTTGTGTTAAATCCATTATCATAGATGACCAAGCTTTATTGATATTCAAATTTTATAACCAAGAGGCTAGAACCTCTTTTTGTGTACATGAGATTTCCCATAGTGAGCACCATGTCTGTAAATATTCTATAAAAGAGACTCGTAGATACCAAAACCTAGCCACTTTTCATCCATCCAGGTCTTCCCACCATTTTTCCCATTTATTTATATATTTAGGCATATTTATTAAATATATATTCAATATTAATATTATAATATTATATTTTATGTATATTTGATAAATATAAATATTATATATGTGATTAAATCCCAGTCATTTGATTTAACTTAATCCTAGCCATCCATCCACATCAATCCATGCCACACACCCAAAATTAATATCCACCCTCCGATGTGTTTTAATCTGAGCCACACAATTTGTGTTGCTCAAACCCTAGCATGCCCTAGTGTGGATTATTAATAGGAGCTATTTTGATGGCTCAACCCCTAAATCTAAGTTTCCCCTAAGTTCTCCTAAGCATTTCGTGTCCCCGAGTTCCTTGGAGTATCCAATTACTCTTGTCTTCCATCCTCGCTTGTTATAACCCTTACATCTAGCACTGCCACTCCTATCGAGCCAGATCTACTTTTACAAATATTCACCTTAATTCTTGAATGCCTTCACACACTCCCTATCACTTTCAAGTGCCTTCGAGTACTTCTCCTCTACCGCCAAGCATATTTGGATGCCCTCCACCATTCCCAAGCATCCACGGGTATTTTTTGCTACCATTGAGCTCTCACGGGCATCTTACACCAGAGTTTTGTAGTCCTCCTAGCCCTCAAGTGATGCTAGGGCATCGCCATACCAATTTCCTACAACAAATCTCACATATCATAAAATATCAAGCATCTCAAGGTAAATATTTTTATTATTATTTTATTCCATGCATTTTTAGTTTCATATCATCCATTTACATCATTCATATCATCCACAATTACGCCATTCATCCATACAATCATTTGCACTCATTTTTCAATTGGCTCATGAGATTCATCCACAAAATCATTCACCAATTGAGGGGGTAAGCTATGCAAATAAAAATTCTTTTATCTCCAAGCTCATGTCCACATCTCAACAAAGCTACTTCTGCATCAGGCCAAAACAGGTGTTGTTTTTTTGCACCGCATTGTGTTTCACACAACACAATACAAAAAGGGGTATTAGTAGACATCAAAATCTATCCACTTGTCATCCATCTAGTTCTTCTCACCATATTACCCATTTATTTACATATATATTTAGGCATATTTATTAAATATATGTTTAATATTAATATTTTAATATTATATTTTATATATATTTAATAAATATAAATATTATATATGTAAATAAATCCCAACCATACGATTTGAATTAATTCTAGCCATTAATCCACATCAATCCATGCCACATACCCAAAATTAATATCCACCCTCCGATGTGTTTTAATCTGAGCCACACAATTCATGTCACTCAAACCCTAACATACCCTAGTGTGGATTTTTAATAGGAGCCATTTGTATGGCTCAACCCATAAGTTTTTTCTAAGTTTTCCCCTAATCCTTGAGTTTTCTAAGTCCTTGAGATTATTTAAGCTTCATCCTGAGTCCCTGATCTTTCGACTGTAAGAGGCTACCCACGTTTGTACAGGACTGCACAAAAAACCCAAACTATTTCAGCCATATCTCATTCATCTAGAGTCGGATTGAGCCAAAATTTTGAGGGTAGGTTCCTGATAAACTCCAAAACATCTCCACAAATTTTTAGATTAATTGGAGCTATAGAGATCATAGTGCAACCTTATCTTTGGATGTGAGCCTATGGTGCATCTCTAGATCAGAGAGCAACAAGTCAAATAAGGTAAATCTTTCATTGGTATTTTTATTTTCAGTATTCTTATATTTGCTTACAAATTTATATTTTTTACAACTAGGGTTAGAGATTTCATTCTTAAGGGTCTCACACAGTGGAGCCCTCATAGGTATTTCTGACTATTTGTTGTTGTTATCTGTGTGTAGGTCTAAGGATCATTCTAATCGACAGTTTTTTAAGCTGGAGTGGTCCTGCATAGGATAGTAAAAGCCCACTCACCTCTATTGGGATCAAGAATGAACCAGAAGATACCACCAGCATTTTTAACTAGGGTTTCAGATAACCCTAGTGTTTTATATCGATTTTATTTAAAATAATAAGCATTGTAAACCCCCTATTTGGGGTATATTTGATTGTAATGCAAGAGATCCATCGGTGAGAATAAAGTTTATTTTCTTTGTGCAAATCTTGTGTATCAATCTGCTTATCTATCCCCTATTTGGGGTATATTTTATTATAATGCAAGAGATCCACCAATGAGAATAAATTTTATTTCCTTTGTGCAAATCCTATGCAACAATCTGCTTATCTATTTTTTGTTCATTTTATACTTGGTGTTTTGTTTAAAAGAGTTCCAATTGATACTAGTTCCTCCATCAATATCATCACCACGTCTACCCTTCATCATTTAAATCTTCCTCCATATCATATCACCAAGTCATCCTTCACTCTAAAAGCATTCAACGATGCTTTGTGTTCTATAGTTGGTACTATTATTTTGCCATTGAAGTGAGGGTCAAAATATTACACACCATGTTTCACATCTTGGAAGGATCCATTGCGTACAATGTACTCCTTGGAAGACCTTGGATGAGGGATATGAGATGTGTCCCTTCAATACTACACCAATGCTTAAAGTACATTCATGAGGGACAGGTACATTGCACACCGATGAACGTCAAGTCGTTTAAGTGTTGCAATTTCATCTCAAATTCATATGAGTCCATGCTTCCTTCCACTCACCTTTTTCTATCACCATCAACCAATCCATCTACCACTTCGTCCATTTCCTCATCAAAATCTCCCATTCCTGAGGAGTCCCCTATCACCAAACCCATCCAAGATTCCTCATCTTCATCATTGACTACATGCACATGTTGTCAAAGTCAATCCATGTCATCATCCATTCAACAACCTTCCCAATCCAATCCATCACCATTGGCCAATGTTTCACAAGTCGAGTTGATAGATTGTGAGGTGTATTCATCTCCACCATTCCTCGAGCCATCATCCAATCATGGTCCTTCCATATCATCCCAATTCAATTTCCACATCACTAATCCCGATATTGGTGAATATGTGGTCCAATACATCACCGTAACATTGCTCACCATTCCTAATGCTAAGTATTTTGGTCACCCACGTGACCAACCTTTATTCATAGGAGCATTATATGACATGGGTTCAACTCCCAATAACATAAATTTTATATATGGGTTGATTAATTCTTCATCAAATCTACCTCCCCTAGAGGAACCCAAGAAACCAGCACTTGCCAACATTAAAAACATGTCAGGTTTTCCATACCACTATTTTCACATAGTCAATTGGCAAGGTCATGGCTTAGGATTGCATGAACAGGAAGTGCTTCAGCCTATTGATGTTCCATATCAAGAAGTGCACGACCATTTAGGTCTAGGCTACCACCCACTTTCCACCACCTCTTCTCTTGAATAAACCTTCCAAATACTTGATCTAAATTCAAGAGAAGAATCCCTCCATCCCAATGACCTAGATGATGACATCTATGAATATTTCAAACTTATATTGATAATTTTAGATGAATCTGAAGAGTAATTGTATCCCATCATTACCCATATCGAATAGGATGAGTTTTATCTTAGAATGTTATCCATCCATGATCCCATATTTCGCTTGCTTCTTCCACAAGAGTGAGCCTCCCCTACTAGTGAACCACCACCTCCATCTTATTAATCCATTTCATAATCCAAATTGTAACATATGTACATAACACAAAAATAGTGGTTTTCACCACTACCAAAAAAATCAAAAATTCAACAAAAATATTTTCTTTCTTTGCATTGCATGTATATATCATTTAGTTAAATGCATTCATTTATGTTTCTTGTTGTTGTCCAGGTTTACCAAGCTCCTAGCACTAGTTCTTAGGTTCTATCCATTCCATCCAACCTTGTCTACTTTGCCCATAAATCAACATGAATCTTGTTGATTTATTCACCCCACTTTGTAATCCATATGATCCGGTTAAACCAATTCTAATTGACATGAGTCTCATTGATATGGATCAGATTTCCTTACCTCCATCATTTTTCAAATTTTTCTTATCCAAGGAATTGTTAAGAGCTTCAACTAACTACATTCCTCCATCCCCTCCACCTCCACCTTCACCTTCAAATCCTAAGGTTTTCTAGGCAGACATAGATGAGGATAAGTTAGAATATTTTGATGACATCTTAGATGACATTCATTTTATCCCTACACCCCATCAACTTGAGAAAGGTTCCCATATATCCATGGAAGATACTATCAATGTGAACCTTATTTCAGACATTGACAATCCCCAAATTATCAATCCTTGAAAAAGTTTATCCAACGATGAACAAGAGTAATTAATTACTCTCCCTAAGACGAAGAAGGGTATATTTGCATGGTCCTATAAGGACATGACTCATCTTGACCCTAACTTGGTTGTCCATAATCTCACCTTACAACCTGATGCTCATCTGGTCAAGCAAAAACTTAGGAGGATGCATCCTACCATGGCCCTCTTGGTAAAAATATAGCTTCAAAAACTATTATACGTGAACTTCATAGTTCCTATCGACTATCCTAAGTGGCTTTCAAACATGGTACCCATTTTCAAATCTAACGAGGTGATACACGTTTGCACTAAATTTTAAGATCTTAAAAAAGCATGTCCTAAGGATGACTTTCCTCTACCAAACATCAATACTCTTATCAAAACCTATGCTAGCCATGAAATTCTTTCTCTCATGGATAGTTTCTCATGATACAATCAAATTTGAATAAATCTTGATGACCAACACAAAACAGCATTCACTACACCTTAGGGAAAGTTTTGTTACAAGGTGATGCCCTTTGGCCTCAAAAATGTAGGTGTCACTTATCAACATGCCATGACATATATTTTCCATGACTACATGCATAATATTATCAGATATTAAGTAAATGATCTCTTAGCTAAATCTAAAACTTGACAAGAGCACATTGGTGTATTGGAGAAATTTTTTTACCGACTTCTTTGAACCCCAAGAACTGTGTCTTTGGTGTTACCTCGGACAAACTTCTATGATTCATTATCTCCAAAAGATTCATTTAGGTGGACCCAAACAAGGTCAATTCCATCATGGATATGCCCCCCCAACTAACTTAAAGGATTTGTGTAGTTCACAAAGGAAATATTCAATCGATCCGTCATTTTATTACACAACTTTTTGACAAATGTAGGTCATTCAATCACCTACTACAAAAGGGGGTATCATTCTCTTAGATAGATGAGTGCCAAAAAGCCTTTGATGACATTTAAAAATACCTAGCTTATCCACCAGTCTTAGCTCCTCATCTAGGGATCCCATTATATCTTTATATTTTAGCAAGAGACTTTGCATTAGGGATAATGATTGATAAAATAATGAAGACATTCGAGAATAAGTTATCTACTACATTAGTCGAACATTGGTAAGCTATGAAAATAGATACACCCATGTAGAAAAATTATTATTAGTGGTTTTTACCACTAAGAAACTTTGGTATTACATGCTTAGTCACACAACATATGTCATAGCTAGAGAAAATATTTTGCATTATATGATGTCTCACACTTACAATAACACTACACCGCTAAATGGATAATGTTCCTTACTAAATTCAACCTTGAATTCATTATACAAAAATCCATTAAAGTGTAGGTCATAGTCAATCAACTTGTGGAAGCTCCACTACCTAGTGATAATCCTTTGTTTATTGAGCTCCCAGATGATTTGGTATTCACTATCACTGAACAAGAAGAAGATGTAATTTTGGAGGAAGATGTCAATATCACACTATTATTTTATGGTTCTAAGTGTACGAAAGGTCAAGGTGTTGGATTTGTGTTTCATACACCCCAAGGGGTACCTATCCCCTTATCATTCAAACTTGACTTCCAATGCACAAACAACATTGTATAATATGAAGCCTTAATCCTAGATCTTCAATCAGCTATAACTATGAGCATTAAGTGTATCAGGATATTTGGTGATTATCAACTTATCATTAAGAAAATCAATGGAGAATACCAATGCAAAGAACCTACCATTAAGCTTTACCATGAAGTAGCAATGAAATTGCTCTCTAAGTTTGATTGGTATGAAATCAATAGTTTATCATGTTCGACTAATATATTTGCAGATGTGATGGCCTCCCTTGGATCATTGATTCCAAAATACTCCTTTGGAGAGGTACATCCCCTTATCATTTCAATGGTCTCTAAATATGCAATTGTTCGCATTGAATCTAAAGATGAAAAGGATGTTTGCTTTATCTAGTCGGATCCATATGAGATTTTTTCAAGCTAGATAGTAGCCTTTCTCAAGTTTGGAACACTCCCATCTAACATGTCTCAAATTGCTAAATACACAATCAATAAAAAATCAATATGTTTTGTTCTCTTGGGGGATGTGTTGTACAAACATGGTTATGATGAAGTTCTCCTTCATTATCTTGAATCTAGTGAGGCACAAAGAGTCATAGTTGAAGCCCATGATGGTACTTGTGGTGGTCATTTTAGTGGAATAGCCATTGCAAAGCATATTTTATGCATGGGTTATTATTAACCCACAATGGAACATGATTTTTGCACTTATGTTAAACATTGTAAGAAATATCAAGAACATGCTAATTTAACTCATGTACCATCACAAGCTTTATAGCCTATCCAAAGCCTTTGGCCCTTTTCACAATGGGGTCTATATCTAATTGGAAAAATTTCACCTCCCTCATCGAGACAACATACATTCATCATCACAGCCACTGAATACTTCACAAAGTGGGTTGAGACAATTCCTCCAACTAGTATGACAAGACCTAGAATTGTGGAGTTTATACTTCATCACATAATTTATCATTTTGTTATCCCCTCAAAAATCATCTTCGACAATGGTAAGTATTTCAAGAACAAGTATGTTCAAGGACTTTATGATAAATATAAAATTCAACACAACTTCTCGACTCCTTATTACCCACAAGCTAATGGACAAGTGAAAGCTTCCAACAAGACCTTAATTGCTATTCTTAAGAAACTTGTTAAAGAAAATCATAGAGATTGGCATACACAAATTCCCTTGGCATTATGGGCTTATCAAACAAGCATATGCATGCCTACAAGGGAAACACCATTTTCATTGGTCTATGGAGCTAAATCAATCATGCCTCTTGAGCTTAAGATACCCTCCTTGCAAATTTCTTTGTAGGAATTCATAAATGATAAAAAATGCTAGACAAGCACGTCTTGATCAACTATCACTTCTTGATGAGAGGCGAGTCAATGCTTTAGAGCATTTACAAGTTTATCAAGACCACCTAAAGCGTGATTACAATACCAGAGTTCATCTACATGAATTTCAAGTAGGATATCTTATTCTTAAAGAGAATCATCAAAACACCAATGTATTGCCGCATCTTCGTGATAAATTCATGACTAATTGGTTAGGTCCATATATTTTTACGTAAAGAGTGGGTAACGATACTTATAGGATTTCTAGTCTAGAGAGAAAAGAAGAACCCGAACCACTTAATTTTATACACTTGAGAGTATTCTATGCATAATGAGATTTATATATATGTATATATACATGGCTAATACACAAAAACATTGTACTTCATTTGCATACATTTCATACACAAAAATATTGCACTTCATTTGCATACATTTAATTCCAAAAATATTGCACTTCATCTGCATACATTTCATATTGCATTGCATATATTTCATTTCACACATCTCATTCCCAAATTCAAATATCATAATAAGAATAATTTATTAAGTTCAATATTTTAATTGGTCCAATAAAATCATGTTACCTTAATCAGGGGCACCTCCACATCATCATCCATTTTTCCATAAAATCAAATTGCTATTAGAAAATCTTGCTTAGGTGTTTTCGGTCACTCAGACACTCCTAGTGTTTTAAGCAACCTCCAAAATACATGTCAAGTTTCTTTTAGGACCATCACACATATACACTAAGAAAATCTTGAGTTTTAGGAATTGACTCCAAAATATTCTTGAACCAAATACAATTTCACATCTTAAAAACATCTTGTGTCAAAGAGTGATAACACCATACTTGGTATGAACCTCAAAGTTAAAAGGGTCATCCTCATCTATCCTATCATGCAACATAGTACACAAAAATAGTGGTTTTCATCACTATCATAGTTTATTCCAAATTCAAAAGTTAAATTTGTAAGGATAGGGTACAATTATCATCACACTTAGTTTGAGAATCTGATTTCCCAAAGCTCTAAAAACTTTTACATCACACACCACTGATCATTGGGTTGTAAGGATAGTACTACATTTCCATTTAGATGGTTAAGTAGTCATCCCCAAAACTTAAGAGATCAAATCCTTGGACTATGGAGTTAGCCTCCACCAAAGCTATAGATGCTTGACTAGTAGTGGAGTATGCTCATGCATGGCGACACATCTCTTTTAAAGAGACATCTAACCATATATACGAATAAGATAGATTATGGTTTCATCCATAACAGGTCACACCCAATTTACTCAAGATGAGTTAATGAAATCACTTGCACACACATTGGTTCTTGATTGCCTCGAGTCATTACCATACTCATGATTCGATAAATGAATTCATTGCACACATATTTTGTCCTAGAGGAATTAGGTAGTTTTAGTGAGTTTTTTTTATACCAATAGTATGTCTGAGTCTCTGTAAAATAGTCATTTTTCCATATCAACATCCATATCTTCTTCTATATCAACATCCCTATCTTCTTCCATGTCAACATCCATGATATTTCATGAGTCATTCACCCCATATACCACCAAGTTTGGTGCCCCTAATTAAACAACAATGTTATAAAATGGCCAAGCAAGATCTAAAATATAAATGACCATTAGAAAATATGCATTCCATACCTTGAATTAATAATCCATAACATATCATATGCATTCATCATCCATATAAACATGCATTCTATAAAATCATTCACATAAAAGCATAACAGAAAAAGGTAAAAGCCATGTATATATATATATATATGTGTGTGTGTGTGTGTGTGTAAATATTGCATGTACAATGAGCGCCAAAAGGCTATATACAATGGAGCACTAAGGCTCATATACAAAAAGTGCATCTAAGCACTAGCTACACCCTCCAAGAGGACCCCTCTAACCTAGAAGGATCCCTAGACCTATAGCTATGCATATAATCATTATTCCTAGAAACCTCGAATATAGATGAGGTTGGAGGATCAGGAAGTGGAATATGATGCTCCATCAACCTATACTTCAATGCCTCGATATACCTATGTCGATACCTAAGGTGGGCTATGTCGGCATTATGTTAACACTCCCTCTCTAGTAGCTCTACCTAGAGCCTCATGATCCTCTCATCCCGAACTATCACCATCTCATCTTGCTCTATCACCTGCTGCTTCAACCTCACCCAATTCTCCTCGCTCTAATCTAGAGATCCATCTAAAGTCTTTTCTACATTGTCCCCATCTATGATATCTTCACCACTCCCTAGAGCCTACCTCACCACACCCTTAGTTCTCCTCCTTCAACTATTTGATTGAATGTTCCTCTATCACTTAGGAGACTCATGAGTCTCCTATGCCTCAGTCCTATCTCCACTAGGTATTACTAGAGTCGATGCCCATGGTGGTTGTGTAGAGAACCATACATCATACTCTGAAGTAGTCCTCACATCATCTATATCGGGAAGGTCCATCTCCTCATCATACTCATACACATCCCTCCATGGCTTTGCACATGGTAGACCTATCTCCTCTCGATGCCTCCTATAGAGCATTGACTCATCTAAAATCCCCTACCTCAAGACGAACTATCAAAATTCTCATGAAAATTGAAAATACTCAACCTAACTCTGATATCTCCCAACCACCCACCTAGGCTGCCACACCTATCACATATGCTCTCCAAAATTGATCCACTTACTACCCCTCCATGGCCTCCATATCACTTAGGCATATGTTAGTCCAGCCCATAAATCTCGATACCACTAGCTCATCCACACAGGCCGACTCGGTTGTACCTCCTCGACCATCACCCATCTCCTTACGTAGGACTGCTCCCTACCAAAGCCTACCACTGGTAAGCCTGTTGGAAATTTTGAGTAGATAATTTGTCATTGATGTCAAGAGTGAGTGGTCATTTATGTCAAGCTTTCAATACCAGTCAATGGCAGTTTTAGTGGGCAGCATCAATTTTTAGGTTCTCCAGTTTTAGTTGATCTAGACCCGATTCTAAGAGGTCAAGATAAGGTCCAAGGTGAAAACAAGAAGCCCAAGTGAATAATATTATAATAATTCTTTATAATATTATACAAGGAAGATTAAATTAATTATAAATTAATTAATATAATTTTATTAAATTAATTTATTAATTAATTTACTTAACTTTATGTTATTTAAATTAATTATTAATTAATTTTAATATTAATTATATATTAATTTATGTTAATTTCAAATAACCCTAAGGTGGGTTATTAATTCAAATTTTGAATTTAAATTTCTAGCGCCGACGTGGGAAGAAAATTTACCATGTGTGTATAAAAGGGGGATTACCCCACCTTAGCAAAACTCCCAATGCTTTTGAATTAAAATCCTATGCTATGTGAGTTCATGCGAATCGTGGTGTGCAGCAAAGAGTTTTTAATTTTAAAAAGGTTCTTAGAGGAGGAAAAACTATTTTACCCACCAAGGAGGGAGCCTTGGTCACCAACCACTGGTAGTGCAGTTGGCAACCACGATGAAAGCAAGACGTGAGGGCAGTGACAAGCGCAGGTTTGAATCTACGGCACATCGTTTTTGTTTTGTGTTGAAAATACAATGAAGTAAGGTTGAAAGGGAAGGAAGTCCTCCTTCCTTCATGTGGGTGCCTCTAGCCCACATGGTGGGCACCAAAGCACTAAGGTGCTTGGTGCTTGGGGAGACGGTTCGAATCACGTCAAAATCCTTTTTGGGAGATAACAAAGGTATGCATTAAGTTTGAGCGCCAAAAATTTTGGAGGAGTTATTTGAGGTATTAAAATTTATTTTTTGCATATTTAATTTGGTATGTAAGGTTTTAGGGGAGTTATAAGGTTGATGCAAAATAAATTTTTGGTGTTATTTGCTTTAGTATTTGAAAAGGAAATAAAGGTGTTTTAGGAAGATTGGTTGAGGTTTTGTGGTGTTGGATATTATTTTAAGTTGGAGATTATAAGGTGTATCCAAGTAATTATTTTTGTGCATGATTTTATGAATGTTAATTCCAAGAAGGAGCAATAAGGTGTATTTGAGATTTGTTTATTTTTGTGTCTAAGGAATATTTGAGAAAGTGTTAAGAGTGAGATTTTTTCATCTAACCATTGAAATTGAAAAGAAGGAAATTGTGATTTAGACAAGTTTTCCAAGGGCACTTCTACATCAAACAAAAGGTATGGGCACATCTTCCTAGTGAGTGATTGTTGAATGTTGTGAATGTAAAGTTGGAGTGAAAATGATTGTTTGGTAGGCATTGTTGAGTGTGTTTTGAATTAATGCTTCAAGGTTTTTTGGAATAATGAATTGTTGATAAAACCTTGTTTTATAAGCATTGTTGTTGAAGTGAGTAAGTGAGTGAAGAACTTGAACTAGGGTTTGCAAATATCATGAGTATCATTGTTATGTGAAGTTGAGAACTATCTTGAACTAGGGTTTGCAAAGATCATGAGTATCATTGTTATGTGAGATTGATTGATAAGCATTGTTGGAAATATTTGAGTGAGTGTTCATATGCTTGGACTAGGGTTTGTAAGCAAATATTAATTCATTGAGTGATTGGTTGAGTAAATTTGGTTGAGCCTAGTCAAGTGGATGTGTTGATGTGATAGTTCAAGTTTTATGAAACAAATTATTCTATATTCCAAATTGATTTGAAAAAGAGGTTGAGTGTGGATGAATGTGAAATATATTGAGTCTCTAACAATTCTCTATATGTTTTTGTGATAAAAGAGATATTGAAAGTGATTGAGAGTTTGTGAGTGTGAAGCATATTGAATCTCTAACAATTCTCTATATGTTTCTAAAAGAGTGATTGAAAGTAATTGAGCATTGTGATAAGTGTGAAGCATATTGAGTCTCTAACAATTCTCTTTATGTTTCTATGAGTTTGGATAAGTTCTAGTGAGGACTTATTGAGTATATTTGGATAAGTTCTAGTGAGGATTTATTGAGTAGATTTGGATAAGTTCTAGTGAGGACTTGTTGAGAATATTTGAGGTAAGTCTTAGTGAAGACTTGAGAGCAGATTAGGCAATTTCTAGAGAGGACTTGTGGATAGATTAGTGTGAGATTTTGTGGAAGCTTACAAGATAGATTTGAGATAAGTTTTTGAGAAGACTTATGAGCAGAGTTGATTGATTGATTTGTTCAAACCTTGGATTAAGGTTTGGGTAGATCTAGAAGAGTTGATTTGAGATTAATTCAAGCTTTGTGTTAAGGCTTGAGGACAAAAATTGAGGATATATTTGTACTAGACCGAAGGACTGTGTTTAGTGCAAATCATAGGATAGATATTGAGGAAAAATTTGTGCTAGATCAAAGGACTTTGTTTAGTATAAATTTGAGGATAGAGTTTGGTACAAATTTAAGGATAGGTTTATGCTAGACTAGAGATAGATATTAAGAATATTTGTGCTAGACTGAAGGACTTTGTTTACTTTAAATTTGATATAGAGCTTTGAAGGTAATAGAGTATAGAGGATGAAAATCTCTAGTGTATAGAGATCCATTAGTCGAGGTAGTGAGGATAGATGTCTTCAGTGGATAGAGATCCATTAGCTAGAGTAGTGGGGGCAGTAGTTCTTCTAGAAGATCACCAGTCAGAGCTAAGGAGAAAGGAGTTCTCCTATGGATAGAGATCTATGAACTTGATTAGGAAATTGGTGTCTCCTTTGGACAGAGATCCATAAACATTGTAAAAGGGAAAGGATTTCCAAAATATTGATTGACAAAATTTTAGTGAAATATTTTCTCTATGGAGTAGCCCACATTAGGTGAACCACGTAAAATTGGTGTCTCTATTGTGTGTGTGGATTTGTGCATTGCTTTGATTACTATTGTTGATATTTCTATCTATACATTGCATAATATTGATTGGGAAAAAAAAGTAAAAAGTTGTCTTATATTGTTCACCCCCCTCTCAATATAAGCTTGTGTTCTTCAATTGGTATCAGAGTGGGTTCCTTCGAAAGAGTTTAATAGCTTGAAGGAAAAGCTTTCAAGAACACAATGGATTCTAAGAATTTTTCCTTAGATAATTCAACACCAATATTTGATGAAAGTGATTATATATTTTGGAGTATGAGAATGAATATTCACCTGATGGCACTTGGCAATGAAATTTGGGAAGCATTTGAAAATGGATACATACCACCAGTTGATCCACCTACATATAAAGAAGGTAAGCTTCTACAGCATTACAATTTAAAAGCAATGAATGCAATTTTGAGAGGTTTGCATAGAATAGAATCAATAAAAGTTATGCATTGTAAATATGCAAAAGGAATTTGGGATAAGTTTCAAAGCATATATGAAGGAGATAAAAGTGTCAAAAAGGTAAAGATACAAAATCTAGTGATACATTTTGTTTGATGTAGAAGTTCCCTTGGAAAACCTGACTAAATCATAATTTTCTTCTTTCCAATTTCAATGGTTAGATGACAAAATCTCACTCTTAACACTTTCTCAAATATTCCTTAGACACAAAAATAAACAAATCTCAAATACACCTTATTGCTCCTTCTTGGAATTAACATTCATCAAATCATGCACAAAAATAATTACTTGGATACACCTTATAATCTCCAACTTAAAATAATATCCAACACCACAAAACCTCAACCAATATTCCTAAAACACCTTTATTTCCTTTTCAAACACTAAAGCAAATAACACCAAAAATTTATTTTGCATCAACCTTATAACTCCCCTAAAACCTTACATACCAAATAAAATATGCAAAAATTAATTTTTAATACCTCAACTAACTCCTCCAAAAATTTTGGCACTCAAACTTAATGCATACCTTTGTTATCTCCCAAAAAGGGTTTCGATGTGATTCAAACCGTTGTCTCCCCAAGCACCAAGTGCCTTAGTGCTTTGGTGCCCACCATGTGGGCTAGAGGCACCCACATGAAGGAAGGAGGACTTCCTTCCCTTTCAACCTTACTCCACCATGTTTTCAACACAAAATAAAAATGATGCACCGTAGATTCGAACCTGTGCCTGTCGCTACCCTCACATCTTGCTTCCGTCGTGGTTGCCAACTATGCTACCAGCGGTTGGTGACCAAGGCTCCCTCCTTGGTGGGTAAAATAGTTTTGCCTCCTCTAAGCACCTTTTTAAAAATTAAAAACTCTTCGCTGCACACCACGATTCGCATGAACTCGCATAGCATAGGATTTTAATTCAAAAGCATTGGGAGTTTTGCTAAGGTGGGGTAATCCCCCTTTTATACACACATGGTAAATTTTCTTCCCACGTCAACACTAGAAATTAAAATTAATAACCCACCTTAGGGTTATTTGAAATTTAAATTAATTAATATTAATATTAAAATTAATTAATAATTAATTTAAATAACATAAAGTTAAGTAAATTAATTAATAAATTAATTTAATAAAATTATATTAATTAATTTAATCTTCCTTGTATAATATTATAAAGAATTATTATAATATTATTCACTTGGGCTTCTTGTTTTCACCTTGGACCTTATCTTGACCTCCTGGAACCGGGTCTTGATCAACTGAAACTAGAGAACCTGAAACTGATGTTGCCCACTAAAACTGCCACTGACTGGTGCTGAAAGCTTGACATCAATGACCACTCACTCTTGACATCAATGACAACATATCTACTTAAAATGTCCAAAAATCTCCCCCTTTGTCATTGATGGCAACCCAAATTAGTTTTACCAAAACATGACCTTCTTCTTTTTCTGCTCCCCCTGGGAAATTGCTCCCCCTAACTCAATGCTCTCTCCTTAAACCAAATATCTCCCCCTTACTCAAATCTCTCCCTCTTTGACATCAATGGCAAAGGGTCACCTTTGGGGCTCAAGGCTAAGAATGAGTCTCTTAGCTTAGCTCCTCCCCCACCTCCCCTTGAGGTGGTTAATTTTGGGGTAGGATTATTTCTACTCCCGCATAAGCACTGGTCTTTACCTTTGTCCTCTTTCCTTTTTATCTGATCCTTATGATTCCTTTTATTGTTCCTATTCATTTCCATGTTCCTGTTCCTGTTCCTATTCTTGTTCTTGTTCCTGTTCTTGTTCCTGTTCATGTTCCTGTTCCTGTTCCTGTTCATGTCCATATTCATGTTCTCATTCTTCTTCGTGTTCCTGTCCATATCCATATTCTTGTTTCTATTCCTATTCTTGTTCTTGTTCTTGTTCATGCTTGATTATGGAATGTCTGCTCTACACCACTTTGTTGTATGTCCATCATTATTGCACTTATAACACTTAATATTATTATTCCTTGGAGGTGCAAATGACTTGGGATTTCTCCTAGTGAATCCATATCTATTCCTATCATGTACCATGAAATTCATTACCTTGTGACCAAACTCATTACATGAGTAGCAATACCCATGGAAAAGTTGCATGTTCTTGAAGTTCACATATTCCTATATTTCATGTGTCCTACACTATGAAACCATGTACCCAAATTTGTGATATGAGAAACATCATCCATTGAAAGTGATAAAAGAGATATTGAAAGTGATTGAGAGTTTGTGAGTGTAAATCATATTGAGTCTCTAAAAATTCTCTATATGTTTCTAAAAGAGTGATTGAAAGTAATTGAGCATTGTGATAAGTGTGAAGCATATTGAGTCTCTAACAATTCTCTTTATTTTTCTATGAGTTTGGATAAGTTATAGTGAGGACTTATTGAGAAAATTTGGATAAGTTATAGTGAGGACTTATTGAGCAGATTTGGACAAGTTCTAGTGAGGACTTATTGAGCAAATTTGGACAAGTTCTAGTGAGGACTTGTTGAGTAGATTTGTGGTAAGTCTTAGTGAAGACTTGAGAGCAGATTAGGAAATTTCTAGAGAGGACTTGTGGATAGATTTGTGTGATATTTTGTGGAAGCTTACAAGGCATATTTGAGATAAGTCTTTAAGAAGACTTGTGAGCATAGTTGATTGATTGATTTTTTCAAACCTTGGGTTAAGGTTTGGGAAGATCTAGCAGAGTTGATTTGAGATTAATTCAAACTTTATGTTAAGGCTTGAGGATAGAAATTGAGGATATATTTGTGCTAGACCGAAGGACTGTGTTTAGTGCAAATCATAGGATAGATATTGAGGACATATTTGTGCTAGACCGAAGGACTATGTTTAGTACAAATTTGAGGACAAAGTTTGGTGCAGATTTGAGGATAGGTTTATGCTAGACTAGAGACAGAGATTGAGAATATTTGTGCTATACCGAAGTACTATATTTAGTGTAGATTTGATACAGAGGTTTGAATGTGAAAAAGTATAGAGGACGACAGTCTCTAGTGGATAGAGATCCATTAGCCAGGGTAGTGAGGACATGTATCTTCAGTGGATAGAGATACATTAGCCAAAGTAGTGGGGGCAACAGTTCTATAATATCACCAATCAAATCTCAGGAGAAATGAGTTCTCCTATAGATAGATATCCATGAACTTGATTAGGGGATTGGTGTCTCCTTTGGATAGAGACCCATAAACATTGTAAAATGGAAAGGATTCCCAAAATATTGATTGAGAAAATTTTAGTGAAATATTTTCTTTGTGGAGTAGCTCACATTGGGTAAACCATGTAAAATTGGTGTCTTTATTGTGTGTGTGTATTTGAGCATTTATTTGATTACTATTGTTGATATTTCTATCTATACATTGCATAATATTGATTGGGAAAGAAAAGTAAAAAGTGGTCTTATACTGTTCACCCCCCTCTTAGTATAAGCTTGTGTTCTTCAAAGCCTTTTGTTCAAGCCACACTAAAGTGCTCCCATCCCCAACACTACAGTAGCAAGTTGCATCCTAATCCCTTCATTCCCACCTCCTCACCTCATAGAGCTCTTGGTATACCTATGCTAATAAGGCAAGATCCCATGCATACACCTGTTGCATAGTGAGCATATTTCTCACTAACCCTATCAGGTTCTAATGAAACATGCATCCACTAATATTTGGTGCCATGATGTTTGCCAACATGAACATGACCAATGCCCATAGGGCATCCAACTCCTTGCCCACATACATGGACAAGTAGGGAATACCCCCACTCTCCACCCTCACACCTCGCTAGTTATCGCTAAACATCTTCTTCATCTATGTACCTTGATCACGTCCAACCTCTATGTGCATCCCCTCCACTGGCACCTTGAGGATGCGGTATACATCCTCAAGTTTAAGGATCACCTCTCCCATAGGGATTTGAAAGGTTCCCCTATCTAGATCCCACCTCTTTGCTAAGGTAGAGAGGTACCCCTCATCCGCCCTAATCACATCAATTTGGGCTACCTCCACTAGCCCCACAACCTCAAGAAACTCCCACTCCTCCTCCACCAATTCCTTTCTCATCCCATGGATGTAAGGCAAGAACTAATGTTGAGCCTCCAAAATCTTAAGCTACAGTAAATCATAAAACATTCATCATTAACATGTTCAAAAAAAATTAAAAAACATAATTTTTTTGCACAAAAAAAAATTACTTCAGTAGCTCGCACTCCAACTCTAGCTCTGGTACCCACATCTGTTCCTTCCACCACCATAGCTTATGCACTCAAATTTTTTATCCTCACTACACTCCACTCCACCCAACTCTCCCATACGTAGCTTCTCAAACTCACAAACGCATAAATGAGCTTAATTTCTCATCTTGACATCTATTTATAGTTGCTTCAAGCACCTTGAGATGCCCATGGGCATTTCTTGGTGTACTAAAACACACCAAGACATTTGCAAAATGCCCAAACACCAACGGATATTTGCACATGCTAAAAGAACCAACTGGCGTTTGGCATCATTTTTGACAAAATAATATTTTTTACAAGACAATGATCTACCCCTACCAAATCTCTCCATATTGCATTTATGCATCCTTTTTATCATATTAATAGGTTTTGTGAAGGTTCCAATTGATTTGGATGTATAATTTTCATTTATGACCAAAAGTCATAAAATTGCATAACAAATTACAAAACGCTCCAAAATGATCAAAAATATTCACAAAACGACCATAATCATCATTGTCATCATCAATACATCATTTTCACATCATCAATATCATCCCATATCATCATTTGCATATTTTCCAAGTTTAAACAACATTCAAATGAACCTTGTACTTAGTAGCTAATTCCATATACTTGGCGATTGCAACGATTATCATCCATGCAATTTGGTAAGATGAATACCTACCATAAGGACACTTGGTCATTTTCATCATTCCATATCTCCTTGTGTGAAATAATAAGCACAACTGGTACTTCATATTTTATGTGAAACCTTTCCAAGAATAATTTGCACAAAAGCTATCATTGATGGCCTAGTTCATGGGGCTTAAAACATGGATAAAATCACATCTCATCGTTTCACAATTCCCTGATAGTCATCATAGATATAGGCACTAGCTAGGATGATTGGTTCCAATAATGGGAATTATTCAATAATCACTAGCAGACCCTCCAATTTTGACTCTTTTTATTTGCATTTTCATCTTTGCATATCAATGACGCCGGAAGGCACATTCTTCAACAACATTAAATCACCCCAAATTTGGGGTAACCACATTTGGTTTTGACTTTCCCAAAATGAGATACATCTTATATGATTATGACATTTATACTTGGCTAAAATCCCTTCATCTATTGGCAAAAATGCTTCAAGTTTTCCTTTGAGATTTTGCATCTTTGCTTTCTTGACACTTTTATCTCCTTCATATATATTTTGCAATTTATCCCACATCTCTTTTACAGTTTTACAATGCATAACTTTCATAGACTTTGTTCTATGCAAACCTCTCACAAGTGCATTCATTGATTTTGAATTATAGTGTTGTAGAATCTTACCTTCCTTATCTGTAGAAGGATTGACTAAGGGATCGTATCCAAATTCTATTGATTCCCAAATTTTATTGCCAAGTGCCATCAGGTAGATCTTCATCATCATACTCCAATACATAGAGTCACTTCCATCAAATACTGATGCTGAATTATTTGAGGACACCTCCTTAGGATCCATTGTGTTCTTGTTAGCTTTTCCTTCAAGCTATTAAACTCTTCTAAAGTAACCCGATCTGATACCAATTGAAGAACACAAGCTTATACTAAGAGGTGCGGTGAAAAGTATAAGACCACTTTTTACTTTTTTTTCCAATCAATATTATGCAATGTATAGATAGCAATATCAATAACAATAATCAAAGCAATGCATAAAACACCATACACAATAGAGACACCACAATTTATGTGGTTCATCCAATGTGGGCTACTCCATAGAGAAAATCTTTCACTAAAATTTTCTCAATCAATGTATTGGGAATCCTTCCCAATTACAATATTTATGGACCTCTTTCCAAAGGATATACTAATCCCCTAAATCAAGTTCATTGATATGTATCCATAGGAGAACTCCTCTAGTACTATGTTTGGTGATCCTCTAGAAGACTACTACCTCAACTACACTGGCTTGTGGATCTTTCTCCATTGAAGACTCTTGCTCCCACTCAGAAGACCTATCCTCACTACCATGGCATATGGATATCTATCCACTGGAGACTACTATCCTCTCTACTCTATCACCTCCAAATATTTATCTCAAATTTACACTAAACATAGTCCTTCGATCTAGCACAAATTTGCTCAATCTCTTTCTCTGGTCTAGCACAAACTTATCCTTAAATATGCACCAAAATTTTCTCCACAAGTCCACTCAAAACTTTCTCAATATGCTCAACAAGTCCACTCAAAACTTGCTCAAATCTTCTCAACAAGTCCACTCATAACTTGCTCAAATCTTCTCAACAAGTCCACTCAAAACTTGCTCAATATGCTCAACAAGTCCACTCAGAACTTGCTCAAATCTGCTCAACAAGTCCACTCAAAACTTTCTCAAATCTACTCAACAAGTCCACTCAAAACTTGCTCAAATCTGCTCAACAAGTCCACTCAAAACTTGCTCAAATATGCTCAACAAGTCCACTCAGAACTTGCTCAAATCTTCTCAACAATTCCACTCAGAACTTACTCAAATATTCTCAATAAGTCCACTCAGAACTTGTCAAAATCTACTCAATAATATCACACAGAACTTATCCAAATCTGCTAAATAAGTTCACACATAACTTAATCGATCTCATAGAAACATAAAGAGAAATGTTAGAGACCCAATATGTTTCAACTCAATGCTCAAATACTTTCTCAACTTAAATCATAATATAGAATAGTTTTTTTATGGAACTTTAACAATCACTTCATACATCCACTTGACTAGGCTCAATCAACTCTAATCAACCAATCACTCAATGAAACAACCCTTGCTCACAAACCCTAGTCCAAGCATATATCAACCAACTCAAAATATTTCCAATAATTCTCAATAACAAATCTCACATAACAATGATACTCATGTTCTTTTCAAACCCTAGTTCAAGTTCTTTGCACAACAACTCACTTCAACAACAATGCTTATAGAACAATCTTCACATAATAATGATACTCATGTTCTTTTGCAAAACCCTAACTCAAGTTCTTTGCACAAAAACTCACTTCAACAACAATGCTTATAAATCAATCTTCACAATGATACTCATGTTATTTTGCACAACCCTAACTCAAGTTCTTCACACAACCAATGGCTTCAACAATAATTCTTATAAAACAAGGTTTTAACAACAACTCTTTATTCCAAAAACCTTGAAGCATTAACTCAAACACTCTCAAAAAGGAAACCCTAATCAAATCCTTTTCACTCCAAAATTTGTTTTCCAGAAAACCAACCAATCAACTCAACCAAGGAAGAATGTGCTCATACCTTTTTCTTGATGATGAAGGGATCTCATAAATCTGCCACAACCACAACAACTTCTATGCCAATCTCAAAGAAAGGTTAGAAGATAATAATTTTCTCAATGAATCACAATACAAAATGATATCAAACAAAATACACCTTATCACTCCAACTTTAAAATAATATCCAACACCTTCATAATAATCTCTTTGGCAAAAGTCCCTTTCAAAAATAAAATCAACACTCTTAAAGTCTTACTCCTCCAATATGCAAAAATAATAATTAAGACTTTATTTAAAAATAAAATCAAACTCCTTATAACTCCAAATTTTATTAAAAACAATTTCCAACAAACACCAATTTTCAACTAGCAACCCTTTCAACTATTTCCAACTAACAACCCCTTTTAACTCCCAACTTTATTAAAAAATAAATTTCAAACTAACATTCCCTTTAAGCAACCTTTTAACTCCAAACTTTATTGAAAAATAAATTTCAATTAACAAACCCTTTCAACAACCTTTTAGCTCCAAACCTTAGGCAATACCAAAAATTAATTATCAAAAATATTACCTTGCCTTGGAAGGGATTTAAACTCCCAACGTAGCCCTCGACCAATGCCTTAGCCATGCCTCCAACCACCGCGCGAGCTAAGTGCTCACTTGGGGAGTGGAGAGCACCACGTGCTCTAAGAACCTCCCTTCTCTTCCAAGAAAAATGTGTGTCGTTCCCTTGGTGCTTCCAACACCAACACAAACACTACTACCACATTTCAAACATAGGCCACTCGATGCCTCAATGCTTTAACCAATGCCTCCTTGCCACTAGGCCACGCTGCCCAGCTGGCTCCCAAAATTTTGGTGCTTTCGAATTGTTCTCAATCGTTGTCACATTAAACACGAATTTCACTGTCTTTTCTCATGAGCTCCACTTAAATCAATTCGCATGCAATAATCGTTCGAGCAAGGATAATTTGAATGCCTCCTAAGGCATGGTATATATAGTGCCTTTCCTCCTTTATTCAAACACGTCGGTGCTCCTCCAACCTTATTAGACGTCGACGCTCGAATTGATTTGTAAATGATTTAAATTCATTTGAATTTAAATGTTATAAATTAATTTAATAAAACCCTTTGGTTTTATTAAGACCTCTTATTGCACAACTTGGTATAAATAACATTTATTTATAAAATTTAAATTCACATTGAATTTAAATATTTTATAAAATAAATATTAGACCTCCTTTTAACTTTGCAATTGTTGGCAATTTTGGGTACTTTGGGTACATTGCATTTGCTCAAGTGAATAAGTTGTCATTGATGTCAAGAAGCTTTCGAAGGAATTTGATTTGATGTCAAATAATTTGTTTTGATGAAGGTTACGGCATGACAGTTTCAAAGGTCTTTTGCAAACCCCAAGCTGACAGGTTCGAAAGAAAGTAAGTTGGAAAAACTGTCGCGATTTCGCGACATGTTGCAGAAGAGAGAGTCCGAGAGAAAAAGTGTCATGATTTCGTGACATAATGCAGGAGAGAGAGTCCGATAGAAAAAGTGTCACGATATCACGACATGTCGGGTTTTCACGACCCGAAGAAAAGAAAAGAGCTAAGGAGGAAAAGTGTCGCGATATCACGACATGTCACATTTTCGTGACTTAAGCAGGAAAGTGAAAGCAAGGTAAAGTGTCACGATTTTGCGACGTGCTGCAGAAGAGCTAGAGTCCAGTGTGAACTATCGTGATTTCACGACGAGTTCGAGGAGAGAGAAAGCAAAATGAAAAGTGTCATGATTTCATGACATACTACAGAATTCGAAGAGAGAACTGTCATGATTTTGCGACATGCTGCAGAGTTTGGAATGGGAACTGTCACGATTTCGTGACATGCAGCAAAGGAAAGTGTTCCAAGTGAGAACTGTCATGATTTCACGACATGCAGTAGAGGAAAGAGTTCAAAGTGAGAACTATCATGATTTCATGACAGGTTGAAGAAAAAGCGTACGGATGCAAGAAGTGTCACGATTTCATGACAGGTTGAAGAGAAAGCTTACGGTTGCAGAATGTGTCACGATTTCACGACAAAAATAGAAAGCAGGTCTTCAACAGGGAGAAGTGTCATGATTTTGCAACAAAAGCAGAGAGGAAGGCTATGAAGACAAAAGTGTCACGATTTCGTGATAGAAGTGAAGACGAAGTCTGCAGAGGCAGAAGTGTCACGATTTCATGACAAAAGTAGAAAGGAGGTCGACGAAGGAAGAAGTGTCACGATATCGTGACAAAAGCAAAGTTGATGCTGACAAAGACAGAAGTGTCGCGATATCGCGACAAGAGCTTAGTTGAAGTCGACAAAGGCTAAAGTGTCATGATATCATGACAAAAGCCAAAAGAAAGTGTACGGTTGCAAAAGTGTCATGATATCGCGACATGTTGTAGTTTCACGGCAGAAGCTACAGAAGAGTTATAGAGGCAGTGAAGCCGACAAAGTCAAATTTTAGCCGACGAAGATTAGGGCTTGCAGTCGATGAAGATTAGGGTTTGCATTTGTTATAACAGTCGACTAAGATTAAAGTTTTCATTATGAAAATTTTGTTATAAAAGGAGGGCTGTTTGGAGAAGTTGAGGTGTGTATCATGTGTTGTTGAAGTGCGACGTTCGCAGATAGTGCGCAGAGCAAGAAGTTCGATCGTCGAGAGCAGAGTGCAAAATTTGGTCGAAGTGTGCGAGATGCAGCCAAAAGAGTGCAGAGAGTGCAGAAGTGGCGAGATGATGTCGAAGTGTGCAGAGTGAGTGAAAAGTCATGATGAATTGTTCTAAGTGCCGCTGTGTTTGCGTAGAGAGAGCAGAGGGCATAGAGAGCACAAAGGGCAAAGATGAACGCGGAGTGTTGTTGTATGAAGACATAGGTGCACTAGTTCTTTGAGAAGAACCTAAGGACAAATTTGGTTGCTGAGTTGCTGTGGACGTGATCATAGAAGGCAGAGGTCTCTTAGGCTAAGCATTGAGGACAAGAAGTCTTCGATGGAAAGGAGTTCCACGTGCTGGCAAGAGGTAGAGACAGTTGATCTTCTGAGGGATCATTTCCAGAGCAGAGGGGAAGGTATCTCCTTTGAGCAGAGGCTCATAAATTCTTATTGTAATTGGGAAGGATTCCCAAAGAACTTTGAGATAACTTTTAGAGAAAATTTTTTGTGGACGTAGCCCAACCATTTTGGGTGAACCACGTTAAAAATGGGTCTCCAATGTGTGATGCTTTCTGTCTTGATTAATATTGTGTTGATGCCACTGCTATCTAAAGTTAAAATTATTAATTGGTTAAATCTTATACTGTTCACCCCCCCTCTCAGTATAAGCTGGTGTTCTTCAATTGGTATCAGAGCGGGTCTCTCCAGAAAGAGCCTAACAGCTTGGAGAAGGATCTATCAGAGGAACATACAGACTCAGAAAGAGATGAAGAGGTTGAGTTCGATCTCAAAGGTGAATTCTTCTTGGCTTTGAGAAAGCTTGAGAAATTCAGGGAAGAGAATTATGTTCTCAAGCATCAATGTCAGGAAGAAGAGATAGCAAGATCAGAATTGTCTCAAAGTGTTATAGACTTCAAAATTCTAGCTGAAGAAGGGAAGAAGGTTGAACAAGGATCTGACAGAGGCTCTAAAAGGAAAGGAAGCTGATTGTGAGAAACTAGAAGAAGAGGTTATGTCTCTTAGAGTGAAGTTGGAATAGTTGGCTCTCAGACAGAATACTCCGTGTGAAAAGCAAAAGAAGGATGGTATCACCATTCATGAAATAGGGTCTTCGAGCAAGATCAATCTTCATCCTGAAGAGCGGTGGATTCCAGTTGGTCATAAGAAGAACAATCATCCAAGGCATCAAAATAGGTTACATAATACTTTCCATGGCTATTGTTTTTCCTGCAAGAAATTTGGTCACAAAGCTATGCATTGCAATAAGTCTTTGAATAGCCATAGTAAGGAAAATGTTAACTCTTTTGCACCTCTTATGAATAAAAATGTCATGTGTTACAAGTGCAAAAATTTTGGGCATATAGCAAGGATGTGCAGTTTGGATAGATCTAGCCTTGAGTTTACTAAAAAGAGAAATGAGATCAAATCTAAGTCAATGATAGTTCAAACTGCTTTTCATGCTCAAGACAAAGTAGAAAAATGGTATCTTGATAGTGGTTGTTCAAAATATATGACTGGTGAAAAGGAAAAAATTTTGGTCTTAAAAGAAACAAACAGAGGAACAGTCAATTTTGGAGATAACAGGTCAACCAAAATATGTGGTAAAGGGACTCTTAGTTTGGATGGGAAATCCAAAACAGAAAATGTGCTTTATGTAGAAGGCCTAAGACATAATCTTCTAAGTGTGAGTCAACTTTGTGATCAAGGGCACATAGTATCTTTCTTTTCAGATAGATGTGAGATAAGTAAAGAAAAAAATGGAAAACTCATTGCGAGTGCTACAAGGACTCCAAACAATCTTTACATGCTAAGTGAGATAAAAAAGGAAAAGTGTTTTCTAACTCAAGAAGATGAGAGTTGGTTATGGCATAAAATATTGGGGCATTTGAGCTTTGATAATCTTGTCAATATTAGTAACAAGGAAGCAGTTAGAGACTTGCCCAAAATAAAAAGGCCCCATAACATCGTTTGCGGTCCTTGTCAACATGGAAAACAGACCAAAACTAGTTTCAAATCAAAAGGGTATACTTCTTCAAAACCATTGGATCTTATTCATACTGATTTATGTGGCCCTACCAGAACTCAGAGCATTCAGGGAGAAAGCTACTTCATGCTATTTATAGATGATTATTCTAGAATGACTTGGGTTACTTTTCTCAAAGAAAAATCTGAAGCTTTTGAAAAATTTAAAGCTTTCAAAGAAATGATTGAAAATGAGACTGAAAAGAGAATCAAATGCGTAATATCAGATAGAGGAAATGAATTTGTGGAATACTGTGAGCAACAAGGAATCAAAAGAGAATATTCAGCAAGCAAGAACTCCTCAACAAAATGGAGTAGTTGAAAGGAAAAATAGAACTATTGAAAATATGGCTAGAGCTATGTTAAATGAATCAAAACTTTCAGATGGCTTTTGGAAAGAGGCAATCAGTACAATAGTCTACATTATCACCAGGGCCCAACTTAGAGTCAATCATCATAAAACTCCTTATGAGTTGTGGAAAGGAAGACCAACTACAGTAAAATACTTCAAAGTGTTTGGGAGTAAGTGCTTCATCAGAAGGGAAGATCAGAATTTGGGTAAGTTTGATCCTAGGTGTGATGAGGGAATCTTTCTTGGATATTCCAGTAGAAGCAAGGCCTATAGATGCTTCAACAAAAGAACTCATACAGTTGTAGAGAGCATAAATGTAACAATTGATGAAAAGACAGGGATAAGAGAACCAGTCAAGGAACTCAGTGATGAAATTTGTCAAGAAGAATTCAGAGAGGTTTCAGATGAAGAAGAGGAAAGACAACAACTGCTTCCCAAAACTCCTTCACGATATGTTCAGAAACATCATCCCAAATATTTGATCATTGGTGATCCAAATAGCAGGAAAACAAGAAGAAGAGTCATTCCTTCACATGATTCTACAAATGTTTCATTATTATCTCAGATTGAGCCAAAAGATTTCAATGAAGCATGTGCAGATAAGTTTTGGGTAAAAGCAATGGATGAAGAGCTAAATCAAATAGAGAAAAGTGAAACTTGGGATTTGGTTCCAAGACCTAAGGACAAGAATGTCATTGGCACAAAATGGATATTCAGAAATAAACTCAATGAGGATGGAAAAATTGTCAAAAACAAAGCTAGGTTAGTCTGCAAAGGTTATGCTCAAGTAGAAGGTGTTGATTTCAAAGAGACGTTTGCTCTTGTTGCTCGTCTTGAAGCTATCAGAATGTTTTTGGCCCTTTCAAGCTTCAAATCATTCAAGGTATATCAAATGGATGTAAAGTCAGCTTTTCTAAATGGGGTGTTGGTAGAAGAAGTCTACATAGAACAACCAGAAGGAGTGTCTCTCTCAGAATAGTCAGACTATGTGTGTAAACTGAAAAAGGCCTTGTATGGGTTAAAGCAAGCACCGAGGGCTTGGTACTCAAGACTTGATAGTTATCTTCATGAGCAAGGCTTCAGGAAAGGCGTGGCAAATAGCAATTTGTATATTAAGAATGAAGATGATGATATGTTGATTATGGTTGTCTATGTTGATGATATTATTTTTGGGGGAAATAATACTCAGATGTGCAAAGATTTTGCTAACACCATGCAGAAGGAATTTGAGATGTCTATGATTGGAGAGTTGTCATTCTTTTTAGGTCTTCAAATTGCTCAATCAAAAGATGGTGTATTTCTCTCTCAAGGAAAGTATATCAAAGAAATGTTGAAGAAATTTGGGATGATGGACAACAAACCAAGTATGTACTCCAATTATTACAGGGTGCAAGATGAGTAAAGATGATGAATCTCCAATGGCAGATCAGAGGTTGTACAGATCAATGATTGGCAGTTTATTATATGTTACAACTACCAGACTAGATATCATGCAGGTAGTTGGGTTAGTAGCAAGATTTCAGGCAGCTCCAAAAGATTCTCATGTTATAGTAGTTAAAAGGATATTCAGATATCTGAAGGGCACTATGGACTTTGGGCTTTGGTATCCCAAAGGTGATGATTTCACCCTCACAGCTTATACAGATGCAGATTGGGCAGGCAATATTAATGATAGGAAAAGCACTAGTGGTGGAGCATTCTTTCTGGGAAAGAGTTTGGTTTCTTGGCTAAGTAAGAAACAACCTTCAGTTTCCTTATCTACAATAGAGGCTGAATACATAGTAGCAGTGGTCGGGTGTACATAGGTTTTATGGATGAAAACCACCTTGGAGGATTTCAAAGTCAGGCATGAACAACCCATCTCCATATTTTGTGATAATACAAGTGCCATAAGTATTTCCAAAAATTCGGTAATGCACTCAAGGACAAAGCATATTTCCATCAAGTATCACTTTCTAAGGGAGAAAGTGCAAGACAAGCAGGTCAAGCTAGAGTATGTGTCTACTAAAGAACAGATTGCAGATATCTTCACTAAACCTCTTCCAAGAGATACGTTTGAGTATCTAAGGGAGAAATTGGGAGTTGTACTCCCACCCCAGAATTAATCACCTCATCAGGAGGTGGGGGAGGGACCAAGCTAAGAGGCTCATTCTTAGTCCCGAGCCCCAAAGGTGACCCCCTGTATCGCTCCAAATTTTTTGCATCCCTACCTTCAGGCTATTGGATCCGCACCCGGAAGGAGGATGGGAAAAGGATGGTGCGGTACTTCGGACGAGAGGA